>CM065640.1:69885121-70462735 GCA_033220585.1 Dipteronia sinensis
TCCTAGGTTGGTAGTTTTTGACGGATTAATCCCTAATAGGTGGTCCGCACTTTACATCCTAGGTTGGCCACTTTCTAGGGATAAATAACCGACTCTATACATCCTAGGTCGATTGCCTTGAATAACCGTGCTATTGACAAGTTTGTTGCATTGCCCAGTATTTACTTTCGTATCCGTTAACTCCTTAGTTTCCATCATCTATATATATCCTTCATTCCATTTTCCCGCACCTTAGTTTGCATAATTAATTTAGTGTTATTAATAGGATAATTCACCATCTACATCTTCACCATTTTATGTTTCGTTTATTATATATATACATTAACATTACTTTAGCAATAACTAATTTTAGCTAACTCCGCTCCCTGTGGACGACACCCCACTTGCCACCATACTTGTGTTTTCAAACTAATTTAGGCTTCGTGAGGTTTTAACAAATATTGTTGACGGATTGATCTTTTAAAACGACACTAGAAAAACGTCCCGTCACCCAACCATATCGCAATTTTATCGGTATGATCTGCCACATGGTCGGTCAGATCATCTTCAGTTTCAGGAGCAAGGGGGTCAACTGATACTCCTTCAAGTTCATCTTGCCCCTCATTAGAATCCGAGTTAGTAAAGACAATCTGGCGCTTGACCAAAAATTGTATCGAAGCCTTACCAGCACGTTACGTAGGAGGCTCAGTGGGGGCTCCAACCGTTGGACGGTCAGTTTGGACGGGAGCTGATTATGGAAGTAATGGTTGTGTTTGTTGAGGGATAGCCTGCTCACTGACCCCAGTAGGAGTTTGATCATCAACTTCGGTCTGATCAGAAGGATGAATGGCAGACGTAGCAGAGACACGATAAGTTTTCCACTTCGATCGCTGCTCCCTTAGGATCAGATCGGTTATAGTTTCCTGATCATCATTTTCCTCTTCAGGATTAACGGGCTTGACTCTAGTCTGATGAGCCGATGGGCCCCTTGCTATTTTAGCCTCCTTCTTTTTACAAGCAGCCTCGGAGGTGGAGGACCCTTCAGCCATTTGGTCACCTTGCTGACCGGAGACCTTTCAGAAGATTTGGCCCAAAGATTTACTGGACGATGATTCTAAAAGTCCCTTCATGAACAACATTCTCCAAACTCAGTTCCCAAAATGATTCAGAATGCCTCAGGTTGAGCAATTTAAAGCAAACACGGATCCAAAGGAACACATGAGACGCTTCTGAAATGCGATGGCGCAGTATGCTTACAATGACCCATTGTTATGCTTAACGTTCCCACAAACGCTCGGGGATTTGGGGTCCAAGTGGTTTGGAAGGCTCCCTAAGGGAACAATCAAGAATTTTCAAGAATTGGCCCAGGCTTTTTTGGGACAATTTTTGGGAAATATACAAAGGAGGAAATCAATAGCTCACCTCGCCACCCTCAAATAGGGAAAGAATGAATCATTGAAAGATTACCTGAAAAGGTTTTCTCAGGAAGTGTCAGGGATCCATAATCCCAACGATGAGGTTGTAGTGGCTGCCTTCACCAACAACCTACAGAAGGGTAGGATGTCCTTCGATTTGAGGAGGGAAAGCCCGAATACATATGCCGACCTGATGGATGTAGCAGGCAGTTATGCAATGGCTGAAGAAGAGAGGTTGGCTCAAGAGGTAGTTATATGCACGGGGGTCACCCCGGGGAGAACTCCAATGTAAAGAACCAGAATGGTGATTATAATGAGAGTGATGGGAACAAAGATGGTCATCTAGATGAGAATCGTAGAAACAATTAGAATGACAAAAAGTTCCATGGTCAGTACACCAGCTACACACCCCTCACCAAGAGGCAAGAGGAAATCTTGGCGATCGTAGAAGACTAAAAGCTAGTCAAATATCCTCCTAGACAGTCAACTTACGGTCAAAGAGACATGACAAAATACTGCAGGTTCCACATGGAAAGTGGTCACGATACATCAAAATGCTACCAACTAAGAGACCACATCGAAACACTCATTAGAAAGGGTCATCTCAAATATTTAATTATTAAAATAGCAGATGATCGGTAGAAGGGTCCCCTCGGGGACGACCAGCCCAGGGGAAACCATGAGAAGAAATGAATCCCGGGCCAAGGCAGCGGCGAATGGACAGTCAGCACTATTTTTTGAGGACCCTGCAAAAAAAAATCTTGAGAGAGATAGCTTAGTTGCTTTCAGTTTAAAAAAAAATTAGTTTGTTTTTTATTTTTAGTTTTTCTAATTATTTTTTGTTTTGATTTTGTTAATTTGCAGATCAATTAATAAAGAAGCCAAGAACGGTGTTCAAATTTTTTATAATCATCTTTGTTATCAAAGATAAACTTGTAGCGCTGACACCTGCCATGGTGGGTGAAGGTACCCGAGAGGCTGAGAAGTCGGTTGTTAGAGATCCGGCGCGCCTGCCGAACTGACTGGGTGCATGTAAAGCACTATTAGCAATCCGGCCACCCCGAGATGTCAGTTTTACTAGGGAAAAAGCACTCGGGTATGCCATCGGGGAAAACCTGGTGTGATGCGCTTGGTCGTGTTAGTATTACACTAACAATTCAGCCAAACCCTTGTAAGCAGACAAAATCGGGGCACGTCCTTGGTGACTTGATTACATGGGAAAAATAGGGAGAAATGAGGCAAGGTTCCCAGAAAACCTCTTGGCTGAAGACTCAAGATGGTCGGGAATTATCCCGAACAAGTAATTGGGACACCGGCTGAATCAACTTCAAGGACTAAGATGGTCGGAAATTATCCCAGGCAAAGAGCCGGGACACTGACAAGTCTAGCTACAAGAAGGCAAAAAATCAAGGAGTCCAAGACTGATAAGTTATATAAGATACTTGATCAGTTCAGCAACAAAAATGATCAGTTTAAAAAGATACTTGATCAGATTAAAGCAATAAGATTAGAAGCGTCAAAAAATCAAAGGAAAAATTATTCAAATCCCTTTCGTTGAGCCGTCAAGAGCTCATCTCGCGGATTTGAGGGGGTATTATTATAGGGATTTTTTGATACCATGACAAGTCAGCATGATCACCTGAAAGTACAGTGATTAGATATGCCACGTCACCAAAGTCAGCCAGGAAAGATCAACCCAAGACGACCTCAAGGCTTGATCAAGTTTACCTAAGATGGTCGGGAAAACTAACCAATCGGGTACGAATAACCTGGTCGGGGAAACTAGCCGATCGGGTAGAGATAACCTGGTCAGGTAAATACAATCTGATCGGGGTAAAAGAGATCTGGTCGGATTAGGCAGCTGATCAGTTAGATGACGCATGAGAGTCATTAAAGGAAATCATGGCTCAGACACGTAAAAGAAGAGTCTTATTCAAGTAAGATATCATGAAGTAAACTCTGATAAGGAAACAAACTTCCTTATAGATATCAGAGTCCAAATCTAATTCATTCAATTCGTTGAAGACGCAAGACAAGAAAGAAAATAAAGACGACGTCAACAAGTAATCAGTTCTAGTTAGACACCACTACTTTTCCTTATTTGTATACCACAATTTAGGGTTCTATGCATATATAAATAGATTATAAAATCATCCAATAAGGGTAGAGACGAATCATTAGATATTCAAGAGAGCAAGTAAGGTTGAGCGTGTAATCATATTATCCATAGTGAATTCTTCTCCTCACTGTCACCGGCATCCTTGGATGTTTCCCCGCCTTAAGGTTTTACCATGTCAAATCTTACTTGCACAACTTCTTTTATTTCTTTCAATTCATTATACAGCTACAAACTTTACATACTTTGTGTGACGCGTGATTGACTTTACGTAATCCAAAAATCACCGTCAACAGAGTACATGGACATCCTATGGGTTTTGTTAGAATCTTCCATTGCATGTTTAAATAACAACGGATCATCCACACTATCATCAGAGACGAAAGCCTGTGTCCCTCTAATACCTAAATAGCGATCAAGTTGTTGTACAACCCTCTCACTATGCTTAGGTGGTAGTGTGGTTTGACTAGGTACCATCTGACTCTCATACGTAGGTGGAACAACAACTCTTGTTGATTGAGCACTGGTTGTACCAGGCTCTAACTCATTTAACACAATCTTACTTCGAGGTTTATGATCACTCATCACTCATATAGTTTTCCTCAAGAAACGTTGCATTTGTCGATACAAACACTTTTTTCTCTTTAGGACTATGGAAGTATCCGCCTCTATTCTCTTTGGAATAACCTACAAATAAGCTGACCATAAATTTAGGGTCTAGCTTTTTAGTTATGTTCTTCAGTACATATACTGGATGCCCCATATGTGGAAATGTCGCAAATTAACTTTACGACCATTCTACAACTCTAAGGGAATCTTAGGAACATATTTGGATGGGAATACATTCAAAATGTAGGCCGCTGTTTGTAGTGCATATCCCCAAAAAGAGTTTGGTAATTATGAAAAACTAAGCATATATCTCACTATTTCCATCAAGGTTCTGTTTCTCCTCTCTACAACACCATTCTGCTATGGTATTCCATGAGCTGTAAATTAGGACGCAATCCTATGCTCAACCAAGTGGTCTTCAAACTCTTGGTCAAGATACTCACCTTCATGATCCAATCATAGAGCCTTGATTGTCTTGCCTAATTGGTTCTTAACTTCAGCTCGGAATTCTTTGAACTTTTCAAAAGTTTTCGACTTCCGTTGCATTAGGTAAACATATCTGTATCTAGAGTAGTCATCTATAAAAGTGATATAATACTTATAACCACCCCTTACATCAACATTCATTGGTCCGCAGACGTCTGAATGTATAAGCTCTAGTGGTTCCGTAGCTCTAAGCCCTTTTCCAATAAAAGGTCTCTTGGTCATTTCACCTTCTAAACAAGATTCACAGACAGGTACGGTGCCGACCTTTAACTGGCTTAAAGGCCCACTTTTTACTAGTCTATCTATCTTGTTAAGGTTGATATGGCCAAGTCTTAGATGCCATAAATACGTTTCATTATTTGGAGATACTTTATGTCGTTTTGTTTTAGGTTTTTCAAGTGTAAATATTTTGGCATTGAGCAGTGTTGTATGTAGTAACGACCTTAAGACATACAAGTTGTTTTCAATTAAACCTGAACATATATTTAATCCATTTCTAGAAATAATAACTGATTTATCATTAAAAGAAATTGAATAAAATTGTTCCAACAACTTGGATACTGAAATTAAATTTTTAGTAAATCCACAAATAAAATAAACATTGTTCAAAACAATAAAACAACCATTAAAATAGAGTCTAACTACTCCTACTGCTCTTACTGACACGACATCCCCTAACCCAACGCGCATTAAGAATGCTCCCTCCTCTAGCTCTGTCCGCCATTCACCTAAGCTGTGTGGAAGTAGGACATCATGCCTAGGACATGTTCCCAGACCAATGAACCGCCATTTATCCGTGCAAGCATTGCAAAACTAACAGCTTCGTGCCGCTTTTGCTCGGATAGCTGCCCGAACATCGCCTGCAATGACTCTATGATTTTGAATGCTGTAGTCATTGGCTCGTGCTTGGTGACAAGCATGTCTGTCATGCTGGCTAACATATATATTCGGGCCTTCTCATCAACTGAGATCAATTTCTGATGTGCCTCACGAACATTTCGTGTGGCATTGGCAGCAGGCTCTAGAGGACATTCCTCCGTTAGCACGAATTTTAGGTCTTTTGTTACCAAGATTGCGTAGATATTATTTTTCCACTTAGTATAGTTTTCTCCAGTTAATTTATCATTTGTGAGGATTTGTAAAAGTGCAAACGACATTGCTGAAATTATAAATAAAAAATTTCATTCATCTCATACATTCATCACATGAAAATGTTCGGCATAAAATTAAACATGATGCATGAACATGTTCAATGAACAAGAAATAAACCCTTAAAAATTGTTACTACGCCACGACAATCCAACATACCATAAACAAGTGCCACCTTAGGGTCGGTCAAGTACTTGCATGTTGGACCGAG
Source organism: Dipteronia sinensis (assembly GCA_033220585.1). Lineage (NCBI taxonomy): Eukaryota > Viridiplantae > Streptophyta > Magnoliopsida > Sapindales > Sapindaceae > Dipteronia > Dipteronia sinensis. The sequence goes on from CM065640.1 coordinate 69,891,087, forward strand.
ACATTCCCATTCAAATAATATACCAGAATAACTCTTATTCTTATATCATTCAACCATCGTTTGTTTTAGTCGGGATCTTAATAAACTAATTTTATTAAATCCTTTGTGAATGTGACCTATCATTTCAGATCTCATGAACTTAACTTGAGAATTGCTGCCTTAGGGCCAGTCAATCCTAAAATACATTCAGAAATCCTATCCATTAGGAAGTCAACCTTGATATTGACTCTCATGGAAACCTTCCTTAGGGGGGAAGAAAACAAAGCCGTCTCGAGGCCCCATTTGAATCTCACGATGTTGAACTAACGATGGAGACTGCAAGACATATTGTAGTATATCCCTCTCCCATTCACTATTTTCCGGTTAGGGTTTTCATTTATTAATGCTCTTAGATTATAGGAAGAAGGCTAACATAACTCTAAGTGTCTAGGGAATTTTAGTAAATTAATAGAATATCATTCTATAATCAAATTATCAAACTATCTAATTTTTTAACAATTAAAAAATCTAGTTTATTAATCTAATTCTATTCTATATGATTTACTAAGACTAGAATTAATAATGTGATTTACCAAGTTTTAAATATTAAAACTAAAACACATTTTTCAGTCCACTTATTATTAGGGATTTAATCAAATTAATCCTAATAATAAAAAGGACCTAACTAATACCCCATTATATGAATTACCAATTATTTTAATCACACTAAAAAAACACATAATATGATAGGCTATTATGCATGTATTACATTTAATAAAAATGTATGTGTATGCACTACTAATCTATATGGCATGTGTATGCATGGTAATGCTTTAATTATCACATAATAAAAAGCATACATGAATTAACCGAGTACGATGGATTTATCTAACTTAATTTTTTTTTATAGTTACAAAAATTATCCAAGGCATTCCTTGGTCTTCTTGTAATTCCAAAATCTTCAAGTCTTGTTTTTTGCATCTTTCAGGCCCAAAATCAAGTCCAACTTGATTTAATTTATTAAATCCTTCAAGCTCAAGTGATACTCTAACACTTTTTGGTGGCCCAGGTTTCCCAAAATCAGCCCAAACTGTGCTAGCGTACACACAGCCCTAGTGCTTGCGAATGTGCAGCCTTAGCGCATCATGCGCATGGCCATATTGGTGTGCATGGCTTGCGTGACAGAGCTGCCGCTTTACAAAAAGGAGTGCTACACAGCAGTGTTGTCCGCATGTGTTGTGTGTTGTACACATATACAACAATTGTGCGTTCTGCACACATACAACAATTGCGCACACCTGTTGTGCATGACCATGTTGTGGCTGTTAGGATTATGCTCAATGGCAAGAGTGTAATATTGTAATTGACAATCTTCTCATATTAATAAAGTGAATTCTGATTCTTACAATTACTTATAGCATTTATTATTATAATTGTCAAGGTAAATAATCATAAGGTCAAAAGACTATGAGACATGAAGAGTTGTTCATACATCCAGATATGTATGAGGTAGACACAATTCTTTAGTTAGTCTTGAATAACGTTCACAACTTAAGTAAAAGGTTGGGCACCTCTATCTTGTTAAAGTTGTAGAATTCTATTACTAGCATTTGAGTGGGATCAAATGAATATGATGAGTCTAAAATCATCGAAAGGTTTTCGAGTAAAAGAATCTAGTGCACTAGGTGCATTGAACTGGATCACAATGAAATACTTTATCTAGAACCGTCACTAGATATAAGTCTTTTCATTAAAGAGGACAATTGGAGAGTCTATCTTAATCCTGAGATAAATGATGGACTTATGGTTGCAAGTGGTATCATTAGAGCTATCAATGAGTACGATTATATAGCATAGTCTATCCTCGATAGTTTGGTGGTATACATTTGTTAATCGATAGAGGACTTCATTTATAGATATGGACATCGTGGCTCCATTTATTGAATGAGAGTATAATATCATCATATGGATATTTTGAGGTATTGGATATTAAATCTCAACGTTGAGTTTTCAATAATGATTATTGAAAACATGGTTTCTGGACAAGTCAAAGTATCCAAGTTCGAAATGTGGTCATATGAGGAAATATGGTAACTTGGAGAGCTATAGGCGGTCTATGAGCTCTTGGCGATTACTGATATTATTCACGAGGATACACCATCTCCTATAAGATTGTCTAGGGTATGAATGAGAAACATCTCCTTATTCTATCTTTATTTAAGAGTTCAATTTTAGCTCTTTAGTGGAATGAGTTAAAATTAATAGATTGGACCTAAGTGAATCATTTGTTGATTGTGATTAGGTTGTGTCTATTGAAGCTTAAATTTAGATAGCCCGCCAAGATCCCCAATCCACACGTATTTGCATGGATCACTTGATATATTCTACCGGGCCGATTTAAGGGTCCATCTAGAATTGTTTTTAATATATCAAGAATATAATATGTCTATTATTTAATTAATGGGCTGCACTATTATATTAATATATTAAAAGGAGACATGTGGGCTTGTTTCTTTTAGTACGAATGAGTCTGGTTCACATGTGGGATTTTATTTAAAGTCCAATGGATTAAATGAAATAAGAAAATAATATATGGCCCATTTATGTAAGTGGGGCGGCAAGGTGTATATATTAACCTAATATATTATTTTGTTTCATTGTTTTAATTAAATAAGAATTAGTTAATTTATTAATTAATTGTTTAATTAAGAAACAAATCTTTTTCTGATCAGGAAATATATTTCCTAAAGTTATACTATTGGTAGTAGTATATTTAAAGTAAAAGACTTGTTTGATAAGAAAATAAATAATTAATTTTATTTATTTAATCAAATAAGAAGTCTTTTTATTTAGTCAATAAAAGAATAAAAATATCTATGAGTTGAATTAGGTTTTGAAGTCTAAAGGTTGATGGAAATTAGGGTGCAACACAAACTCTTTTTGGTATGTGATTTGCGGCAACCCTAGTCCAGTTAGAGGAAGATTTCGGCAATCCTAAATAGAAGAGGAAGCAAAATTTCGGCCACTTATATAATACCACATATAGAATTCGGCCACATATAGTTGATTGAATGATTCAATTTTTCTTCTCCTTCTCAATTCATAGAAAAGGATAATTTTTATTCTAAAAAACATAAAAGAGAGAAGAGATTATTCTTTGATAGTACACTGATTGCTTGTTCATCAATAAGCTTGTGTGTACAATATCGAATTAGGTTCATGCGAGTTTCGATCATTAGATTGAGAACTCAAAAGTGACCGGAATAATTTTTGTCTTCTTTTGATTGTTTTGTGACTAACAAAAGAAAAAGAAAACTTTGTTCATCCATTCTCAGGTTTGTAATTCAAAGAAAAAGGGAGACCACGCTCCTAGGTGATTCACGTACGTGTTCGGATTGGAAGATCTCGCGGTACTGTTCACGGAGGGGGTAGTGTTCACGCGGGTACTGTTCACGGGCATCGAAAAAGATTTTGCGGATTACCAATCGACGTAAGTCAATTGGATCACGTGTCAAGAGGTATTTAACTCTAACCGTATATATTTGAGTTTAATTAATTAAAAGGTTAAGGTTCAACTTTGAGAAAAATATTAAAACCATACGAAATCTATTTTTCATTTCTTCCGCTGCGTTTTATATCGATTTTTCCCTACAATTGGTATCAGAGCCTTGGTTGTACCTTTTAATTAGTTAACGTATATATACGTGAATCTATTTCTTTTTATTGTGATTATACATGTTTTAGAAAGAGATGGCACTCTAGGTATTCGCATATATAATTACATGTTGAATGTATGGATTTATATATGTTTTATAAAGTGAATTGTTATTGCTCGATTTTTTTCCTAGAATTTCAATGTAATTTTTGTTTCGGATTTGTAACAAGAAGGGTGGTCTATTATCGCCATAATTCCTTCTCTGTAGTTGCTAGGGTTTTATTTTTTTTGTATGTAAAGTAAGTGCAGTATTTTTTTTTGTAATCAAGTGCAGTATTTTTTTTGTAAATCTTACTGCAGTAAAATTAAAAAAAAAAATTTGCTGCAGTAATTTATTCGTAATATGATGTAATGTATTCGGGTATTGAAAATTCGAAGACACGAAGAAAAATGAAGCAACCGGAACCGAGAACGAGCACCGTGCGCATCCTAGGACTGGATTGGGCTGCGCATGGCAAGCCCAATCCTTGGTGGGCTGCGCACGGCAACCTTGTGTGGCCTTATGGGCTGCGCAAGGCAGCCCCTTTGTGGGGTTGTGGGCTGTGCACATCCATGGGAGGAGGCCGAGGGATGAGAGTATGGTTGATGGCCACCTGAAGATCTTGTATTCCTAACAATTGTAATTTACTTGCTTTTCTAGGATGGGCCAAAATTTTTGCTATTTAATTTTTGCTTAAATAATACAATATTTGTTGTTGTATGATAACATGATATTTTAGAATAGGAGTGCCACTCATATATCTCTTTTGGTATGAACATGCATTGAATGATTTAGGTATCTAATTGGCATCTAGATAACTTGGTAAAAATCATTCTTTGGGATTTAATCACACGCCTTAAATAATTGAGTGGGAGAAGGTGTGCAAGAACGCCTATGGCCTCCAAGATTAGTTGAGTTTTATTATTTTTGGTAATCCCCCCAAGGAGCGTCCATAAATGGAATTTAACAATATACTTCCTTACAAGGATAGACTAGACAATTGACTTAAACGAAATCTACTCCCTAAGGAGGGATTTTCGTGAGAGAAAATTGAGGGTCGATATCTTGGTAACACACTCAATGTAATTTTATTTATATCCTCCCAAGAGTTCTTGTTAATAAAAATTACAAGGCTAAAATTAAAAACGCTGGTTGTTATGTTAACAATTAGGTGGGACCTAGTCTAACTAGTAAATAGTGCGAACTCCCAAAGGAGGCGTAATATTTATAGGTGTTGGATCACCGTTCAATTTTTATGATTGAATTATTTATTTTAATTCAAGATAAATTTTTAAAAGTGCTATTATCATGATTATTTACTTATATATGTTTTTGTTTTAATCAGTAATCATGACCCCATCACTTATGAACATCCTGAAAGATAACACCTTAACTGGAGATAACTACGTAACATGGAAAAGGAAAATTGGGTTGTTGCTGCAAAGTGAAAAACATAAGTTTATTCTGACCACTCCTAAACCACCCCTTCCTAATAATGAATCTAATGTGATGCAAAGAGATGAGTATGAGTAGTGGAAGACTTCTGATGATATGGCAAAATGTTACATTATGGCCACTATCTCCGACGTGTTGCAACAGCAACATGAAGGAATGGAGTTCGCTACTGATATAATGATGTCTCTAGAGGAAATGTTTGCTATGAGGTCTAGGACGACTAAGAGAGAGGCAGTGACTGCTTTTATGAATCTTAGGATGAAACCTGGACAATCTGTGAAAGATCACATGATGAAAGTCATAGCACATCTCAATATTGCTGAACTAAATGGTGCTGAGATTGATGGTGAGACCAAAATTGATATGGTAGTTAACTCACTGTCAGATTCCTTTGATCAGTTCAAGTTGGACTACACCTTGAACAAAAAGGAATACACCTTGCAGGGCCTGATGCAAGATGTTCAAAGCGCTGAAAAGATCCTTGTGAAAAACAAAGGTCAAGAGATTCATTTGGTTGGTAAAGTTGCTACTGTTAAGACCCGTAAGAAGGTCAAGAAACAACAGAAGAAAAAGCAACTTGGGCCTACCAAGAAGGAAACCAAGAAAGTAACCAAGATCAAATGGAAATGCTTCCTTTGTGGTGAAAAGGGACATTGGAAAAGAGATTGCCCAAAGTCCCAGAAAAAGAAGGAAGAAGGTAATGTTAATTATCTAGAAACATATTTTCTGACAGATTCTACTGATTCTTGGATCATAGACTCTGGAGCCACTAATCATGTTTGTTATTCCTTGTAGGGGTTTCAGGAAAAGAGAAGGTTGAATGAAGATGAAGTCAATTTGCACTTGGGCAACGGAACGTTAGTGTCTGCAAGTGCAGTGGGAGATATTAGAGTTATTTTAGATTCTAATAGACATTTAGATTTAATAGACGTTTATTATGTACCTAAATTCAAGAGGAATTTAATTTCAGTTTCTTGTTTAAATAAGTTTGGATATTCGGTTACTTTTAATAAAACTTTTATTATTAGTAAGAATGACAAAGTTGTTTGCAAAGATACATTGGAAAACGGTTTATTCTTTTTGCATAGAAATATCTCTCACTCGTTAGACACAGAAATAACGGAACCTAATCATAAAAGAGTAAAATTATCAAAAGATGAAACCTATCTTTGGCATTTACGCCTAGGTCAGATTAACCTTAATAGGATTAAAAGATTGGTATGTGACGGACCGTTAAGTGACTTAAAGGTTGATGATCTACCAACTTGTGAATCTTGTTCGGAAGGTAAAATGACCAAAAGGCCGTTCAATACCAAAGGTGCAAGAGCCACTGAATGTTTAGGACTAGTACACACTGATGTATGTGGTCCTATGAGCATTCAAGCTAGAGGTGGATATGAGTACTTCATCACCTTCATAGATGATTACTCAAGATTTGGTTATGTGTATCTCATGAGACATAAGTCGGATGCATTTGATATGTTCAAAGCATTCAAAGCTGAAGTAGAAAATCAGCTTGAGAAACATATAAAAATCTTGAGATCTGATCGTGGTGGAGAATATCTATCTGGAGAGTTTCAGCAATATCTTATTGATAATGGGATAGTTTCTCAGCTTTCTGCACCAGGTACACCTCAACAAAATGGGGTAGCAGAAAGGAGAAATAGGACTCTTTTAGAGATGGTTAGATCAATGTTGAGTTATTCAACACTTCCTATTTCTTTTTGGGGATATGCTCTACAAACAGCAATATATATTCTAAACGATGTACCATCTAAATCTGTCCCTAAAACCCAACATGAATTGTGGACTGGGCGAAAGCCTAGTTTACAACACATGAGGATATTTGGTTGTCCTGCACATGTGTTGAAAGGAAAGACAGAAAAGATGGAGTCCCGTTCGGAAACATGTATATTTGTGGGGTATCCAAAAGGAACTAAAGGATATTATTTCTATAGTCTTTCTGATCTAAAAGTATTTGTTTCAACAAATGCTTCATTTCTAGAAAAGGACTATATGAATAATTTTGTGCCCAAAAGTAGAATTGTCCTGAATGAGATGTCAGGAGATACAATTCCACAAGAGGTTTCACAACCCAGCCCAATTGTAAGTTCCACTCCAACACAAGATCAACAACCTACCATTCCTCGTCGTAGTGGGAGGGTTAGAACACAACCCGAAAGATACATCGGTCTAGGAGAATCTGTTGAGAATCTCCCGGACGTCGATGATCCCTACACGTACAAGGAAGCTATGGAGGATGTTGATTGTCGTCATTGACAAAAGGAAATGCAATCCGAGATTGAATCGATGTTCAATAACAAAGTCTGGTCCCTTGTAGACTTGCCTAAAGGGATAAAACCCATTGGGTGCAAGTGGGTATACAAGAGGAAAATAGGTATGGATGGTAAGGTGGAAACCTTTAAAGCTAGACTAGTAGCTAAAGGTTATACACAGAAAGAAGGTATCGATTACGAGGAAACCTTCTCACCTGTGGCCATGCTTAAATCCATTAGGATACTCTTATCCATTGCAGCATCTCTAGACCTAGAGATTTGGCAAATGGACGTCAAGACAGCTTTCCTTAATGGAAGTCTTGACGAGAGCATCTACATGATGCAACCAGAGGGATTCATTGAAAAAGGCCAAGAAGAAAGAGTATGCAAGTTGTAAAAGTCCATATACGGACTAAAGCAAGCATCCAGGTCCTGGAACATAAGGTTCGATCAAGCTGTAAAGGGTTTTGGATTTATTCAAAACCCTGACGAACCTTGTGTATACAAGAGGATCAAAGGCGACAAGTTGGTTTTCCTCATTCTTTATGTTAATGATATACTACTCATTGGAAACGATGTAGGTGTATTGACATCAGTGAAAGAATGGTTAGCAAAACAATTTGATATGAAGGACTTAGGAGAAGCAAGTTATATTCTTGGTATCCAAGTAATAAGGGATAGAAAGAATAGAACGATTGCATTATCCCAAGCTTCATACATTGATAAAATCTTGTCTAGATTCACCATGCAAGATTCCAAGAAAGGTATGTTACCTTTTAGACATGGAATCAAACTTTCTAAGGGTCAAGCACCTAAGAATGTGCTTGAAGAGCAATTCATGAGTAGAGTTCCATATGCCTCGGCAGTTGGAAGTCTCATGTATGCAATGCTCTGTACTATACCAGATATTTGTTTTGCTGTTGGCATAGTTAGCAAGTTTCAATCGAAACCTGGTCCTGATCATTGGACGGCAGTCAAGCATATTTTCAAATATCTCAAGAGAACTAGAGATTATATGCTTGTATACTTTGGAGGGGATTTAATTCCCATTGGGTATACAGATTCTGATTTCCAATCGGATTCTGACTCCAGAAAATCCATATTAGGATATGTGTTTACCATTGGAGGAGGAGCAGTCATATGGAGGAGTATCAAGTAATCTTATATTGCTGATTCCACCATGGAAGCTGAGTATGTTACTGCATGCGAAGCTGCCAAAGAGGCTGTTTGGCTCCGCCAATTCTTGATTGACTTAGAAGTGGTTCCTAGTGCGAATAAGCAGATGACTATACACTGTGACAACAGTGGTGCAGTGACTAATTCTAAAGAACCAAGAAGTCATAAGAGAGGTAAACACATTGAAAGGAAGTATCACCTTTTGAGGGAAATTGTTCATAGGGGAGACGTGACGATCACCAAAATCGCGTCAGCAGAAAATCTAGCAGATCCTTTCACAAAGGCTCTACCTCAGAAGAGCTTTGATGGACATCTAGAGAACATGGGAATGAGAGATATGACACACTTGCTATAGAGCAAGTGGGAGATTGTTAGGATTATGCTCAATGGCAAGAGTGTAATATTGTAATTGACAATCTTCTCATATTAATAAAGTGAATTCTGATTCTTACAATTACTTATAGCATTTATTATTATAATTGTCAAGGTAAATAATCATAAGGTCAAAAGACTATGAGACATGAAGAGTTGTTCATACATCCAGATATGTATGAGGTAGACACAATTCTTTAGTTAGTCTTGAATAACGTTCACAACTTAAGTAAAAGGTTGGGCACCTCTATTTTGTTAAAGTTGTAGAATTCTTTTAATAGCATTTGAGTGGGATCAAATGAATATGATGAGTCTAAAATCATCGAAAGGTTTTCGAGTAAAAGAATCTAGTGCACTAGGTGCATTGAACTGGATCACAATGAAATACTTTATCTAGAACCGTCACTAGATATAAGTCTTTTCATTAAAGAGGACAATCGGAGAGTCTATCTTAATCCTGAGATAAATGATGGACTTATGGTTGCAAGTGTTATCATTAGAGCTATCAATGAGTACGATTATATAGCATATTCTATCCTCGATAGTTTGGTGGTATACATTTGTTAATCGATAGAGGACTTCATTTATAGATATGGACATCGTGGCTCCATTTATTGAATGAGAGTATAATATCATCATATGGATGTTTTGAGGTATTGGATATTAAATCTCAACGTTGAGTTTTCAATAATGATTATTGAAAACATGGCTTCTGGACAAGTCAAAGTATCCAAGTTCGAAATGTGGTCATATGAGGAAATATGGTAACTTGGAGAGCTATAGGCGGTCTATGAGCTCTTGGCGATTACTGATATTATTCACGAGGATACACCATCTCCTATAAGATTGTCTAGGGTATGAATGAGAAACATCTCCTTATTCTATCTTTATTTAAGAGTTCAATTTTAGCTCTTTAGTGGAATGAGTTAAAATTAATAGATTGGACCTAAGTGAATCATTTGTTGATTGTGATTAGGTTGTGTCTATTGAAGCTTAAATTTAGATAGCCCGCCAAGATCCCCAATCCACACGTATTTGCATGGATCACTTGATATATTCTACCGGGCCGATTTAAGGGTCCATCTAGAATTGTTTTTAATATATCAAGAATATAATATGTCTATTATTTAATTAATGGGCTGCACTATTATATTAATATATTAAAAGGAGACATGTGGGCTTGTTTCTTTTAGTAAGAATGAGTCTGGTTCACATGTGGGCTTTTATTTAAAGTCCAATGGATTAAATGAAATAAGAAAATAATATATGGCCCATTTATGTAAGTGGGGAGGCAAGGTGTATATATTAACCTAATATATTATTTTGTTTCATTGTTTTAATTAAATAAGAATTAGTTAATTTATTAATTAATTGTTTAATTAAGAAACAAATCTTTTTCTGATCAGGAAATATATTTCCTAAAGTTATACTATTGGTAGTAGTATATTAAAAGTAAAAGACTTGTTGGATAAGAAAATAAATAATTAATTTTATTTATTTAATCAAATAAGAAGTCTTTTTATTTAGTCAATAAAAGAATAAAAATATCTATGAGTTGGATTAGGTTTTGAAGTCTAAAGGTTGATGGAAATTAGGGTGCAACACAAACTCTTTTTGGTATGTGATTTGCGGCAACCCTAGTCTATTTAGAGAAAGATTTCGGCAATCCTAAATAGAAGAGGAAGCAAAATTTCGGCCACCTATATAATACCACATATAGAATTCGGCCACATATAGTTGATTGAATGATTTAATTTTTCTTCTCCTTCTCAATTCATAGAAAAGGATAATTTTTATTCTAAAAAACATAAAAGAGAGAAGAGATTATTCTTTGATAGTACACTGATTGCTTGTTCATCAATAAGCTTGTGTGTACAACATCGAATAGGTTCACGCGAGCTTCGATCAATAGATTCAGAATTCAAAAGTGACCGGAATAATTTTTGTCTTCTTTTGATTGTTTTGTGACTAACAAAAGAAAAAGAAAACTTTGTTCATCGATTCTCAGGTTTGCAATTCGAAGAAAAAGGGAGACCACGCTCCTAGGTGATTCACGTACGTGTTCGGATTGGAAGATCTCGCGGTACTGTTCACGGGGGGTACTGTTCACGTGGGTACTGTTCACAATCACTGTTCACGCGGGTACTGTTCACAATCACTGTTCACGCGGTACTGGTCACGGGCATCGGAAAAGATTTTGCGGATTATCTTGTTAAAGTTGTAGATTCTTTTGCTAGCATTTGAGTGGTATCAAATGTGTTATGATGAGTCTAAAATCATCAAAGTGTGGTGTCTTTGGGGAAAAGAATCTAGTGCACCGATTGAATTGAATAGGATCATAGTGAAATACTTTATCCAGAACCGTCAATGGATAAAAGTTTTCACTTGAAGACAATCGGAGAGTCTATCTCAATCCTGAGATAAATGATGAACTTAAGGTTGCATGTGTTATCATTTGAGCTATCAATGAGTATGATTATATAGCATAGTATATCCTCGATAGTTTGGTGGTATTCACTTATTAATCGATAGAGGACTTCATTTATAGATATGGACATCGTGGCTCCATTTATTAAATGAGAGTAGAATATCATCATATGGATGTTTTGAGGTATCGGATATTAAATCTTAACGTTAAGTTTTCAATAGTGTCTATTGAAATATGGCTTCTGGACAAGTCAAAATATCCAAGTTCAAAATATGGTCATATGGGTAAATATGGTAACTTGGAGAGCTATAGACGTTCTATGAGCTCTTGGCGATTACTGATGAAAATACACAAAGTGTGTCTAATACAACCTAGAGGGGGGGTGAATAGGTTTTAGTTGATTTATTACCAACTTTTCGACTTAATCAATTTTAATAATCCTACTCCATATTAGCAATCAATCAATCCAATAAAAATATGCGGAAAACAATAAAAACACAAGGATTGATTTACGTGAGAAACCCTCCAACTGGGCAAACTCACGGGCTATCCTTCTAGCCATATACGGTCCTCAAATCCACTATTTGAACGAAAGTTTACAACCTAGGTTGACCTCAAGTCACACCTACTTGGTCACTAACCCTTTCACTCTACCCAACGGGCCTTTAGGGTGTGTTTCGTACGCGGGACGGGACGGGACAAGGTGGGACAACTTGTTCTTGTCCCACGTTTGGCGCGACCTTAGCATGGGACATGACGGGACAAGGTGGGACAAAAATCACAAAAAATTGTCCCACCCAAGACCCTAGGACAACTTGTCCCATGGCATGGGACAAGTGTCAAAAAGACCAATTTACCCTTTAAATGTTCAAATAATTACAAACATATCCAATATATTATATTATATATATATTATAAAATTATATATAATAATATATAATATATTAAATATATATATATATATATATATTAATATTTAATAATATATAAAAATTATAATTACCTATATAATATAATATAATATATATTATAAAATTATATATAACATATTAAATATATTATTATATATATAATAATATTTAATAATATATACTATATCATATATATATATTATATAATAATATATATAGGATATATATCATATATAATATATATATAATATATATTATTTATGATATAATATAATATATATATATATAAATATAATACATTATATATGATATATATCCTATATATGATATATATATATATATATATATTATATATACAATATAATAATATAATATATATATATATTAATATATATATAATACATTATATATGATATATATATCCTAGATATATTATTATATATAATACGTATATATTATTATATATATAATATGTATAATTACATATATAATAATAATATATTTAATATATTATATATTATTATATATAATTTTATAATATATATAATATTATATATGTAATTATAATTTATATATATTATTAAATATTATTATATTTAATAATTATATATTTAATATATTATATATTATTATATATAATTTTATAATATATATATATATATATAATATTATATATGTAATTATAATATATATATATTTTAAATATTATTATATATAATAATATATTTAATATATTATATATTATTATATATAATTTTATAATATATATATATAATATTATATATGTAATTATAATATATATATATTAAATATTATTATATAATAATATATTTAATATATTATATATTATTATATATTTAATATATATTATATATATTTTTTAATAATATATATCATATATATTATATTATTATATATGTATCCTATATATATAATATACAATATATATTATTAATATATATATATATACATATATTATAATATATATATAATATTATATTTTTTATATCTACAAATATTTAATATTATATATATATATATATCTTATATATTATTATATATAATGATATAATAAATCATATTATTATATAATAATATTAAATAATTATAATATTTTTCAATTACAATATTACTATCTGTGTAAAATATAGTAATATTGTAATTGAAAACAAGAGGTCATTTGAACCCTTTTGTTTTTGTTAAATATTATAATATATTTAAATTACAATATTTATTTAATATTGTTAAATACGATATATAAAAATTGTTTAATATATATTGTTTAATATTAGACAAAACAAGGAGGGCACTCTGGTCATTTGAATCTCTTGTCCCGTCCTGTCCCAGCCATACCAAACGTATAACAGTACAGTCCACAGTCCTGTCCCATACATTCCAAACACGTCATGGAACAACTGTTCTGTCATGTCTTGTCCAGTCCAGTCCAGTCCCGTCCCCGTACCAAATGCACCCTCAATAGTGATTCTTGACCACAAGCTTGTGCACTAACCCACTTAGTCACAAAGCTTAACAATAAATGAAGAGGTTAAACAACCTATGTGAATATGTAAAAGATATTCAAACATGCAATTAATGCTAGGCAACAATAAATGCTTATCTAAGGATTTAAAGATGTCAATAAATGCAAATCCTAGATATCAATATCTAAATGCAAATGCATGAAGATTTAGCTAGAAGGGTAAAATCGTCCTAAATGCTAGCTATTAATGAACAAAGCTCTCAACCAACAAACAACAACTCAATCATGTTATAAATGCCAATAAACATAAAGATATGCAATAAAATCACATAAAAGAGCTAACCCTAGGCAAACAAGAACATAAATAAATACAATGAGATTTAGGGCATGTTCAAGTTACCTAGTCAATGAAAGCAAGAAGAATCCATGATGAGATGATACTTGAAGAGGTTAAATGCACATGGATTTGTGTTTGGTTGAGTAAAGATGAGTTCTTGGGAGTTTCTCTCTCTAAGGGAAGCTTGGCCTCTCAATAATGGCTTCTTGAACTCATGAAAAACGAGCAAGGAAGAAGATAGAGTATATATAAGGAAGCCCTAGTTGAAACAGCGTCGTTTTGAACTTAGGGCATAAAATCCCGTCAATACGGCTAGATGGACTGCGTCGCAGGCAAGTGTCCATACCGCGGTACACACAGCAGTGCACCGTCTGGACAACAACGCGGTGCAGGGCGTTGTGCATGCAGGTGCACAGGCCGCGGTATGGGCAACAGAGGCCTATTAGACAACACCGCGACTTGGGTCGCTTTGCGTGCAAGTGTACAGGAAGCGGTACAGGAAGCATGACTCTGCTGAGGTATACCGCTCTGTATGCCGCGGTGCAAGCAAGTCTTGATAAGCGGTCTAGGCCGCGCTAAAAGAAGAAATTCTCTTTTCTGGGCAAACTCAACACACTAAGTGATGTGCAAAATGTGCAAGTGTGGAGTGTGAAAAGAGGCATACAATACATCATTCAATTACATGAAGATAGGAACATAATGCATGCAAGTTAGTGTGTGCAACTAGATCTCTTCAAAGAAAGTTAAACTAGTGAGATACCTTTGAAGTGCTCTTTGAGAGAGATGATGTCCTTGAAGCTTGATCACACTCAAGAGGCCTAAATTACCCTTATAAAGAATAATCCCCAATATGGTTTGTCAACGAAATAAGCCAATCAAAATATGAGGAACTTACAATCTCCCCCTTTGGCTATTTGGTGACAAAACCACCACTCACAGATCATCCTCACAAAAAACATAAAAAATAGAGGTCAACAAAAGATATTCTTCATTACAAAAAGATACCTAGATACTAGGTCTTCAAAACTTCAAGCTCTTGTAGAATAGCCACCTTCCCTACAAAACAATGAGACTACACTTTCCAAGACAAGTGTATGTGAGGTGATCAAGAGAGATAATAAATAAAAGCAATTTGCATAATAAAAGAAAACTACAACATGCAACATGCAAATGCTCCCCCTATATAGGTTACTCCCCCTTAATGGATGCAAATGCTCCCCCTATATAGGTTACTCCCCCTTAATGGGATAATCCTCCCAAAAATGCAACCCCATTAAATAAACTACATTACTCCCCCTTTTTGTCATGAGATAGACAAAGGAGTATTTCCCCACCGGGTCACTTTAGCAAAGAGAGCTATTTGCAAGATAAGTGCATAATCATATACAACAACGTTATGCAACTTAATTAATTGAGAGAGAATCATTGTGGGTTTATTGTTTAGAGGAAAATGTGTGACTTAGTTGCTTTGGATGTAAGACATGTAACATCATAGCTCAAGCAAATGGTATTTGGCAAGGAGAACATCAAAAGGTTCCAAAAGAATTCAAACCAATTTGTATCCTTTTGTCATAAGCAAACAAGATATAGTGTTTCAAAAATGAATTTCAATTTAAAGAGCAACTATACCAAACTTTATAAGCGAAACAAGACATGAGCGACTTTTGCACCCTTTTTGATTTTTTCGGGTAAGATACCCGTATGATAGTAGCCTTGTTCAACTAATAAAGAGAGAGAGAAGACTAAATTTGGATGAGACATCCTTATTTATTGCATGGATACTAGATCCTTATTGGGTTTAGTCTTCTCATTTGCTTTCACACATATTTTGCACTAAAGCAATAAAAAAACATGTCATGCATATCATTTTGAGCATGTCATAAACAAGTTCACATGTCATGGAGATAAATTATAGGTCATTCAAATGTACTTCCCAATCAATTCTCCTAATCCAAAAATGCATGTTTGAACATAGAGGTGACATGGATTACAAACCAAGCAAGGCACACTTATTAAATAAAAAGCCATATAAGAATATATATAAGCACAACCAAGAATACTCAAGCAATTAATAAAGAAGCATAAAGTTGATCAAGTTTTTGCTTATTCCAACATGCAAGGTTGCTCTCTTTGCTCGAGTTCCCCATAAGGGGTCAATCACCAAAACACATCAAGGCATATGACAAATCCCAATAGACCTACTAAGTGACTTGAACCTAGTTGAGTCTAAGGGCTTTGTAAATAAATCCGCTAGTTGATCATTAGTGCCCACATGCTCAAGTGCAATGCATTTGTTTTCAACTAGTTCTCTAATGAAATGATGCCTAATGTCTATATGCTTTGTCCTAGAGTGCTGAACATGATTCTTTGAAATGTTGATTGCACTCATGTTATCACAATAGAGGGTTAGAATACCTTGATCAAAGCCGTAATCCACAAGCATTTGTTTCATCCAAAGGAGTTGTGTGCAAGCACTCCCTGCGGCTATGTATTCCGCTTCAGCTGTGGATAGAGAGATGGAATTTTGCTTCTTGCAAAACCATGAGACCAAGTTGTTACCTAGGAAGAAGCAACCGCCCGATGTACTCTTCCTATCATCACAATTTCCTGCCCAATCTGCATCACTAAAGCCAACTAAGCTAGCATTAGTGTCAAAAGAGTACCATATCCCATAGTTGGATGTCCCATTCACATATAGAATGATTCTCTTCACGGAGGAGAGATGGGATTCCTTGGGATCCGCTTGGTACCTAGCACACACACCCACACCCACACTAAAGGCTATATCGGGCCTACTTGCGGTCAAGTAAAGCAAGCTACCAATCATGCCACGATAAAGACTTTGTTCCACACTCTTGCCACTAGCATCCTTGCTTAGTTTCAAGGTGGTACTCATGGGTGTGTCACAATGTTTGGCATTCTCAAGGCCAAAATTCTTCACTAGGTTCTTAGCATACTTAGCTTGGGATATGAAAATCCCATCATGCAATTGCTTGATTTGCAAACCTAGGAAGTAATTGAGCTCCCTAACAAGACTCATCTCAAACTCATGAGACATGACATCAACAAATTTTTGGACTTTGGATTTGTTGGTGGAGCCAAAAATAATATCATCAACATAAATTTGAGCTATGAAAAGCTCATCTTTGTTCCTCTTGATGAATAAGGTTTTGTCAACACTACCCCTAGTGTAGTCATTGTCAACAAGAAATTGAGTGAGGCGCTCATACCAAGCCCTAGGTGCTTGTTTCAACCCATATAAAGCCTTCTTGAGGCTATAGACATGATTGGGGTGGTGTGGATCCACAAACCCCTTGGGTTGCTCAACAAACACCTCCTCATGCAAGAAACCATTTAGGAAGGCACTCTTAACATCCATTTGATGCAATTTGAACTTGTGCACACATGATATGGACAAAAGAAGCCTTATGGACTCAAGACGGGCAACCGGAGCAAAAGTCTCCTCAAAGTCAATACCCTCAATTTGAGAGTATCCTTGTGCTACAAGTCTAGCCTTGTTGCGCACAATGTTTCCATTTTCATCCGACTTGTTTCTATATACCCATTTGGTGCCTATGACATTAGTATCCTTGGGTCTAGGAACAAGTGTCCAAACCTCATTTCTTTCAAATTGGTTTAGCTCTTCTTGCATGGCAAGAACCCAAAACTCATCATTCAAGGCTTCATCAACCTTTTTGGGTTCAATTTGAGAGGTGTAACAAGTATAGCTAATTTGATTAGCTATTTGACGCCTAGTCCTAACACCCTCATTCATATCTCCAAGAATATTATTCTTATTATGGAGATGTCTAACCCATGGAGCAGGTTCTTTAGAGTCCAAAGATGGATCTCTATCAAGAGGTTGGATGACCTCTTCATGAGACTTGACTTCACATCAATTGAAGTCTCACCATTCTTTTCCAAGAAAGGATCATCAAGCACAATGACCTCCTCATCATGGTCTCTAGTCTTAGGCCTACAATCATCTATGACGACATTAGATGATTCCATGACACTCCGAGTTTTTAAATTGAAAACTCTATAGGCCTTACTATTAAGGGCATAGCCAATAAAAATCCCCTCATCACTCTTGGCATCAAACTTGCCAAGTTGATCTCGGTCATTTAGAATGTAGCATTTGCTCCCAAATGAGTGGAAGTAGCTAGCATTTGGCTTCCTACCCTTCCATAATTCATAGGAGGTTTGCCTAGTACCGGGCCTTAGGAAGACTCTATTTCCTATGTAGCAAGCCGTATTTACGGCCTCGGCCCAAAGGTTCCTAGGGACATTGTTGCTAAGCAACATCACACAGCCCATCTCTTGAAGGACCCTATTCTTCCTCTCAACAACCCCATTTTGTTGAGGAGTTCTAGGAGCCGAAAACTCATGAGAAATGCCTAAGCTATTGCAATAGCTTTCAAAACAAGCATTTTCAAATTCCCTCCCATGGTCACTCCTAATTCTTTTAATGCTTTTAATGTGTGAGTTCTTTTCATTTTGAATTTTAGTGCAACGCATTTAAAATTTTTCAAATGTTTCAGATTTTTCTCTAAGAAAATATGTCCATGTAAATCTAGAAAAATCATCAACACAAACAAAAATGTATCTCTTGCCACCGAGACTCTCGGTTTTGCATGGGACCCATAAGGTCCATATGTAGAAGCTCTAATGGCTCCTTGGTGGCGAGATGCTTGCCTTTCTTGTGCATACTTTTGGTTTGTTTCCCTTGTTGGCAAGGTCCACAAACGCCATCGACTTTCTTCCCAAGCTTAGGGAGACCACGCACAACCTTGAACTTATCTAAGATCCTCAAATCTCTATAGTTCATGTGGCCAAGTCTTTGATGCCATAACTCAACTTCCTCACATTTGGACATATTGCAAGAGATAGCACTAGCTTCAAGACAATAGCAATTGTCACTAGATCTCTTTCCTTTTAGCAAGGTTTGTCCATTTGGCATTAAAATAGAGCAATCATTTTTGTTAAACAAGACGGAGAGTCCATCATCATTAAGATGAGAAATGCTTATAAGATTAGCCTGCAAGCCATCAACAAGTAAAGCATTGGACAAAGAGGGTAAGTCTGGAATGGAAATGGTTCATTTCCATATGACTTTCTTTCTAGATCCATCACCAAAGGTGACAAATCCTCCATCGTCCAAGACAAGGGATTTAAAGAAGCTCTTGTTCCCCGTCATATGCCTAGAACACCCACTATCCAAATACCAAGTGTTAGAGGCATTTGCCTTCAAGGCAATTTGAGCCACATAGCAAGAATAGTTATCCCTTCTAATCCACCTAGGAGAAATGTTCTCATTCCTAGTGGTATTAGTCACATTGGCTCTAGATTTCCTAGGAACATGCAAATTGGCTCTAGATTTCCTAGGAACATGCATTTTAGCTCTAGCTCTATTTCTTTCAATCATGCTCTTGATTCTACACATTTCAATGTATTTGAAGCAATTTGGTCTGATGTGACCATCAACACCACAAAAGTGACAAGTGGGAATAAAATAAGAAGACATACCATGCCCTTGTGAGTACAAAGGGGCTTTCCCACGCATTTGAGCTTGTCTTTGGTGTTGGATTGGTTCTCTCCTTCTTTGTTGTTGAGTTGGAATGAATTGCTTCCTTGATTGACCTTGCATGAATTGCTTCTTGGCTTGATGGTATTTAGGTTGAGGGAAACTTGCTTGATGCACCCTTGTTGATTGAGCTTGAGCTTGTTTCCCTTGTGCTACCTTGACTTGAGAATCTTTAGAGCACTCTCCTAGTTCGATCTTCTTCCTAGGATGTTGTGAGGGTGGAGGCTCTTTGTTATTCAAACTCTTGACAAACACAATCATGCTTGAGGATGAGGTCTCCTTGTCATCTTCATAGCCAAGACCTTTCTTATCACTTGGCCTCTTGCCAACTCCCAACATGTGGTCAAGTTTATTCGTGCTTGAAGTCATCTTAGCAATGATCTCTCTAGCTTCTTCAAGCTCCTTTTCCATCAATTCCTCATTCCTTTTGGCTATCTTCACTTCTTTATTTAAGTGAGTAGCTTCGGTAGATAGCTTGAGATTCTCTCCTTTTAGCCTTTGAATCTCTTTCTTCATCTTCAATCTTGAGCTTTGAAAATGCTCAATGAAGCCTTCAAGATCCATTCCTCCTACATCCATATTTGTTGAATGGGATGAAGAGTCACCATCGCAAGAGTCATCTTCACTTTGTTTCTCTACCTCTTCATCATCTATTGCTTCCTTACTCTTGAGAGAAGATGCGAAGGCAATAAAGTTTGCCACATGATCCTCATCATCTGAGGATTCTCCTTCTTCTTCCACGTCATCACCATCGCTCCACGTGGCGGCCATGGCCTTTCCTTTCTTCTTGTTTTTCAAATTTCCACAATCCGTGGAGATGTGTCCGAAACCTCCACATTCGAAGCATTGAATCCCTTTTCTTGTGGGCTTGTCTTCACTTGACTCAAACTTCTTGAAAGAAGTCTTCTTCTTTATTTCCTTTCCTTTGGATCCAAATCCCCTCTTCTCAAAATTGATGAACTTCTTGAATCTTTTCACCATGAAGGCCATTTCTTCATCTGAGTCTTCTTCCTCCTTCTCAACCTTAGAAGTCTTCAGAGCAATACTCTTTTGCTTCTTTTGAGGTGTAGATGTGGGAGTCCATCTAGACTCATATGCTAGAAGCCTTCCAATAACTTCACTTGGCTTCATATTCTTGTAGTCACTATTCTCCTCAAGAGCCGTCACTTTTGACTCAAATCTTGCTGGAAGCGACCTCATAATTTTTTGCTTGATCCTCCTATCCGAATAGGGATCACCAAGTTGATGGCTCTGATTGACTATGTCCATCAACTTCACTTGAAAGTCATTGAAGCACTCATCCACCTCCATCCTAATTTGCTCGAATTGTGTTTGGAGGACTTGAAGCTTGGAGTCCTTGACCACCTCGGTTCCCTCAAGGGCCGTCTCTAGAATCTCCCATGCCTCTTTTGAAATTCTTGTTGTTTGGATCAATTTGTACTGATTGTCATCCATTGCACAAAGAATAGCATGCATAGCCTTGTTGTTCCACTTGGATGCTACAAACTCTTGAGTTGACCATTCCGACTTTGGCTTGGGAACTACACTTTCGTCTTCAAGAGTCTTTTCCGGAAGAGTGTAGCCATCTTCAATTTCCATCCATGCTCGGTCATTTATTTGGCAAATGTAAGACTCCATCTTGCCTTTCCAAGAGGCATAGTTTACTCCGGTGAGCAAAGGGGGTCTTGTGCTAGAGGCTCCCTCATTACCACTTCCGTTCCCACTCATAGTGTTTGGGTATGAATGAGATGAATGTTTATGATGCAACAAACACAAACAAAATGCAAGACACACAACGAGCAAGGATCACCTAAGTGTATCTAGGAACCCGCTCTGATACCAATTGAAAATACACAAAGTGTGTCTAATACAACGTAGAGGGGGGGGGGTGAATAGGTTTTAGTTTATTTATTACCAACTTTTCGACTTAATCAATTTTAATAATCCTACTCCATATTAGCAATCAATCAATCCAATAAAAATATGCGGAAAACAATAAAAACACAAGGATTGATTTACGTGAGAAACCCTCCAACTGGGCAAAACTCACGGGCTATCCTTCTAGCCACATACGGTCCTCAAATCCACTATTTGAACAAAAGTTTACAACCTAGGTTGACCTCAAGTCACACCTACTTGGTCACTAACCCTTTCACTCTACCCAACGGGCCTTTAATAGTGATTCTTGACCACAAGCTTGTGCACTAACCCACTTAGTCACAAAGCTTAACAATCAATGAAGAGGTTAAACAACCTATGTGAATATGTAAAAGATATTCAAACATGCAATTAATGCTAGGCAACAATAAATGCTTATCTAAGGATTTAAAGATGTCAATAAATGCAAATCCTAGATATCAATATCTAAATGCAAATGCATGAAGATTTAGCTAGAAGGGTAAAATCGTTCTAAATGCTAGCTATTAATGAACAAAGCTCTTAACCAACAAACAACAACTCAATCATGTTATAAATGCCAATAAACATAAAGATATGCAATAAAATCACATAAAAGAGCTAACCCTAGGCAAACAAGAACATAAATAAATACAATGAGATTTAGGGCATGTTCAAGTTACCTAGTCAATGAAAGCAAGAAGAATCCATGATGAGATGATACTTGAAGAGGTTAAATGCACATGGATTTGTGTTTGGTTGAGTAAAGATGAGTTCTTGGGAGTTTCTCTCTCTAAGGGAAGCTTGGCCTCTCAATAATGGCTTCTTGAACTCATGAAAAACGAGCAAGGAAGAAGATAGAGTATATATAAGGGAGCCCTAGTTGAAACAGCGTCGTTTTGAACTTAGGGCACAAAATCCCGTCAATACGGCTAGATGGACCGCGTCGTAGGCAAGTGTCCAGACCGTGGTACACACAGCAGTGCACCGTCTGGACAACAACCCGGTGCAGGGCGCTGTGCATGCAGGTGCACAGGCCACGGTATGGGCAACAGAGGCCTATTGGATAACACCGCGACTTGGGTCGCTTTGCCTGCAAGTGTACAGGAAGCGGTACAGGAAGCATGACTCTGCTGAGGTATACCGCTCTGTATGCCGCAGTGCAAGCAAGTCTTGACAAGCGGTCTAGGCCGCGCTAAGAGAAGAAATTCTCTTTTCTGGGCAAACTCAACACACTAAGTGATGTGCAAAATGTGCAAGTGTGGAGTGTGAAAAGAGGCATACAATACATCATTCAATTACATGAAGATAGGAACATAATGCATGCAAGTGAGTGTGTGCAACTAGATCTCTTCAAAGAAAGTTAAACTAGTGAGATACCTTTGAAGTGCTCTTTGAGAGAGATGATGTCCTTGAAGCTTGATTACACTCAAGAGGCCTAAATTACCCTTACAAAGAATAATCCCCAATGTGGTTTGTCAACGAAATAAACCAATCAAAATATGAGGAACTTACAACTGATATTCTTCACGAGGATACAATATCTCCATTAAGATTGTCTAGGGTAAGAATGAGCAATATTAACTTATTCTATCTTTATTTAAGAGTTCAATTTTAGTTCTTTAGTGGAATGAACTAAAATTAATAAATCAAACCTAATTGAATCATTTGTTGATTGTGATTAGGTTATGTCTATTGAAGCTTAAATTTAGATAGCCCGCCAAGATCCCCAATTCATATGAACTTGCATGGATCACTTGATATATCCTACCGGACCAATTTATAGGTCTATCTAAAATTGTATTAAGGCATGTGGACTAATTTCTTTTAGCAAGAATAGGTCTAGTTCACATGTGGACTTTTTATTAAGGTCCAATGGATTTAATAAAATAGAAAAAAAAAATATTGACCCTTATATATTGGCTTGGGCGGCAAGGGACCATTTATTAGTCTTATATATTGTTTTTATTTTATTATTTAATTAAATGGAAATTAATTAATTAATTAATTATTTAATTAAAAGTCAAAATCTTTTTCTAACTAGGAGAAGGATTCCTAGTGTCATACTATTGTTGGTAGTATGATAAGTATCAAAGACTATATTTGATAAGTAGATAAATAAAAGTATTTTATTTATCTAGTCAAATTAGGAAGTTTTTGATATAGTCACAATTTTTATATTCAATAATTTATTATTGGATAATACACTCATGAGTTGGAATAAGGTTAAAACTCAAAGTTGATAGGAGACTTGGAGAAGAAGTAATCCTACTTGTGTGAGGATTTGACTACAAGGTAGAAATCCTACTTGAGTGAGGATTAGGTCTTCACCTATATATAAATATTATTAAATTCATTTTTGAATAGTAGTTGAAAAAAAACATTTTTTTTCTCTTGCTTTTGAATAAAAAAAAACTTTCAACTCAAGAAAGGGGTGTATTGAATTCGGCCAAAGAGAAGAGAAAAGGGGAACGTTTTTGTTTTCAATAGTACACTAGTATCCTTTACATCAAACAGGATTTTGTGTACAAAATCGAATTGGGTTCACGCGAGTTTTAATCAAATAGATTGATAATTCATAAGTGACCAGACGTTCTTGGATTTTCTCTTGGAGGATTATTGTGACTGACAAAGAAGAAGATTTTGTTTGTTTCATCCTCAGGTATACAATTAAAGAAAGGGAGCCCACACTCCTAGGTGATTCACGTTCGTGATTGGATTGGAAGATCTTGCGAATTCAATTCGACGCTAGTTCAATCGTCACGAGAAAAGGGTACGATACTTTTACTATATGTTAATTAATAAAGGGTTAAGGTTCTTTCTTTTAAAAGGAAAATTTTTAAACTGTACAAACCCAATTTTTTGCTTCAACCGTGTTTTGAACCGTTTTTCCCTACAATTAGTATCAGAGCCTGGTTGAACCCTTGATTAATTGATATATATATATATATATATATACACGTGAATCTTTTTCTTTTTATTGTATATATGCATGTTTTAGAAAGAGATGGCACTCTAGGTATTCGCATATATATATATATATATATATATATTTATTTATATTGGATTGTATGGATATATATATATATATATATATATGTTTTATATGTGGATTTTTATTGCTCAATTTTGGTTCTAGAATTTCAATGTATTTTTTATTTTGGGATTTTAACAAGAAGGGTGGACTATCATCGCAATAATTTCCTTCTTGGTAATTGCTAAGTTTTTTTATTTATTTTGCTATTGTATTAAAAATACTGCAGAAAAATATTGTATTAAAAAAAACTGCTGCAGTATTTTATTATTTAAATTTCTTATGTAATACATTTAAGTATCAAAGACTCGAAGGTTTGAAGAATTGTAAACAACTTGAACAAGTTTGGGACTGTGCGAGCCATAGCAACAAACGTGCATGCGAATGAGCACGTGGCCACAATTGTTGTGGCATGGGCTGCGCACGGCAGCCCTATGGAAGCCATGGGCTGCGCATGGCAGCCCTTTATGGCATTGTGGGGTGCGCACGCCCATGGGAGGCAGCCAAAGGGTGCGCAAACGATGGACGCATGAAGACTTGTTCACCAAGAAAGAAGTTTTTTTTTTTGTATTCCAAATATTGTAATTTACTTGTTTTCTAGGATGGACCAAAATTGTAGCTATTTATATTTTTGTAAATATTGCAATGTTTGTCATTGTTTGATAACATGTCATATAGAATAGGAGAGCTACTCATATATCTCTTTTGGTATGAACATGCATTGAATGGTTTAGGTATCTAATTGGCATCTAGATAACTTGGTAAATCATTCTATGGAATTCGATCGCATGCCTTAAATAATTGAGTGGGAGAAGGTGTTTTGGAACACCTACAGCCTCCAAGTTTAGTTGAGCTTTATGTTTCGTGTAATAACCCCCCAAAGGGTATTCATGAATGGAATTTAGCAAGATACTTCCTTACAAGGGTAGACTAGACAATTAACCCAATCGATATCTACTCCCAAAGGAGGGATATTCGTGAGGGAATATATTGAAGGTCCAAAACTTGGTAACACATTCAATGTGATTTTATTAATATCTTCCTAAGAGTTCTTGTTAATAAAATTGCAAGGCTAAAATTGAAAACGCTGGTTGTTATGTTAACAATTAGGTGGGACCTAGTCTTACTAGTAAATGGTGCGAACTCCCAAAGAAGGCGTGACATATACGGATGTTGGATCACCGTTGAATTTTATGATTGAATTACTTAATTTAATTCAAGATAAATATTCGAAAGAGCTTTATCATGATTGTTTACTTATATAATTTTTGTTTTATCCAGAAATCATGACCCCATCCCTAATCAACATCTTGAAAGTTAATACATTAACTGGTGATAATTATGTCACATGGAAAAGGAAAATTGGGCTATTGTTGCAATCTGAAAAGCATAAGTTCGTTTTGACAACTCCTCAACCACCTGCTCCTACTAATGAATCTAATGTGCAGCAAAGAGACGAGTATAAGCAGTGGGAGACCTCAGATGAGATGGCCAAATGTTACATTATGGCCACCATCTCCGACATGTTGCAATAGCAACATGAAGGAATGAGTTCTGTTGCCAATATAATGATGTCTCTAGAGGAAATGTTTGCTATGAGGTCCAGGACGACTAAGAGAGAGGCAGTGACTACTTTCATGAATCTTAGGATGAAACCTGGACAGCTGTGAAAGATCACATGATGAAGGTCATAGCACATCTCCACATTGCTGAACTCAATGGTACTGAGGAGACGAAAATTGACATGATTGTCAACTTACTGTCAGATTCCTTTGATCAGCTCAAGTTGGACTACACCTTGAACAATAAGGAACACAACTTGCAGGGCCTGATGCAAGATGTTCAAAGTGCTGAAAAGATCATTGTGAAAAGAAAGGGTCAAGAGATTCATACTGTAGGTAAAGTTGCTACTGTTAAAACCTGTAAGAAGGTCAAGAAACAATAGAAGAAAAAGCAACTAGGACCTACTAAGAAGGATACAAAGAAAGTAACCAAGATCAAAGGGAAGTGTTTCCTTTGTGGTAAAAATGGACATTGGAAAAGAAATTGCCCAAAGTCTCAGGACAAGAAGGAACAAGGTAATATTAATTATCTTGAAACATGTGTTTTGGCGGATTTTATGGATTCTTGGATCGTAGACTCTGGAGCCACTAATCATGTTTGTTTTTCTTTACAGGGGTTCAAGGAAAGGAGAAGGCTTAATGAGAACGAATTCAACTTGTGTTTAGGCAACGGAGCGTTAGTGTCTGCTAGTGCAGTGGGAGATATTAGAGTTAGTTTAGATTCTCATAGGCATTTAGATTTAATAGACGTTTATTATGTACCTCAATTCAAGAG
Organism: Dipteronia sinensis; assembly: GCA_033220585.1. Classification (NCBI taxonomy): domain Eukaryota; kingdom Viridiplantae; phylum Streptophyta; class Magnoliopsida; order Sapindales; family Sapindaceae; genus Dipteronia; species Dipteronia sinensis. The sequence goes on from CM065640.1 coordinate 69,918,047, forward strand.
GAATTTAATTTTAGTTTCTTGTTTAAATAAATTTGGATATTCAGTTACTTTTAATAAAGCTTTTATTATTAGTAGGAATAATAAATTTGTTTGCAAATGTACATTGGAAAACTGTTTATTCTATTTGCATAGCAATATCTATCACTTATTAGACACGGAATCAACGCAACCTAATCATAAAAGAGTAAAATTATCAAAAGATGAAACCTACCTATGGCATTTGTGCCTAGGTCATATTGACCTTGATAGGATCAAAAGATTGGTTAGTGATGGACATTTAAGTGACTTAAGGGTTGATGATCTACCAACTTGTGAATCTTGTATGGAAGATAAGATGACCAAAAGGTCGTTCACGACCAAAGGCACAAGAGCCATTGAATGTTTAGGATTGATACACACTGATGTGTGTGGACCTATGAGTATTCAAGTTAGAGGTGGATATGAGTACTTCATCACTTTCACGGATGATTACTCAAGATTTGGCTATGTGTATCTCATGAGACATAAGTTGGATGCTTTTGATATATTCAAAGCATTTAAAGTTGAAGTAGAAAATCAGCATGAGAAACACATAAAAATCTTGAGGTCTGATCGTGGTGGAGAATATCTATCTGGTGAGTTTCAGCAATATCTTATTGATAATGGGATAATTTCTCAGTTTTCTACGCCAGGTATGCCTCAACAAAATAGGGTGGCAGAAAGGAGAAATAGAACTCTTTTGGACATGGTTAGGTCTATGTTGAGTTATTCAACACTCCCTAATTCTTTTTGGGAATATGCTTTACAAACCGTTATGTACATTCTAAACGATGTACCATCTAAGTCAGTTCCTAAAACACCGCATGAGTTGTGGACTGGACGAAAGCCTAGTTTACAACACTTACGGATATTTGGATGTCCTGCGCACGTGTTAAAAGGAAAGACAGAAAAGATAGAGTCCTGTTCAGAAACATGCATATTTGTAGGGTATCCAAAAGGAACCAAAGGATATTATTTCTATAGCCCTTCAGATCTTAAAGTATTTGTTTCGACAAATGCTCAATTTCTGGAAGAGGACTATATGAATAATTTGGTGCCTAAAAGTAGAATTGTCTTGAATGAGCTTTCAGAAGATACAATTCCACAAGAGGTTTCATAACCTAGCCCAATTGTAAGTTCCGCACCAATATAAGATCAACAATCTACCATACCTCGTCGTAGTGGGAGGGTTAATAAACAACCTGAGAGATATATCGGTCTAGGAGAATCTGTAGAGAATCTCCCGGATGACGATGATCCCTACACGTACAAGGAAGCCATGGAAGATGTTGATTGTCGCCATTGGCAAAAGGCAATACAATCCGAAATTGAATCTATGATCAAAAATAAAATCTGGTCTCTTATGGACCTGCCTAAAGGGATCAAACCCATTGGGTGCAAGTGGGTATACAAGAGGAAAAGAGGAATGGATGGAAAGGTGGAAACCTTTAAAGCTAGATTGGTAGCTAAAGGTTACACACAGAAGGAAGGTATCAATTATGAGGAAATCTTCTCTCATGTGGCCATGCTTAAATCCATTAGGATACTCTTATCCATTGCGGCATCTCTAGACCTAGAATTTGGCAAATGGACTTCAAGACAACTTTCCTTAATGGAAGTCTTGATAAAGCATCTATATGATGCAACCAGAAGGATTCATTGAAAAGAGCCAAGAGGAAAGGGTATGCAAGTTGTAAAGATCCATATATGGATTGAAGCAAGCATCCAGATCCTGGAACATAAGGTTCGATCAAGCCATGAAAATTTTTGGATTTATTCAAAACCTTGACGAACCCTGTGTATACAAAAGGATTAAAGGCGACAAGTTGGTTTTCCTAGTTCTTTACATTGATGATATACTACTCATCGGTAACGATATAGGTGTATTGACATCAATAAATGAATGGTTAGTAAAACAATTTGATATGAAGGATTTAGGAGAAGCAAGTTATATTCTTGGTATCCAAGTCATAAGGGATAGAAAGAATAGAACAATTGCATTATCCCAAGTTTCATACATAGATTAAATCTTGTCTAGATTTTCCATGCAAGATTCCAAGAAAGGTATGTTACCTTTCAAATATGGAATCCAACTTTCTAAGGAACAAGTTCCTAAGAATGAGCATAAAGAGCAATTCATGAGTCGAGTTCTATATGCCTCGGCAGTTAGAAGTCTCATGTATGCAATGCTTTGCACTAGACCAGATATTTGTTTTGCTGTTGGCATAGTTAGCAGATTTCAATCGAAACCTGGTCCTGATCACTGGACGACAGTCAAGCATATTTTCAAGTATCTTAGGAGAACGAGAGATTATATGCTTGTATACTCTAGAGGGCATTTAATTCCTGTTGGGATACAGATTTCGATTTCCAATCAGATTCTAACTCCAGAAGATCAACATCAGGATTTGTGTTTACACTTGGAGGAGGGGCAGTCATATGGAGGAGTATCAAGCAATCTTGTATTGCTAATTCCATCATGGAAGCTGAGCATGTGGCCACATGCGAAGCTGCTAAAGAGGTTGTTCGGCTCCGCCAATTCTTGATTGACTTGGAAGTGGTTCCAGATGCGAATAAATAGATCACTATCTATTGTGACAATAGTGGAGCAGTGGCTAATTCGAGAGAACCCAGAAGTCATAAGAGAGGCAAACACATTGAAAGAAAGTATCATCTTCTGAGGGAAATTGTGCATAGGGGTGACGTGACGATTACCAAGATCACGTCAGCAGAAAATCTAGCGGATCCCTTCACAGAGGCTCTTCCACACAAGAGTTTTGATGGGCATTTAGAGAACATGGGGATGAGAGATATGACACATTTCCTATAGAGCAAGTGGGAGTTTGTTAAGATTATGCTCAATAGCAAGAGTGTAATAATGTGTTTGACAATCTTTTCATATTAATAAAGTGATTTCTAGTTTAACAAATCTTATAGCAGTTATAGTTTAATTATTATAATTGTCAAAAGTAAATAATCATAAGGTCAAAAGACTATGAGAAAAGAAGAATTGTTCGTACATCTGGATATGTATGAGGTAGACACAATTCTTTAGTTAGTCTTGAATAATATTCACAACTTAAGATAAAGGTTGGGCACCTTTATCTTGTAAAAGTTGTAGATTTTTTTGCTAGCATTTGAGTGAGATCAAATGTATTATGATGAGTCTAAAATCATCAAAGTGTTGTGTCTTTGGGCAAAAGAATCTAGTGCACTAGGTGCATTGAATAGGATCATAGTGAAATACTTTTTCCAGAACTGTCAATGGATAAAAGTTTACACTTGAAGACAATCAGAGAGTCTATCTCAATCCTGAGATAAATGATGAACTTAAGGTTGCAAGTGTTATCATTTGAGTTATCAATGAGTACGATTATATAGCATAGTCTATCATTGATAGTTTGGTGGTATTCACTTGTTAATCGATAGAGGACTTCATTTATAGATATGGACATCGTGGCTCCATTTATTAAATGAGTAGAATATCATCATATGGATGTTTTGAGGTATTGGATATTAAATCTTAACGTTAAGTTTTCAATAGTGTTTATTGAAATATGGCTTATGGACAATTCAAAATATCCAAGTTCAAAATGTGGTCATATGGGTAAATATGGTAACTTGGAGAGCTATAGGCGGTTTATGAGCTCTTTGCGATTACTGATATTCCTCACGAGGATACACTATCTCCATTAAGATTGTCTAGGGTAAGAATTAGCAATATTAACTTATTATATCTTTATTTAAGAGTTCAATTTTAGTTCTTTAGTGGAGTGAACTAAAATTAATAGATCGAACATAAGTGAATCATTTGTTGATTGTGATTAGGTTATGCCCGCCAAGATCCCTAATTCACACGAACTTGCATGGATCACTTGATATATTCTACCGGACCAATTTATGGGTCCATCTAGAATTGTATTAAGACATGTGGACTTGTTTCTTTTAGTAAGAATAGGTCTAGTTCACATGTGGAATTTTTATTAAAGTCCAATGGATTTAATAAAATAGAAAAAAACAATATTGGCCCTTATATATTGGTTTGGGTGGCAAGGGACTATTTATTAGTCTTATATATTGTTTTTATTTTATTATTTAATTATATGGAAATTAATTAATTATTTATTTATTTATTTATTTATTTAAAGTCAAAATCTTTTTCTAACTAGGAGAAGGATTCCTAGTGTCATACTGTTGTTGGTAGTATGACAAATATCAAAGACTATATTTGATAAGTAGATAAATAAAAGTATTTTATTTATCTAGTCAAATTAGAAAGTTTTTGATAAAGTCACAATTTTTATATTCAATAATTTATTATTGGATAATACACTCATGAGTTGGAATAAGGTTAAAACTCAAAGTTGATAGAAGACTTGGAGAAGAAGTAATCCTACTTGTGTTACGATTTGACTACAAGGTGGAAATCCTACTTGTGTGAGGATTTGACTACAAGGTAGAAATCCTACTTGAGTGAGGGTTAGGTCTTCACACAGACACACACACACACACACACACACACACACACACACACACACACATATATATATATATATATTATTACATTCGTTTCACAATAGTAGTTGAAAAAAAAAGTTTTTTTTTAGAGAAAGATTTTTATATTCTCTTGCTTTTGAATAAAAAAAAACTTCTAACTCAAGAAAATGGTGTATTGAATTCGGCCAAAGAGAAGAGAAAAGGGGAACGTTTTTTTTCTCGATAGTACACTAGTATCCTTTACATCAAAAGGGATTTTGTTTACAAAATCGAATTGGGTTCACGCGAGTTTCAATCAAATAGATTGATAATTCACAAGTGACCAGACGTTCTTGGGTTTTCTCTTGGAGGATTATTGTGACTTACAAAGAAGAAGACTTTGTTTGTTTCATCCTCAGGTATACAATTAAAGAAAGGGAGCCCACACTTCTAGGTGATTCACGTTCGTGATTGGATTGGAAGATCTTGCGGATTCAATTTTACTCTAGTTCAATAGTCACGAGAAAAAGGTATGATACTTTTACTATATGTTAATTAATCAAGGGTTAAGGTTCTTTCTTTTAAAAGGAAATTTTTTAAAATATACAAACCCAATTTTTTGCTTCCGCTGCGTTTTGAACCGTTTTTCCCTATAGCTTTGCCCTTGCCTTGAGCTTGAGGTTGTTTGACCTTGGCCTTCATTAATTCTTCAAGGCATCTCATCTCTCTTTCCTTGGCAATCTTCAAGGAGTTTTCTTTGTTGGCAAGCTCTTCTTTCATGGCCTTCATCCGTTGGTGGCAATCTTCAATCTCCTTCTCATACTTGGACACATCAATCTTGCCCATCATCAAGGAGTCATCAATGCTTCTCCATGGTCTTCAATTTGGAGATAAGAATGGACATGTCTTCCATTTGCTCATCTGTGATCTCTTTGTTTCGTTGAAGTTGATTTTGACAATTTTGCTTGTTTTCTACAAGGGTACGGATCTTTTCCTCCGAGGAAATCTTCCACATTCTCAAAGTCTCATTCTCCTTGGAAAGCTCTTCATTTTGCTTCAAAACTTTGAGAAGGATCACTTAACAATCCTCAATTGTGTCAATTCCCTCATCAAGGCCTTTGCCTTAGTCACTTGTTGCCACACCAACATCTTCCTCATAGGAAGCACCAAGGGCCATGAAGTTAAGCACATGCTCTTCACCTTTGGAAGAGTCCTCTTCATTTTTCTTGACCAAAATCTTCTTCTTGAGTTATTCTTTTTCTTCTCAAGCTTCAAAAATCTTCTAAACTTCATTGCTGTGAGGGCCATCTCCTCATCGGAGTCACTATGTGAAGTAGAAGTAAGGATGTTGGAGCTAATGATCATAGAACCTCTAAGGGTTGGAGCATCCTCAACATCAACGGAGAGGCACACATTCCTTTCTCCGAAAATTTCCTCTCTAAGTGTTTCAGTCTCACACATAGTGTTTAGTGAATGAATGAATGCAAATGAATGCAAAGAACAAAATGCACACAAATGCAAGATACACAATCATGAGCTAGGATCACCTAAGTATGTCTAGGAACCCGCTCTAATACCAGTTGAAAATACAACTCTAAAGCAGTGTCTAACAACCTTGAGGGGGGGTGAATGGTTGTTAATTGATTATTACCAACTTTTCGATTAGTCAATATTAAACACAATTAACCCAACAAAACAAACACGCAAAATCAAGTAAATTGCAGAAATATAAAGAACACTTGACTTTTACATGGAAACCCTTCAACAAGGGAAAAACCACGGGCTATCCTTCTAACCACACACGATCACCGAAATCCACTATACGAATAAAAGGTTACACCCTCAAGTGATACTTGAACTCTCACTCTCTACAACCTCAGGCTATGGACACTACCACTCGCCACTCTTGGTTCAATCTCTAGTGATATCCCCTGATCAACTACTCTTGACGTGAGCACCTCCTACTCTACCCTGTGGGCCTTTTACAGTGGCACTTGACCAATCCTTACCAACCCACTCTTGGTTACAAGTATTTACTTGCTTGTGCAACTTCACCTAGAAGCCACAAGACTTTGACTCATGAAGAGTATAAAGGTCTAAGTGAACAATCAATGAATGCTCAATACAAAATATGTTAGACCAAACATACAATGCTTAACTAGATGTTATAATGCAATATCAACAACCTAGTTATCAAACAATGCCTACATGCCTATAATTAAGGACTCAATTAGATGCAAAGGGATTCTAGCAACCTAATTGTCAAATAAAGTCCAACCAACACAAGTTGTCACAATATATAACAAGGGCAATAAATATGCAATCAAGAAATGCAATTAATGAGGCATAAACAACAATGTCTAAATGCAATGCATAAAGACTTAGCTAGAAGGCAATAATGTCCTAAATGCTAGCTATCACAAACAAACCCAATCAAATATTCAAGAACATTAACTAGTTGATTAAAACACAATTTCTCAACCTAGTTATCAATAAATCACACATGAATATTTATGACCTAGCTTTTAGGCAAAAATGACCTAATCAATTTAGCTATCACAAAACAAACCCAATCATGTTATCGATCAACACAATAATGCATTCAAAAATGATTTCTACAAATCCTATGCACTAAAAACGAAATCTTAGACTTAAAGAACCATAAATGAAGATGAGATGTTTGTTCTTACTTACCAAGTCAAGATTGATGATGACCCATGTGTGATTGATGCAATAGATGTCATGGATGCATGGGTTTTTTGGGTTTTGAGAGTCAAAGAACAAATCTTGAAGCTTTCTCTCTCTAGGGAGCTCTTTCTCTCACTATATTCTGATTTTATGAGCTCTAGGTCGAAATGGGGAAGAAGATGAAGTATATATATGACCCAAATGAAACTATGTTTTTTTGAGTAGTTTTAAAACACAATTTTCTAGGCAAAAATGACACAGTGCAGGGGTCTGGTATGTCGTACCCATGCAGTACCCGCGAACTGGAAAATCAGCCAACAACTTAATTTTCAAAAGGCTCAAAACATGACCAAACGACATCGAAATTTATCAAATAATATACCGTTGGAAAGGTATGGATGTCTACTTTATACTCCTTTTATGGAATGATGTTTCAATATCTGTAGAAAGAGATAAAGTTATTTGAGTGACCAAAGTTAAAAATGGACAACAACAGAGTTGTCCTGTTTTAGTGATCAATTTGGAGAAATCAAAACCAATCCAAACGGTTATGAAATATTACGAAAAATATACCGTTGGAAAGGTATGAGTGTCTAGTTTGTGCAGAAATTTTAAAAAATCATTTTAAAGCTTTGTATAAAACGTTATGGTCATAAGACCATACAAAGGTTTGTTTTGAAAAACATTTAAATCATTGAAATTCTCTCTTTTGAAACTAGACACTTTACTCCAAACAATCAAACTGAAACAAACACTTAACTAAGAGAAGAATGAGACCTTCTCAAATGTTCAACCATCACGCTAAGACAATCAAACTATCTTGCAAGCACGGGCGTTTCCGATCATACAAATGGAAACGAACTACACCACACAAAACCACACTTTGATCTAACAATGAGGTGCAAGTGTGAAGTGTGTAAAGGATGCACACATATGAACAAATAGAATACAAATGCAAGATGAACAAAGCATGCATGAAGTGTGTGTGTGCACCTAAACTCTTCAAGAGACAAAGTCAAGTGAATATACATTTTGCTATTGAAGTTATAAAGATGCTTGGAAGCTTGCCAACTAGGACCTAAGCTACCCATTACAAAATAATCCCCAATGTGGTGTGATTTGTCATGAAATAAGCCAATCATAAAATAGAGGTCCTTACAAAAGGGATGATAAGTTCCAAATCAAGCGCCAAAAAGAGATGGCCCCCTTGAGTGGTACAAACAAGAAGTTTCCCGGTGACTAAGACAAAGCCCCAGTTGTACCTTGAAATTTCAAACAAAGCTATCTTCTTACAAAAATCCCACTTAAGGATAGGGTCAAACACAAGGATCCTTTCACACTGACTAGTTCCCTCCTAAGAAAAATAAAGAGGACCTCAACTCGAAGTTCACCCTCTTGAATGCCATGCATGAAGAGGTCTTCATGGCCATCAAGGAAAAAAATTTGCCCTAGCCCCCAGGTCTTATGAAAGCTCCACCTGATCTAAGAAGTCAGTTCAAGTATTGTTAGTTTCATTAAGATCACAACCATAGTACATCAAAATGCTATAGCTTGCATAACTAGATCGAAGCTCTAATCAAATGGGGTTACCTTTCTAAATTTTACAGAGAGTGAGAGATGGAAATAAGGATAGGATGAAAGACCATGCGCCTATTTAATCAAGGAGGAAGCTCTCTTGGCAGTACCACTTGCAACCCGAATAATCCATAAGATTAATGGAGGCCTAGGTCTCGCTAGAGATTCGAATAATGCCCGAAGGAAGTATGCCAGAATCCCTAGCTATAGACACCTCGCTAGAGATCCGAACAATGCCCGAAGGAAGTATGCCAGAATCCCTAGCTATAGACACCTCATTCCACCCCCATCACATTTACTTCAGAAGATGGGCGAGACATGATACATCCTCATGAAGACCCAATGGTTGTCACCTTACAAATAGCAAATTGTACCGTGGCTCGGGAGATGATTGACACAAGAAGCTCGGTTGACATCCTTTTTAAGAGTGCATATGAACGTTTCGTGTTAGTAACCTCAACTCTCCAAAATTTTCCTTCACCTTTCTATGGTTTTACAGGTGATTCAATGATACCAGTGGGAAAGATCATGCATCCAGTAACCGTCGGACAGGAACCTGACCAAGTTAGCATCATGCTAGAACTCCTAGTAGTGGATTCACCTAGTGCTTACAACGTGATTTTGGGGAGACCTTTTCTCTCCAAATTAAAGGGAGTCTTGTCTATCTATTACCACATGCTCAAGTTTCCAGTGGGAGATACGGTAGGTTGGATCGAAAATGACCCAGCTAGCAGCTCGCAAGTGTTATACAACTTCTTCCAACCCAACTGCCTTTCAACAAAAGTACACACATATTACTGCAAAACGTCCTATTAAGCCAATCAATCTAGATGAAGAAGAGGATCTATCTGAACCAATGCAGATCAATAGGGAGTCAGCATAACCAGAAGAATAAAAGAAAATTCCTCCTAGAATGAGAAAGATAAGAACCAGTAAGAGAGTTGGAAACCATACAGCTAGATTCGGAAGACAGCACCAACCTGCCTCGTATAGAGGCACAGTTACCCGAAGATCAGAGGCAACGCCTTGAAAGCTTGCTGATTGATTTCAAGAATGTCTTCGCATAGACCCACGCAGAAATGCCAGGGATCCCTTTCCAGCTTATCAACCATAAACTTCAGATCAACCCTTCCTACAGACCAATTACGCAGAAAATATGTTTCTACAATCTATAAAGGAACGCAACCATTCAGGAAGAGGTTGATAAGCTTCTAGCAGCAGGCTTCATCAGCAAAGTTAATTATCCAGAATGGATTGCTAATGTTGTAATGGTAAAGAAAGCTAATGGTAAGTGGACAATGTGTGTTGATTTTACAGATCTTGACCGTGCATGCCCGAAGGAAAGCTTCCGACTACCAAAAGATGACCAACTGGTGGACTCAACTTCTAGAAACAAGCTTTTAAGTTTCATGAATGCTTTCTCAGGTATAACCAGATCAAAATGTTTCCCCCTAATCAAGTAAAGATAGCTTTCATCACTTCCCGAGGCTTATACTGCTATAAGGTGATCTTTTTGGTTTGAAGAATGCAGGGGCTTATTAGTGATTGGTAAACTCTCTATTCTGAGAGTAGATTGGGAAAATATTTGGAGGTCTACGTCGACGAAATGACCACAATGTCTATCCATCTAGAGGAGCACGTTGACCACCTTTGGGAGACCTTCTAAGTACTTAAAAAAAAATGAAACTTAATCCTAAAAAATTCTCTTTTTTAGTGCCTGCAGGAAAATTTTGTGTTTTAGTGTGGCGGATAATCTACAACTTCTAGAGGAAGAGAATTTTTACAGCTTGTGTATGAATGCGAGGTTCTTTATCTCTTGGTAGGAAATAATGACAACCTGCACATCTCTGAGGGATAAGTAGGCCAAAAGTGCTCATAAAAGAAGCGAGATCCATATCTTCATAGGAGAAGCTTGCGAGGGGGCAACCACCATCGATTTTGAATTCTTAAATTCATTTTAAAAATCCAAACTTTTCTTACTTTTAGTTTACTTTCTTTCGTTGAATAATTTTTGTGATGTGGGGTAGTTTGTGTGGGGAGATATTTGGATGAAATGGGTTGATTTATTTTGTACATATCTTGATTACATTTTTTTAATTTTAAATTGATTGATCATTTTTGGATTATGAGATGAGCCGGAGGCTCTTTTTGAATGCATATGTGAGTGTAAAGGTAAATTTTGAATATATAGCCCCGTTTGGTTTAGGGGTGTTTTTGATTGCATTGTACAGGTCTTGCATACATATAGTGATATTCAGTTTTGGGGTCATCATGCTACCCCCATTTAGTCAATTTTGTTGAATGAAAATGCTTAATAGTGGTTGCACATGAATTTGGGTGCTTATGCTTTAATATCATATTTTGTTTTATTGCCTCTATATGATTGAGCCTTGTTTTGAGTCTTTTTAATTTTATGGGCATTGATTATGCATGATTAGTGCCTAGGATTGTTTTTATGTCTAGTTAAGTACGCGCCGCTAGGCCGAGCTATCTTGTCTTCAACATTGAGGACAATGTTGGGTTTTGGTTTGGAGGTGTAGACGCCTTGTTGGGTTGTCTTTTTATATTTTTGTTTCTTGAGTCTTTTTGGTGACAAATTTTCTAATTTTTTGCATGGGCCAAGAATTTCAAGCTTTAATTAGCTTAGGTGTGATGCCTCAAGCGTGTCCTTGTGGCGAGTGTATGTATGCACTTTGAGCTTGTGTAGTAACTAGTTGTCACTCTAGGGTCTCACTTACATGTCTTGGGCTAGTCCCATTCTTATTGTGCTTAAGTTGAGGGGACTCGGTGCTTAAGCACCTTGTTCTAATAGTGGAGACTACCCGAGAGTTCACAAACACGAGCCTATTAAAAAGCGCATTTGAGTGTTTTTCATTTATATTCTTATACACTCTTCTCGTCATATGCATCACATGCCATAGAACACTACATCACTTACATACATAGTGGATTGCGTGATGGATGCATTCATTCCCTTGATAGACAAATCGTGGAAATGATCTTAGGCAATGTGTGCAATTAGCTACTTAAAATGCCTAAACACATTCCTATGTCCCTTATGTGTGCTCCATATCCAAATTTAAGGCCAAACACTTACCTTTTACTTGGAACCACAATACACCATATAGCCATAAGCCTAAACACAATCCTACCATTTAATTGCCAATCATGTTAGGTGGTGTGTGTTGTGAGGTGTGGTTTGAAAGGTGTGAGCTCTCATATGAAGAAGTGTGTACTAAGGCAATAGTGTAATGTGCTAAGTGAAGGCTCAAAATGTAAAAGTGTTAAAAATGAGAACTTATGAGCTTTAAATTTTCAAAAGTAAAAATGTGCAAAAAAAAAAAGATGAAAGAAAAGAAAAGAAAAAAAAAAGCAAAAGATGAAAAGCAAAGCAAAAAAAAAAAGTCTTGAAGTGTACATGTAAATGTACTCAAAAGAATTAGAGTACTAAAATGCGAAAGAACAATTGTATGTAAGGTCAATGCCTAGACTCTAGTTCAAAGTTTATTTGTTAAGAAGAGCTTTATAAGGGGTGTGTGTTATGAGTTGAGCATGATTGGTGATATTTGAACTCTCAATTTTTCCTATTTCTTTGTTTCACCTCATTAAACCCTATGGCCCTGTTACAACCAAGGGAAAGACCTTTTTGATCCATGATGAGTCTAAATTTGAAATGTTTGCTGAAGCAAGATCTTCCACGTTCATGGCATGGTGATTCCTTCCTTGACTAGTTCACAAGACATAAGCGGTATGACAATATACATGTATGCAATGAATTAGATTCCGATACATAAAATCCATCTTTGCATACGTTGCATGAGTATGAACTTAGGACTCTGAGGGGAAAGAAGAGAGATACTCCATGTAAGGCTTAGTGTTGAAGCAAATTACGTTTGAGGTATAGGAGTGAGTAGTTTCTTATATGAGAGTGCTTTTAGGCATGGGATTCATGGTTATGCGAGTCTTCCTTTTGTGTCTTCGAGTTGCTTTAGAAAATTTTGCATATGTCTACGTCTCTCTATCACACATCCTTGCATCTCATTACCAATTGGTCATGTGGCTATTTGAATTATTTGTTTGAGTCTAGGAATTTTTAGATAGAGTCATGTTTGTTGTGTTGCAGTGTTTTTGTCTTGTCTTAAGTTTGCTCGAGGACGAGCAAAGGTTTAGTTTAGGGGAATTTGATCGTGCCAAAATTTTTATATATGTTGGCCCTCATATCCTTATCCTTTATCTCATTTTCGTGTGTCTTATGGCTTTTTATAGTGTTTACAGGCATTTGGTGCAAATTGGGTGATGGAATCGGAAACTGGACTTTAGTGCAAAAGAAGGACTAAATCGTACGAAAAGAAGAACTGAAGGCTTCAGTACACAGGTACTGCACGGGTACCCCACCTGTGCACTACCTGCGCAATGGGAGATAAGGATTGAAGGCTCAAAGTGTGCGTGTCTTTACCTATACACAAACCGCACACCAGAGGAAGAGTCTCTGAAGTTGCCCAGTGTACGGGTACTGTGTGGGTACCTACCCACACACTACCCACACAATTGCCTAAACCAGAATACAGATCAACTGGGAAAAGAGAACTGCGCGGGTACCCTACCCGCACACTACCCACACACTACGTGCATCAGATGTTGCCACATCAGCAAATCAGACCTACTTTTGGAACCCTATAAATACTTCATTTTTTAATTTCGAAAACTCACTTTCTCTCTCCCTTTTTCTCCAACACTATTTCCCCTCTCTCTGAACCTATACATCACTAACACTAACCCTAGATCTAGGAATCTCTCCACCTAATCTAAACCCATTTTCTTCATCTCTACTCAACAAAGGACACTTGGAGATTAGATTTGAGCTTAAAGAAAGGAGTTCTGTACATGGGTCTTCTTTATCTCTCTTTTCCTTGTTAATTGTTTGTAATTGTCATGAGTAGTTAAATATCCCTAAGGGATTGGTGTGAAACACTTGTGAACTTTGGGCTTTGTAGTGAACTTTATCTTTATTGAATCTATCAATTATGTTTTGTTCTTTGGTTTAATTTATTTCAAGAATTTAATTGTCTTAGTTTGTACCCTCTTCTCTTTGCAAGTTGTTTGAGAAATGATTTGATTAGATTAACTAGGTATACCCTCTAGATCTAGGAATCTAACTCTCCCATCATCATCCAAAACCCACATAATTTGCCTTTGATTTCTACTCATCAAGAACACTAAGAGGATTGGATTTGAAGCTTCAAGGAAGGAGAATATCTATATGGGTCTATTCTCTATCTCTTCTCTTAGTTTTTGCTTTGCAGTGTTTAAGACCATGAGTAGCTAAATCCCCACTAAGGGGTTGATGGGATTCATTTGTGAACTTGGGGCTTTGTAATGAACTCTATCTATATTTGAATCTATCAATTATGTTTCATTCTTTGATTTAATTGATTTCAAAACAAATGAGTATTTGATTGTACACTCCCCTCTTTGCTTGTTTGTAGAGAAATGATTTGAGTAGATGACTAGATATAAACTCTATTTGGTTTTCTTAAGCTCAATTGAATAGAAGGATCAAACAAGAGAACCCTCCTTAAGTGAGATCCGGACTTAATAATCTCAGCCTCTATCTAATCTCAAATAGGTAATCAATTCTATACACTATAGGTTGATGACTTGTGAGAGATTAAACACCAATACTATACCCTCTAGGTTGGTGACATTATAAAGAGATTAGTCCCTTAATTTGATAGATGAGCATTCATGGCCAATACTATACACTCTAGGTTGGAAACCCATAAGGGATATACAACCAATACTATACCCTTTAGGTTGGTTACATTAGATTGGTGTTCATTCATGAGAGTTCTTGCTTTGCCCATTGTTTGCTTGTTGGATCCGTCAATTCCTTAGTTCTCACTATCATATTTTAACACACATTTCTTATTAACACTAGTTGCATGTTAGATTAACTAACGTACCTGTAGTTTGCATCTTAATGTTTGTCTTTCAAACACAACAATTGAAACTTTACTTTTATGCATTTCAGTATTATTAATCCTAATCTAGTCATCGCTACCTCTGATTCTTGTGGACAATACCTTAACTTATCATTGTACTTGTTTAGAGCAATTTCAAGCACATAGCTAAAGTCTTTTATAAATTTCTTTGATGGACATTTTCTAACGACAAAAACATTCACGTCACCCGCCCCTCATAATCTATGACCATCAGTTGATAGAGTTGAAATATCTGAGAGATGCGAGGCACGACGCTTTAGCCTTGACTGCCGTATATGCAATATCAAAACAAAACTTATAAAAACCATAACTATGCACTCAAAATGTATGAAAACAAGTATGGTGGAAAGTCTGGTATCGTTCCACGAGGATCGATCTAACTAGCAATGATTAAATTTGACTTTAGTACTAAAACGAAATAAAAGTAAGAAAGCAATAAGGTAAATTGATAGATTGATTTGGTAAAATTGATTAACTAGAAATAAACCCATAATTAAACTAATTAGAAAGTAAGTATGAATGTGAATGAACTAAAGATTTGATGGATCCAACAAGAAAACAATGGGCAAATTAAGAACTCTCACAAATGTACATTAATCTATTGCAACCAATCTAGAAGGTATAAAATTGGTTGTATATCCCTTATGAGTGTTCAACCTAGAGTGTATAGCATTAACCACTCACAACTGATTATCCATGAGTATACATCTATCAAATTAAGGGACTAATCTCTTTATAATGTCACAAACCTAGAGGGTATAGTATTGGTGCCTAATCTCTCACAAGTTATCAATCTATAGTGTATATAATTGATTCCCATTTGAGATTAGATTGAGATTGAGATTATCAAGTCCGGATCTAGAGGAAGGTACTCTTGTTTGATCCTTCCATTCAATTGAGCTTAAGAAAACCAAATAGAATGTATACCTAGTCATCTACTCAAATAATTTCTCCACAAACAAGCAAAGAAGGGAGTGTACAATCAAATACCCATTTGTTTTGAAATAAATTAATTCAAAGAATGAAGCATAATTGATAGATTCAAATATATATATATATAGTTCATCTCAAAGCCCCAAGTTCACAAATGAATCACATCAACCCCTTAGTGGGGATTTAGCAACTCATGATCTTCAAGATTACAAAGCAAAAACTAAGAGAAGAGATAGAGAATAGACACATGTAGAGATTCTCCTTCCTTGAAGCTTCAAATCCAATCCTGTTAGTGTTCTTGATGAGTAGAAATCAAAGGAAAATGATATGGGTTTTGGATGATGATTGGAGAGTTAGATTGATCGAGAAAAATTTGTTATATATTTTTGCCCTCATTTCTTGTCCCTCGTCTTGTTTTCAAGCATGTTTTTGTGTCTTATGGGCTCTTTTATCACATTTGCAGGTAATAGGTGAAATTCCGGTCTTTGAAAAGAAAGTGGAGAATTCGGGTGGAAATCGTGCAAAATGAAGCAAGAAGATAGTAGCAGCGCGCTAGTTTGTGTGCGGGTACCCTTACCCGCGCACTTTCAAGGCTTCAAAACTTTGCAAGTCATACTAGTGCATCAACCCACGAACCGAAAATCAGAAATCCTCCAAAAATGACCAAAGTGCCTAGTTAGCTAGTATTGTGCAGGTCTTACCAGTGCAGTTACCAGTGAACTAAAGAAGGACGCTGCTAGAGAGGATGTGTGTGGGTCCATACCCGCGTACATTTACCCACGCACTACGTTGTATCAGGTTGCAACATCAGCATTTCAGACCTAATATTTGGGCCCTTATAAGTATCTTGTTCTTATTTTGAAAAGAGGATCCATAAACTACCACCGTCTTCTAAGAACACTAGTTTCTCTCCCTTACATCACTAACCACTAACCTAGATCTAGGAATCCTTTCCCCACCAAATCCTAACTTTCCTACATCATCTTAATCCTTTTCTACTCAAGGCTACTAGGAGATTGGAATCAAGCTTCATGGAATGAGAAGTTTCTCTACATGGGTCTTCTCTATCTCACATCTCTTAGATTTTATTTTGTATTTAGCATGAGTAGCTAATCCCATAGTGAGAGTTATGTAATTGAATATGAATATGTGGGTTTTCCACCATACTTTGATTTGATTAATATAGTTGCATTCACTGTACTTAATTGTGTTTAGTTATCCCTTGAATTAAGTAGGCATTCCAACTCTTGATTTTTGTGGATTGATTGAACTTATTAGAGTAATCAAACTTTAATTGAAATCTTTAGTGGGTAGGCATTCCAACTCCCATATCACTTAGTGGTTGATTTTGGTCTTTAATGCATTTAATACTCACTGTGGGTTGGTAGGCATTCTAACTCCCAACTCATTGTAAAGGTTGAATTGTGGTGTCTTTGTGAGCCAAGTAGGCATTCCAACTCTTAGATATCAATTTATATACTTAACCGTCCACACCTAAGGTGTTTAACCAAGCTCACTTGAATTGGAAGGGATACATTGTGAGCATTCCAATCCAATATATCTCGGCTAGGTAAAAGGGGTGGATTGTGAGCATTCCAATCCAAGCCATCCTAACTACCTCACATCTATCAGAAGCAAGAGTGAAAGGGGTGGATTGTGAGCATTCCAATCCAAGCCATCTCGGAAAGTCAAGTTAGGATGATAAGCCCTAATTGATAGAATTAGTTCTTAAAGAATGGATTGCCCATTATTCATTTTTTATTGCATTGACTCCCACTCATCTCATTATCTTATCTCTCTGCATTCTTGCTAATTGTTAGTTTAACTTCAGATTAACTAGCCTAATTGTAGTTGCATTATAGCAATTAACTTTTCAAAACAACCATCGATATTTATATGTTTTGTTTTGCTTTAATAGTAGTTAACTAGTTTTAGCCATTTAATTTCCCTTTCCCTATGGACGATACCTTTGTTTGTCGCTATGCTTATTTTGAAAACATTAGAGCACATTGCTAGGACTTATTATAAATTTCTTTTGAATTTGCGATTTGCTAAGGACACAAAAAGCGAGCGTTCAAAATGGCGTCGCTGCCGGGGAAAGGCGCTAATTAGGTGGCTAATCTTAGTTATCAAGTTTCTTAGTGATTTTAGCTTTCTTTTGTTTCTTTTTATGCTTTGGTAGTTTTGTTTTTCTTTTCTTTCAAGATTCTATGGATTTCTTCACGCAAAATCAGAGGCCAAGCTATGAACATATTGATAGACAAGCCGTAATGAAAATAATGGAAGCGGATGTTGACAAAATCATTGAATCTATAAACAAGAGATCATTTGAAGACAAGAAGAGAGACTTCATATAGAATAACCTTCGACGAAATGAGGAAATCACGGCTTCTCAACAAAGAACAAGGCAAAATCTCCTATCCGCACAACAAGCAAGTGAAAAGAAGACAAATAGCCAAGTGCTACCAAGCTGGCCTGATCAATTAGAACCCATTTTTGAGGAATATTGCAACAACCCCATCCGAGGCAACAATCAAATCTATGAAGAGATGGAGTTCAATCTCCGCACATAAGAGGACAGAATTGATCAGAAGAACTGTTGTGCAAGAGATGATCCCAAGCAAGGGAAGTGGAAAAATAGTGTACGTGCTCTTGTACAAGCATTTGAGATGAAGGCTAATAAGGATGAAGAACGCCAAAGGAAACAAGAGCGACACAAGAAATTGGAAGAGAAAGTCTACTTACTTCAAGAGAAATTGGTGAAAACCTCCCGAGAGAAAGAAGAAATGAGGGTAGATTTTGAAAGAAAGTTAAAGCTCATGAAAAAGGAGTTTGAAGACAAAGAGGCCTTGGGAAATGTGAAAGTGGAAGATCTTGAAGTGCAAAATAAGAAGCTCACTCTTAAAGTAAAATTTCTAAAGGAAGAGAATGGTACACTTCAAAAAGGGAGAAGAGAAGTCTCTAACAAGAACAAGGATTTGGAAGAACAAAGTGAGAAACTTGAAGAAGAGAAGAATGCCTCATTGAAGGCTTTGGAAGATCTAGCGAGGCTATCAAAAGAATTTGAAAATGATAAAGGTCGCAAATCAATGAAGATGAAGATGGATCTTGAACAAAAAGACAATGCCTTAGTGGAAGCGAAAGTAGCCCTTAACAAAAAGGAAGAAGCTCTTAAGATTGCAAAGGTGAAGGAGTGCAACTATATTGTCAAATTTGACAAGGTGGAAAAGGTGATCAAGTCCTAGTAGTGAAGCAAAATCATATCCCACCTAGTCATGCACCAAGAGGGAGATTTTCTAACTCTACTCCCATTTGCTATTATTGTTCAAAAAGATGGCATATTAGAGATGAATGTTATACGTTCCATAGGCATACAAATTTGAGAAAGCCTAGGAATAGGAAGAGACCACATAGGATCAAGAAAATATGGGTAAGGAAAGACTTGGTTGAGCAAGTTAGACCCAAAGTAATGGAAAAGGGGAAGTCAACTCAATTTGTTTGGGTTGTGAAAAAGAATCAATTTCCAAACTTAGTAAAGCCTCCTTTAGTTGATGACACCCCTAGCACAAGTGCATAATGTAGAAAACTTCTTTTGTGCATTTTACTTTTAGTTAGGTTGTTTAGTTTGTTTCTTTTCAATAAGGAGTGGTGTTGCAAGTTTTGGTTGAGCAACTGCATGTGTTAAGAAAAATCTAGCTTGCCTGAACTTTCTGATATGTGTTCTAGTGTGGCAGATAATCTACAACTTCTGAAGGAAGCGAGTTTTTTTTACAGCTTATGTATCAATGCAAGGTTCTTCATCTCTTGGTAGGAAATAATGACAACATATGCGTCTTGGAGGGACAAGCAGGCCAAGAGTGCTCATAAAAAGAGCGAGATCCATATCTTCATAGGAGAAGCTTGCAAGGAAGCAATCACCATCGGTTTTGAATTTTTTTAACTCATTTTAAAATTCTAAACTTTTCTTGATTTTAGTTTACTTGCTTTTGTTGAATAATTTTTGTGATGATGGGATAGTTGTGTGGAGTGATATTTGGATGATATATTTTTGTGAACATATTGATCATATACTTGAAATTTTGCATTGATTGATTTATTCATTCTTGATGAGATGAGCCAAAGGCTAATTTTGAATGCTTATATGTGAGTGTACATGGTCATTTTGCATATATAGCCCCATTTGATTTGGGGGTGGTTTTTGATTACTCATATTTCGTAAAGGTCTTGTGCATATAGTGATACTCGGTTTGGGGGTCATCATGCCCCCACTCTGTCATTCCTGTTAAAAGAAATGCTTGATATTGATTTGTACTTAAATGTCAAAATTGCATGATTGCCTTATTTTATGATGAGCATATTTTTTAGTCTTTTATTTTGTTGGGCATTGATTGTGTATGATTAGTGCCTAGGTTGTTGTGTTTTGTGTCTAGTTAGGTGTGTGCCGCTAGGCCGAACTCTCCTGTCTTCAACATTGAGGACAATGTTGGGTTTCGGTTTGGGGGTGTAGACACCTTGTTGAGTCATCTTTTTGTTTTTGAGTCGTTTATTTTTCATTTATGGTTAAAAATTTTCAAAATTGTCGCATTGGCCAAATTTTTCGAGCTTTAACTACCTTGGATGTGATGCTTTAAGCTCTGCTCTTTGCGAGTATGTGTATGCATGGTGAGCTTGTATAGAAACTAGTTGTCACTTTAGGGGTCTCACTTGCACGTCATGGGTTAGTCACATCTTTTTTGTGCTTAAGTTGAGGGGACTCGGTGCTCTTGCACCTTGTTCTAATAGTGGAGGCTACCCAAGAGTTCACAAACACATGCCTATTAAAAAGTGCATTAAGTGTACAATTTCTTCTATTCTCAAACACTCTTCTCGTCATATGCGTCACATGCCATAGGACATACATATCATATACATAGTGGATTGCATGATAGATGTATTCATTCCCTTGATATACTAGTTATGGAAATGATCTTAGGCAATGTGTGTGCAATTAACTACTTAAAATGCCTAATCATAGTCCTATGTCCCTTAAAATGATCTTAGGCAATGTATGTGCAATGTGCTCCATAGCCAATTTTGAGGCCAAACATTTACCTTTCATTTGGAACCACAATAAACCATATAGCCATAAGACCAAACACAAACCAACCCTTTAATTGCCAATCATGTGGGGTGTGTGTGTGTGTGTGTGTGTGTGTGTGTGTGTGTGTAGGGGTGGGAACTAAGTTCGGAACCGAACACAACAGAACCAAATCGAACCAAAAAACGGGTGTTTGGTTTGGTTCATAAAATCAATTCGGTTCAAACCGGTTTAAAAAATTAAAAACAGAAAAGTTTTCGGTTCAAACCGGTTTGGTTTTCCAAAACTGGTTTGAACCGATTAAACCGCCTATAAAACTGAAAAAAAAACCTAACCTTTTCTACTTTTTTCTCTTCTACTTCTTTCTCTCTACGCCTATGCCTGCTCAACAACGATCAACAACCCTAACCTTTTCTGCCCAACATAGATCTGCTATCTTCTGCCTAACATCGATTCTCTTCTGCCCAACATCGATCGACTCTCTTCTTCCCAAGGTTTGTCACTTTCTCTTCTTATTTTTCTACTTTTCTTGTTGTCTTATTCTTCTTGTCTTCTCGTCAGATATGCTATTCTTCATCTCCAGGCAAAGCTTCACTGATCTGCTTCTTCTTTAGCTCTCCCGATCTGCTTTTCTTTCTTTATTTGGTTAACAAAGGTTAGCCTTGGTCTCTCTATAATTTCAACTGTGTTTCAACTCTATTTTAGGCTCTAATTTCGTCTTTGTTTTGTTGTGTTTCTGTTTTCTAAAGTGTTTGGTTGGGATTGAACTATTAGCTAGGTTTATTATCTAATTTCAATTTCTACTGCATATCTGATAGTAAGCGTGATTAATTTATACTGTTTAAATCATATTATCATTTATATTGTGCCCTCTTCACGGTTTTTGTTCCCAAATTTAAATCTTAAAGATGTTATAGTAATGTTTATGTTATCAGTTCATATAGCCTTTCTGTTGGTCCCAGTTGAGATGCGTGGCTGCTCTGTTTGGTGATTTTGCTGTTTTTGGCTCTCTTGTATTCCTTTTCTTTTTTGGGCCTCCCATGTTGGTTGTTGTTCTGGTTTTAGACTCCTGCTGTTATTACCTCTTTAGCTCTTTGATTAATATAATCTGCAGTTCAAAAAAAAATCAGCACATATAGCATAGCTACCTAATTTATTTAATTAATTCTTGTGGAATTTTAATAGATGATGTTCACCCTATATCTATCATCATGATATTAATACTTGAAGATTCTTGAATCTTTAGGTCTGGTCTGGGTCATCTTCTTGCTGCGACTTGGAATGAAGTAGAAATTCTTGAAGATATTTGAAGATTCTTGAATCTTTTGATCTGGAGTTTGGATTATTTATTTTTGTTGACTAGTTGTAATTTTAATTTGGAGTTATTTTAGTTGTAATTTTAATTTGAAGTTTGGATTATTTATTTTTGGATGTATTATTATGTAATGTACTGGAATGTATTACTATGCTTTTTATATTTTTGAATGGATTTGTTAGGGGCTAAGGTAGGTTTGATTTCAAATGGTTAAAATTTGTACCCAAAAACCCATTAAATTTTAAAAATATTAAAAAGACTCATTAAGCCTATCAGGCCTAGGAGGCCGAAAACTGAAATGAACCGAATTGAACCGAACCAATTAAAATCAGTTCGGTTCAGTTCGGTTACCATATCCTATTCGGTTTAAATCGGTTTAATTTTGGGTGAACCGAAATATTTTCGGTTCAGTTCGGTTTTGTCCAAAACTGAACCGAACCGAACCGTGCCCACCCCTATGTGTGTGTGTGTGTGTGTGTGTGTGTGTGTGTGTGTGTGGTGTATGAAGGTGTAAGCTCTAATTTTGAAATAGCATGTATTTAGGCAATGATGTAAATGTGCAAATGTAGGCTTAAATTGTCAAAGTGCTAAAATTGCACCTAGAGCCAAATTGTCAAATATCTATGTGCAAAAGCAAAAGTAAAAAGAAAAGAGAAAAAAAAAAGAAGAGGAAAAAGGAAAAGAAGAAATAGCAAGAAAAAGAGAAAAGAGAATGAGCCTTGAACGTAATTGTAAAGTACTCACAATGTGGAGTACAAAAATTTGTAGCACAAATGTGTGTGTAAGTTAATGCCTAGTTGCTAGAATGTCATTGATGTTTAATAGAGCTTTGTATGGGGTGTGTGAGTATGTCTAAACATGATTGGTGATCTTTGAACTCATATATCCCTATTTATTTGTTACACCACATCAAACCCCATGGCCCCATTACAACCAAAGAGAAAGTCCTTTTTTATCTATAATGAGTCTTGATTGGGAATGTTTGCTGAAGCTTGATCTTCCACGTTCATGGCATAGTGAATCTTTCCTAGGCTAGTTCACATACATTATCGGTTTTTCAATTACATGTATGCAATGCATTAGATTTCTATGCGTGAATTTCATCTTTGCATACCTTGTTTGAGTGTGAACTTAGGACTCTAAGCGGAAAGAAAAGAGAGACTCCATGAGAGGCTAGAGTCGAAGCGAATTACGCTCAAGGTTTGAGAGTGAGTAGTTCTTGATACGAGAGCGCTCTTAGGTGTGGGATTTGTGATTGTACAAGTTTCCTTTTAGTGCATTCGAGTTGCTTTAAAACATATTGCATATGTCTACTTCTCTCTATCACACATCCTTGCATCTCATCACCGGTTGGACATGCGGCTATTTGAATTGTTTGTTTTATAGTCTAGGAAAGTTTTTAGATAGAGTCATGTTTGTCATGTTGAGTGTCTTTGTTTTGTTCTGTTTTGAGTTTGCTCAAGGACGAGCAAATGATTGGTTTGGGGGTAGTTGATCGAGCCAAAATTATTATATATTTTGGCCATCATTCCTTGTCCCTTGTCTTGTTTTCGAGCATGTTTTCATTTCTTATGGGCTCTTTTTATCACATTTGCAGGCAATAAGTGAAATTCTGATCTTGGAGAAGAAAGTGGAGAATTTGGGTGGAAATCGTGCAAAATGAAGCAAAAAGATAGTAGCATTGCGCTGGTGTATGCGCGGGTACCCTACTCGCTCACAACCTGCACATTTTCAAGGCTTCAGAACTTCGTTGGTCATACCAGTGCATCAACCCATGAAACGAAAATCAGAAATCCTCCATAAAAGACCAAACTGCCTAGTTTGCTAGTATTGTGCGGGTCCTACCAGTGAACTGAAGAAGGAAACTGCTAGAGAGGATGTGCGCGGGTCCATACCCGCTCACATTTACCCGCGCACTACATTGTATCAGGTCACCACATCAGCATTTCAGACCTAATTTTTGGACCCTTATAAATATATATTGTTCTTATTTCAAAACAGAGGATCCATACACTACCACCATCTTCCAAGAACACCATTTTCTCTCCCTTACATCACTAACTACTAACCTAGATCTAGGAATCCTTTCCCCACAAAATCCTAACTTTCTTACATCATCTTCATCCTTTTCTACATAAGGCTACTAGGAGATTAGAATCAAGCTTCAAGGAAAGAGGAGTTTCTCTACATGGGTCCTCTGTATCTCACATCTCTCAGATTTTATTTTGTATTTAGCATGAGTAGCTAAACCCATAGTGGGAGTTATGTAATTGAATATGAATATGTGGGTTTTCCACCATACTTTGATTTGATTAATATAGTTCCATTCATTGTGCTTAGTTGTATTTAGTTATCCCTTGAATTAAGTCGGCATTCCAACTCTTGATTTTTGTAGATTAATTGAACTTATTAGCGTAATCAAACTTTAATTGAAATCTTTGTAAAGTGGATAGGCATTCCAACTCCCATATCATTTAATGGTTGATTTTGGTATTTAATGCGTTTAATACTCACTATGGGTTGGGTAGGCATTCCAACTCCCAACTCATTGTAGAGGTTGAATTGTGGTGTCTTTGTGAGCCAAGTAGGCATTCCAACTCTTGGTTTACATTAGATATCAATTTATATTCTTAACCATCCACACCTAAGGTGTTTAACCAAGCTCACTTGAATTGGAAGGGATATGTTGTGATCATTCCAATCCAATATATCCCGGCTAGGTAAAATGGGTGGATTGTGAGCATTCCAATCCAAGCTACCCTGACTACCTCACATCTATCAAAAGCAAGATTGAAAGGGGTAGATTGTGAGCATTCCAATCTAAGCCATCCCGGAAAGTCAAGTTAGGAAGATAAGCCCTAATTGATCGAATTAGTTCTTAAAGAATGGATTGCCCATTATTCATTTTTTATTGCATTGACTCCCACTCATCTCATTATCTTATCTCTTTGCATTCTTGCTAATTGTTAGTTTAACTTCAGATTAACTAGCCTAATTGTAGTTGCATTGTAGCTGTTAACTTTTCAAAACAACCATCGATATTTATATGTTTTGTTTTGCTTTAATAGTAGTTTACTAGTTTTAGCCATTTAATTTCCCTTTCCCTGTGGACAATACCCTTGCTTGTCGTTGTACTTGTTTTGAAAACATTAAATCACATTGCTAGGACTTATTATAAATTTCTTTTCAATTCGCGATTTGCTGACGACACAAAAAGCGAACGTTCATAGATTCCTAGATCTAGAGGGAGAAAACGGTTTAAAATGTCAATGTGGGCGTGTGGATGAAGTCATAAACGAATCCTTATATAGGATTCCCAAAACGAGTGCAGTGCGCGGGTAGGGTGTCGTGCACCTACTAGAGTTATGGCAGTCTTCAAAACTTCAATCTTCTATTCATTGGTAGGGACCCGTGTATTACCAGCGAACAGGGCACTTGGTCATTTTTGGAGGATTTTTGATCTCCAGTTCATGGGTTGGTGCGCTGGTGTGGACCAGCAAAGTTCTGATGCTTTGGACTGCATGGGTAATGCGCAAGTAGGGACCCACGCACCTACTAGCAAACTGCAGCCTCCCTTCTTGCTTCTTTTAGCTGGTTTCGTGCCCGAATTTCCCATTTTCCTTCTCTAAGACCAAGATTATACCTATTGCCTGCAAACACAATAAAAGAGCCCTTAAGACACGAAAATGAGCTAGAAAACAAGACAAATGACAAGAAAAGAGTGCCATAATATAGTACAATTTTGGCACGATCAAATACTCCCAAACCAAACCTTTGCTCGTCCTCGAGCAAACTCAAGAAAAAATAAAGACACGACAACGAAACTGACTAGATCTAAAATTTTCCTAGACTCAAAAACAAACAATTCAAAAAGCCATTTGTCTAACCGATGGTCAGATGCAAGGACGTGTGACAGAGAGAAGTAGACATATGCAAAAAGTTCTATATCAACTCAATAGCACTAAAGGGAAACTAGCTCAATCACGAATCCCACACATATGAGTGTCTTGTATCAAGAACTACTTGTTAGGATTATGCTCAATAGCAAGAGTGTAATGATGTATTTGACAATCTTTTTCATATTAATAAAGTGATTTCTAGTTTAACAAATCTTATAGCATTTATAGTTTAATTATTCTAATTGTCAAAAGTAAATAATCATAAGGTCAAAAGACTATGAGAGATAAAGAATTGTTCGTACATCTGGATATGTATGAGGTAGACACAATTTTTTAGTTAGTCTTGAACAATGTTCACAACTTAACATAAAGGTTGGGCGCATTTACCTTGTTAAAGTTGTAGATTATTTTGCTAACATTTGAGTGGGATCATGTAGGGAAAAATTAACTAAAACCGCAGCGGAAGGCGAAAAGTAGATTTTCGTATAGTTTAAAATTTTTCTAAAGATTTGAACCTTAACCCTTTAATTAATTAAACACAAATATACGGTTAGAGTTTAATACCTCTTGTCGCGTGATCCGATTGACTTACGTCGATGGTAATCCGTAAGATCTTCAATCCTAGCACGTACATGAATCACCTAGGAGCGTGGTCTCCCTTTTTTCTTTGAATTGCTTACCTGAGAATGGATGTATGGAACTTCTGATCCTGATCTTCAATCCCACAACACCAAGAGCCTAGAAAAATAGTTCCGGTTACTTTTGAATTCACAATCGATATGATTGGAACTCGTGTAACCCTAAATCGAAAGTGTGCACAAAACCTTTTGATGTTAAAGGATTGCAAGTGCACTATCGAATGAGAACTTATTTTTGTTTTTCTCTCTTGGCCGAAATTCTATGTGTATTGAGTAAGATTTTTATTTTTCAAAGCAAACAAAAATCTCTCTCACTCAAGCTTCTTGGTGGCCGAAATTTATCACCTTATATTTATAAGGTGACCGAAATTTCTCCTTCTCAAAATAGGGTTGGCCGAATTCTTTGTGTAGGAAATCTAGGGTTGGCCAATTTCCTTACTTGAAAAGGAATTGTGCTATTCCCTAATTCCTATCAATTTAAGAATCCTAACCCTTATAGGACTAAGGTGGCCGAATTCTTTGTGTGGTATGGAGTGTATGCGGACTTAATCCTTACCACATTAGGACTCCTATCACTTAAAAGAATTCTAACCCTAATCCAACACATAGTATTTTATTTACTGATCAGGAAAAGATTTTGATTTAAACTATTTAATTAATTAAATAATTAATTAATTTCCAGTTAATCAAAACAATAAAATAAAATAATATCTTGGGCTAATTTATTAGCCTTGCCGCCCACACCATATATATATATGGGCCTAATATTATTTTTCTTATTTTATTTAATCCATTAGACTTTAAATAAAAGCCCACATGTGAACCAGACTTATTCTTACTAAAAGAAACAAGCCCACATGTCTTCTTTTAATATATTAATATAATAGAGCAGCCCATTAAATAAATAATAGACATATTATATTCTTAATATATTAAATGCAATTCTAGATGGACCCATAAATTGGTCCGGTAGAATATATCAAGTGATCCATGCAAGTACGTGTGGATTGTGGATCTTGGCGGGCTATCTAAATTTAAGCTTCAATAGACATAACCTAATCACAATCAACAAATGATTCACTTAGGTCCGATTTATAAATTTTAACTCATTCCCCTAACGAGCTAAAATTGAACTCTTAAATAAAGATAGAATAAGGAGATGTTTCTCATTCATACCCTAGACAATCTTATAGGAGACGGTGTATCCTCGTGAATAATATCAGTAATCGCCAAGAGCTCATAGACCGCCTATAGCTCTCCAAGTTACCATATTTCCTTATATGACCACATTTTGAACTTGGATATTTTGACTTGTCTAGAAGCCATGTCTTCAATAATCATTATTGAAAACTCAACGTTAAGATTTAATATCCAATACCTCAAAACATCCATATGATGATATTATACTCTCATTTAATAAATGGAGCCACGATGTCCATATCTATAAATGAAGTCCTCTATCGATTAACAAATGAATACCACCAAACTATCGAGGATAGACTATGCTATATAATCGTACTCATTGATAGCTCTAATGATAACACTTGCAACCATAAGTCCATCATTTATCTCAGAATTAAGATAGACTCTCCGATTGTCCTCTTTAATGAAAAGACTTATATCTAGTGACGGTTCTAGATAAAGTATTTCATTGTGATCCAGTTCAATGCACCTAGTGCACTAGATTCTTTTACTCGAAAACCTTTTGATAATTTTAGACTCATCATATTCATTTGATCCCACTCAAATGCTAGTAAAAGAATTCTACAACTTTAACAAGATAGAGGTGCCCAACCTTTAAATTAAGTTGTGAACGTTATTCAAGACTAACTAAAGAATTGTGTCTACCTCATACATATCCGGATGTATGAACAATTCTTCATGTCTCATAGTCTTTTGACCTTATGATTATTTACCTTGACAATTATAATAATAAATGCTATAAGTAATTGTAAGAATCAGAATTCACTTTATTAATATGAGAAGATTATCAATTACAATATTACACTCTTGCCATTGAGCATAATCCTAACAATCTCCCACTTGCTCTATAGCAAGTGTGTCATATCTCTCATTCCCATGTTCTTTAGATGTCCATCAAAGCTCTTCTGAGGTAGAGCCTTTGTGAAAGGATCCGCTAGATTTTCTGCTGACTCGATTTTGGTGATCGTCACGTCTCCCCTATGAACAATCTCCCTCAAAAGGTGATACTTCCTTTCAATGTGTTTACCTCTCTTATGACTTCTTGGTTCTTTCGAATTAGTCACTGCACCACTGTTGTCACAGTGTATAGTCATCTGCTTATTCGCACTAGGAACCACTTCTAAGTCAATCAAGAATTGGCGGAGCCAAACAGCCTATTTGGCAGCTTCGCATGCAGCAACATACTCAGCTTCCATGGTGGAATCAGTAATACAAGATTGCTTGATACTCCTCCATATGACTGCTTCTCCTCCAATGGTAAACACAGATCCTGATGTGGATTTTCTGGAGTCAGAATCCGACTGGAAATCAGAATCTGTATACCCAACGGGAATTAAATCCCCTCCAGAGTATACAAGCATATAATCTCTAGTTCTTTTAAGATACTTGAAAATATGCTTGACTGCCGTCCAATGATCAGGACCAGGTTTCGATTGAAACCTGCTAACTATGCCAACAACAAAACAAATATCTGGTCTAGTACATAGCATTGCATACATGAGACTTCCAACTGCCGAGGCATATGGAACTCTACTCATGAATTGTTCTTCATGCTCATTCTTAGGAACCTGTTCCTTAGAAAGTTTGATTCCATGTCTAAAAGGTAACATACCTTTCTTGGAATCTTGCATGGAAAATCTAGACAAGATTTTATCAATGTATGAAGCTTGGGATAATGCAATCGTTCTATTCTTTCTATCCCTTATTACTTGGATACCAAGAATATAACTTGCTTCTCCTATGTCCTTCATATCAAATTATTTTGCTAACCATTCTTTTACTGATGTCAATACACCTACATCATTTCCAATGAGTAGTATATTATCAACATAAAGAATGAGGAAAACCAACTTGTCGCCTTTAATCCTTTTGTATACACAAGGTTCGTCAGGGTTTTGAATAAATCCAAAACCTTTCACAGCTTGATCGAACCTTATGTTCCAGGATCTGGATGCTTGCTTCAGTCCATATATGGACTTTTGCAATTTGCATACTCTTTCCTCTTAGCCCTTTTCAATGAATCCTTCTGGTTGCATCATGTAGATGCTCTCGTCAAGACTTCCATTAAGGAAAGCTGTCTTGATATCCATTTGCCAAATCTCTAGGTCTAGAGATGCTACAATGGATAAGAGTATCCTAATGGATTTAAGCATGGCCACATGAGAAAAGGTTTTCTCGTAATCGATACCTTCTTTCTGAGTATAACCTTTAGCTACCAGTCTAGCTTTAAAGGTTTCCACCTTACCATCCATACCTCTTTTCCTCTTGTATACCCACTTACACCCAATGGGTTTTATCCCTTTAGGCAAGTCTACAAGGGACCAGACTTTGTTATTGAACATCGATTCAATATCAGATTACATTGTCTTTTGCCAATGACGACAATCAACATCCTCCATTGGTTCGTTGTGCGTGTAGGGATCATCGTCGTCCGGGAGATTCTCCACAGATTCTCCTAGACCGATGTATCTTTCGGGTTATGTTATAACCCTCCCACTACGACGAGGAATGGTAGGTTGTTGATTTTGTGTTGGAGTGGAACTTACAATTGGGCTAGGTTGTGAAACCTCTTGTGGAATTGTATCTCCTGAAATTTCATTCAGGACAATTCTACTTTTGGGCACAAAATTATTCATATAGTCTTTTTCTAGAAATGAAGCATTTGTTGAAACAAATACTTTTAGATCATTAGGACTATAGAAATAATATCCTTTAGTTCATTTTGGATACCCCACAAATATACATGTTTCTGAACGGGACTCCATCTTTTCTGTCTTTCCTTTCAACACATGTGCAGGACAACCAAATATCCTCATGTGTTGTAAACTAGGTTTTCGCCCAGTCCATAATTCATGTGGGGTTTTAGGGACATATTTAGATGGTACATCATTTAGAATGTATATTGCTGTTTGTAGAGCATATCCCCAAAAAGAAATGGGAAGTGTTGAATAACTCAACATTGACCTAACCATCTCTAAAAGAGTTCTATTTCTCCTTTCTGCTACCCCATTTTGTTGAGGTGTACCTGGTGCAGAAAACTGATAAACTATCCCATTATCAATAAGATATTGCTGAAACTCTCCAGATAGATATTCTCCACCACGATCAGATCTCAAGATTTTTATATGTTTCTCAAGCTGATTTTCTACTTCAGCTTTGAATGCTTTGAACATGTCAAAAGCATCCGACTTATGTCTCATGAGATACACATAACCAAATCTTGAGTAATCATTTGTGAAGGTGATGAAGTACTCATATCCACCTCTAGCTTGAATGCTAATAGGACCACATACATCAGTGTGTATTAGTCCTAAACATCCAGTGGCTCTTGCACCTTTGGTATTGAACGGCATTTTGGTCATTTTACCTTCCAAACAAGATTCACAAGTTGGTAGATCATCAACCTTTAAGTCACTTAAAGGTCCGTCACATACCAATCTTTTAATCCTATTAAGGTTAATGTGACCTAGGCGTAAATGCCAAAGGTAGGTTTCATCTTTTGATAATTTTATTCTTTTATGATTAGGTTCCGTTATTTCTGTGTCTAACGAGTGAGAGATATTTCTATGCAAAAAGAATAGACCGATTTCCAATGTACCTTTGCAAACAATTTTGTCATTCTTACTAATAATAAAAGCTTTATTAAAAGTAACCGAATATCCAAATTTATTAAACAAGAAACTGAAATTAAATTCCTCTTGAATTGAGGTACATAATAAACGTCTATTAAATCTAAATGCCTACTAGAATCTAAAATAACTCTAATATCTCCCACTGCACTTGCAGACACTAAAGTTCCGTTGCCCAAGCGCAAATTGACTTCATCTTCATTCAGTCTTCTCCTTTCTTGGAACCCCTGCAAGGAATAACAAACATGATTAGTGGCTCTAGAGTCTATGATCCAAGAATCAGTAGAATCTGCCAGAAAACATGTTTCAAGATAATTAATATTACCTTTTTCCTTCTTATTCTGGAACTTTTGGCAATCTCTTTTCCAATGTCCCTTTTCACCACAAATGAAGCATTTCCATTTGATCTTGGTTACTTTCTTGGTTTCCTTCTTGGTAGGCCCAAGTTGCTTTTTCTTCTGTTGTTTTTTGACCTTCTTACGGGTCTTAACAGTAGCAACTTTACCAACCAAATGAATCTCTTGACCTTTGTTTTTCACAAGGATCTTTTCAGCGCTTTGAACATCTTGCATCAGGCCCTGCAAGGTGTATTCTTTTTTGTTCAAGGTGTAGTCCAACTTGAACTGATCAAAGGAATCTGACAGTGAGTTAACTACCATATCAATTTTGGTCTCACCATCAATCTCAGCACCATTTAGTTCAGCAATATTGAGATGTGCTATGACTTTCATCATGTGATCTTTCACAGATTATCCAGGTTTCATCCTAAGATTCATAAAAGCAGTCACTGCCTCTCTCTTAGTCGTCCTAGACCTCATAGCAAACATTTCCTCTAGAGACATCATTATATCAGCAGTAGACTCCATTCCTTCATGTTGCTGTTGCAACACGTCGGAGATAGTGGCCATAATATAACATTTTGACATATCATCAGAAGTCTTCCACTGCTCATACTCATCTCTTTGCATCACACTAGATTCATTATTAGGAAGGGATGGTTTAGGAGTAGTCAGAACAAATTTATGTTTTTCACTTTGCAGCAACAACCCAATTTTCCTTTTCCATGTGACATAATTATCTCCAGTTAAGGTGTTATCTTTCAGGATGTTCATAAGTGATGGGGTCATGATTTCTGATTAAAAAAAAACATATATAAGTAAATAATCATGATAAAGCACTTTTAAATATTTATCTTGAATTAAATAAATAATTCAATTGTAAAAATTCAACGGTGATCCAACACCCATAAATCTTACGCCTCCTTTGGGAGTTAGTACTATTTACTAGTTGGACTAGGTCCCACCTAATTGTTAACATAACAACCAGCATTTTCAATTTTAGCCTTGCAATTTTATTAACAAGAACTCTTGGGAGGATATTAATAAAATTACATTGAGTGTGTCACCAAGATATCGACCCTCAATTTTCTCTCACGAGAATCCCTCCTTGGGGAGTAGATTTCGTTTAAGTCAATTGTCTAGTCTATCCTTGTAAGGAAGTATTTTGTTAAATTCCATTTATGGACGCCCCTTGGGGGGATTACCAAAAATAATAAAACTCAACTAACCTTGGAGGCCATAGGCGTTCTAACACACCTTCTCCCACTCAATTATTTAAGGCGTGTGATTAAATTCCAAAGAATGATTTTACCAAGTTATCTAGATGCCAATTAGATACCTAAATCATTCAATGCATGTTCATACCAAAAGAGATATATGAGTGGCACTCCTATTCTATATGACATGTTATCATACAATAACAAATATTGTAATATTTATACATAAAAAATAAATAGCCACAATTTTGGTCCATCCTAGAAAAGCATGTAAATTACAATTGTACGGAATACAAAAACTCCTTTCTTGGCGGACAAGACTTCAAGCGACCATCTTGCGCACGAAACTCGCGCACCCAAAGATCACCACAGCAGCCAATGCACACGCCTAGCCCATGCAAGGGCATGAGCTGCCGCACGGCCAGCCTATGCATGGGTCACGCGCTACTGCACCGCAACAAGCGCAGCTGCACACTTGGTTGCGTGCGCGCTTGTTGTCTCGGTGCGCGCGGGTGCCAATACGGGTTCCGGATGCTCCAATTTCTTCAAATCTTCGAGTCTTTGAATCTTGAAAATATTACAGCTTATTTTATACAATAAAATACTGCAGTAATTTTTTTTTTATTAATAAAAAAACTGCACACAAAAAAAAACTGCAGTATTTTTAATACATTAAAAAAACTGCACTATCTTATACAACATAAAAAAAATTAAGCAACTATCAATAAGGAACTTGTGACGATAATAGGCCACCCTTCTTGTTACAATTCTGAAACAAAAATTACATGGAAAATCTAGGACCAAAATTGAGCAATAACAATTCACTTTATAACAACATTTATAAATCCATACATTCGACATGTAATTATATATGCGAATACCTAGAGTGCCATCTCTTTCTTAAACATGCATAATCACAATAAAAAGAAATAGATTCACGTATATACACGTTAATTAATTAAAGGGTACAACCAGGGCTCTGATACCAATTGTAGGGAAAAATTAACTAGAACCGCAGCGGAAGGCGAAAAGTAGATTTTCGTATAGTTTAAAATTTTTCTAAATATTTGAACCTTAACCCTTTAATTAATTAAACACAAATATACGGTTAGAGTTTAATACCTCTTGTCACATGATCTGATTGACTTACGTCGATGGTAATCCACAAGATCTTCAATCCTAGCACGTACGTGAATCACCTAGGAGAGTGGTCTCCCTTTTTTCTTTGAATTGCTTACCTGAGAATGGATGTATGGAACTTCTGATCCTGATCTTCAATCCCAAAACACCAAGAGCCTAGAAAAATAGTTCCGGTTACTTTTGAATTCACAATCGATATGATTGGAACTCGCGTAACCCTAAATAGAAAGTGTGCACAAAACCTTTTGATGTTAAAGGCTTGCAAGTGCACTATCGAATGAGAACTTATTTTCTTTTTCTCTCTTGGCCAAAATTCTATGTGTATTGAGTAAGAATTTTATTTTTCAAAGCAAACAAAAATCTCTCTCACTCAAGCTTCTTGGTGGCCGAAATTTATCACCTTATATTTATAAGGTGACCGAAATTTCTCCTTCTCAAAATAGGGTTGGCCGAATTCTTTGTGTAGGAAATCTAGGGTTGGCCAATTTCCTTACTTGAAAAGGAATTGTGCTTTTCCCTAATTCCTATCAATTTAAGAATCCTAACCCTTATAGGACTAGGGTGGCCGAATTCTTTGTGTGGTATGGAGTGTATGTGGACTTAATCCTTACCACATTAGGACTCCTATCACTTAAAAGAATTCTAACCCTAATCCAACACATAGGATTTTATTTACTGATCAGGAAAAGATTTTGATTTAAACTATTTAATTAATTAAATAATTAATTAATTCCCATGTAATCAAAACAATAAAATAAAATAATATCTTGGGCTATTTTATTAGCCTTGCCGCCCACACCATATATATATATGGGCCTAATATTATTTTTCTTATTTTATTTAATCCATTAGACTTTAAATAAAAGCCCACATGTGAACCAGACTTATTCTTACTAAAAAAAACAAGCCCACATGTCTCCTTTTAATATATTAATATAATAGAGCAGCCCATTAAATAAATAATAGACATATTATATTCTTAATATATTAAATGCAATTCTAGATGGACCCATAAATTGGTCCGGTAGAATATATCAAGTTATCCATGCAAGTACGTGTGGATTGTGGATCTTGGCGGACTATCGAAATTTAAGCTTCAATAGACATAACCTAATCACAATCAACAAATGATTCACTTAGGTCCGATCTATTAATTTTAATTCATTCCACTAAAGAGCTAAAATTGAACTCTTAAATAAAGATAGAATAAGGAGATGTTTCTCATTCATACCCTAGACAATCTTATAGGAGACAGTGTATCCTCGTGAATAATATTAGTAATCGCCAAGAGCTCATAGACCGCCTATAGCTCTCCAAGTTACCATATTTCCTCACATGACCACATTTTGAACTTGGATATTTTGACTTGTCCAGAAGCCATGTCTTCAATAATCATTATTGAAAACTCAACGTTGAGATTTACTATCCAATACCTCAAAACATCCATATGATGATATTATACTCTCATTTAATAAATGGAGCCACGATGTCCATATCTATAAATGAAGTCCTCTATCGATTAACAAATGAATACCACCAAACTATCGAGGATAGACTATGCTATATAATCGTACTCATTGATAGCTCAAATGATAACACTTGCAACCATAAGTCCATCATTTATCTCAGGATTAAGATCGACTCTCTGATTGTCCTAATAATGAAAAAACTTATATCTAGTGACGGTTCTAGATAAAGTATTTCATTGTGATCCTGTTCAATGCACCCAGTGCACTAGATTCTTTTACTCAAAAACCTTTCGATGATTTTAGACTCATCATAACTCATTTGATCCCACTCAAATTCTAGTAAAAGAATTCTACAAATTTATCAAGATAGAGGTGCCCAACCTTTAACTTAAGTTGTGAACGTTATTTAAGACTAACTAAAGAATTGTGTTTACCTCACACATATCCGGATGTATGAACAATTCTTCATATCTCATAGTCTTTTGACCTTATGATTATTTACCTTGACAATTATAATAATAAATGCTATAAGTATTTGTAAAAATCAGAAAACACTTTATTAATATGAAAAGATTGTCAATTACAATATTACACTCTTTTTATTGTGCATAATCCTAACAGATCAAATGTGTTATGATGAGTCTAAAATCATCAAAGTGTAGTGTCTTTGGGCAAAATAATCTAGTGCACTAGGTGCATTGAATAGGATCACAGTGAAATACTTTATCCAGAACCGTTAATGGATAAAAGTTTTCACTTAAGGACAATCGGAGAGTCTATCTCAATCCTGAGATAAATGATGGACTTATGGGTATAAGTGTTATCATTTGAGCTATCAATGAGTACGATTATATAGCATACTTTATCCTCGATAGTTTGGTGGTATTCATTTGTTAATCAATAGAGGACTTCATTTATAGATATGGACATCGTGGCTCTATTTATTAAATGTGAATAGAATATCATCATATGGATATTTTGAGGTATTGGATATTAAATCTTAATGTTAAGTTTTCAATAGTGTCTATTGAAACATGGCTTCTGGACAAGTCAAAATATCCAAGTTCAAAATGTGGTCATTATGAGTAAATATGGTAACTAGGAGAGCTATAGGCGGTCTATGAGCTCTTGGCGATTATTGATATTCTTTACGATGATACACTATCTCCAATAAGACTGTCTAGGGTACGAATGAGAAATATTATCTTATTCTATCTTTATTTAAGAATTCAATTTTAGCTCTTTAGTGGAATGAGCTAAAATTAATAGATTGGACCTAAGTGAATCATTTGTTGATTGTGATTAGGTTATGTCTATTGAAGGTTAAATTAGATAGCTCACCAAGATCCCCAATCCACACGAACTTGCATAGATCACTTGATATATTCTACCGGGCCAATTTCTGGGTTCATCTAGAATTGTTTTTGGATTACGGAATCCAAAAGTTTTGGAGAGGTGTGGTCATGTGTAATCAAGACACGCGGTAACTCTTCAGAAAGGCCTAGAATGGGCGCCTAAGGATGTAGGAATCCTAGGGTGGCCCTAATGGGGTGCCTTTAGCATTCCATTAATGGATTAAGAATATAATTTACACATTTTAATTAAATGGGCTGCTAGATTATATTAATGTATTAAATTTAAGGCATGTGGACTTGTTTATTTTATAGTAAGAATAGATCTAGTTCACATGTAGACTTTTTATTAAAATCCAACGGATTTATTAAAATGGAAAAATAATATATTGCACAAGTATTTACTTGGGCGGCAAGGCTAAATTAATTAGTCTAATATATTGTTTTATTTTATTTTATTAATCAAATGGAAATTAATTAATTAATTGTTTGATTAAAAGTCAAAATATTTTTCTAACTAGGAGAATGATTCCTAGTGTCATACTATTGTTGGTAGTATGATAAGTATGAAAGACTATATTTGATAAGTAAATAAATAAAAGTATTTTATTTATCTAGTCAAATTAGGAAGTTTTTGATATAGTCACAATATTATATTCAATAATTTATTATTGGATAATACACTCATGAGTTGGAGTATGGTTAAAACTCAAAGTTAATAGGAGACTTGGTGAAAAAGAAAGCATACTTGTGTGAGGATTTAACTGCAAGGTAGAAATCCTACTTGTGTGAGGATTTGACTACAAGGTAGAAATCCTACTTGAGTGAGGATTAGGTCTTCACCTATATATATATATATATATATTTATATATATATATATATATTATTAAATTTAGAATTAATAATGGTAGTTCAAAAAAAAAGTTTTTTGTAGAAAATTTTTATTCTCTTGCTTTTGAATAAAATAAAATAAAACTTCCAACTCAAGAAAGGGGTGTAGAATTCGGCCAAAGAGAAGAAGAATAAGGAGCGTTTTATTTTCGATAGTGCACTAGAAGCTTTTACATCAAAATTCTTTATGCACAAGATCGAATTAGGGTTCCTTGATTAAAAAGATTAAGAATTCACAATTGACCAAACGTTCTTTATTTTCTCTAGGAGGATTGTTGTGACTAACAAAAGAAAAAGGTTTGTTTTTTCCATTCTCAAGTTTACAATTCAAAGAAAAGGGAGCCCACACTCCTAGGTGATTCACGTTCGTGATTGGATTGTAAGATCTTACGGATTCAATTCGAAGCAAGCGGATTCAAATCGATGCAAAATCAATCATCACATGAAAAAGGTATGATACTCTTACTATAGGTTAATTAATCAAGGGTTAAGGTTCTTTCTTTTAAAAGGAAAAATTTTAAAATATACAAACCCAATTTTTCGCTTCCGCCGCATATTTTTCCCTACACTACTCACTCCCATACCTTGAGCGAAATTTGCTTTGACTCTAATCCTCATATGGAGTCGCTCTCTTCTTTTCAGCTCAGAGTCCAAAGTTCACACTTAACTAGGAATGCGAAAAGGGAATTCATGCCGAGGATTCTAATGCATTGCATACATGTAAATTGAAAAACCACTAATGTTTGTGAACTAGCCTAGGAACGATTCAGCTGTTGGGGTTTTTGCCCTAAAGCTTGTAATTTGTAAATGTGAATTGAACATAAATAAAAGAAGTAGTTTATTCGTTCAAATTGTCTCATACATTTATATATAACATGTGTACTTAACATCCAAGATTGCTGGATGTAATTTCATACTGAGTATATGATTGTCATATACATATGGATTCATTTTGAAACGAGAAATCTAAAGAGTCTGTAGATAGCAAATAAAGCTGGGTACTTTATTTGTGGTTAACCTACAACTGCGGTCCATTCCGTAATGTACGATGATCTTATCCTGGATCATTCATATGGTGATATGAGAATGGAGGCACCTTGTAAGATGTGATCATATAGGATTGGGCCACGATCTATATAAATCTCTCAATAAGATCCGTTACATGATGAGATTCATATATATCGACAAATGATGGCTATATATGGGTGATCTTAATCCTAAGTGTCTTATCGACCCCTTCATATGCTTCGTATGCTGGAATCGCGGTTTGGCTTGTGGTTGGGAAAGTTTGTACATAATAGTGGAATCCACTACTTCTTGCGAGCAGTAGATAGTAGTTCCCTTAAGAGTTGATTCGGGGCTTAAACAATTTGAGCACTCTCCTAATTCAGTGTGGAATGTAGGATTTATTGTTCATTAGAGAATCAATGGTACTTAATGGAAAAAATATAATTAGAGGGGTATAACGGACATTATGACCCAGCTCTAATTATGAACTACTTGTGGAGGATTATACCATATGTAATAGCTATATCAATGGATACCGAAAGTTATTGGTTTGTGTAAAAACATCTACAGTTGAGAGAATGCAGCTTCGGGTTTTTAGTGGAATAACACCGAAGTTAATAATCATGAAATATTAATTAAAGAGTTTAATTAATTATTTCTAAGGATTATTGGAGCTCGAAATACTGTGGGTCCATTAGGTCCCCTTGCTAGCCCAATTGATTAAAGGTAACAAGGGTCACGGTTGATTAATTGGATTGTCCAATTAATTGTGTTACGAAAGTGACACGAATCTATTTGGGAATTAATTGAATAATGAGATTATTTAATTACAGAATATTAGTGATTAAATTGATTAAACAATGAGATTATTTAATTATGCGATTAATCATTAGTTGGAGGGTGTTGATTGATATTTGTGTTTGAATGAAGATAAGATAATTTGATTATTTTATTTTTATCAAATTAAATATCAATTTTGAATTTAAAAAGTTTAAATTCAAAATTATTAATTATCCTTATAAATATTAGATGTTTTAAAGGATTAATTAATGAAAGTTGTTTATTAATTATCCTTATAATTATTAGATGTTTTAAGGGATTAATTAATGAAATCAGTTAAAAACAATATATAAATATAAGATATAAATTGTTATTGAAAACTGATACAATGCAATGAAGAGAAGATATTAGT
This sequence comes from Dipteronia sinensis, assembly GCA_033220585.1. Lineage (NCBI taxonomy): Eukaryota > Viridiplantae > Streptophyta > Magnoliopsida > Sapindales > Sapindaceae > Dipteronia > Dipteronia sinensis. Next base: position 69,958,108 of record CM065640.1, read on the forward strand.
TCTCTTAATTGCATTGAATGCAAGTGGTTGCGTAAAACCAAAAAAGAAGAAAACTGAGAGGTGTACAACCAGAGAAAATTTTTTTTCTTTGATTCATGGTGGCTGATTTCCACACTTACAAAACAAGAGTTGTTTTCTTAAGTTTCTTCTACCTCCATTCAAGCTCCTGAAACCCATGACGCGCTCACACGCTATTGCCAATCGCGGGACATAGCCGGGAAGATCTTGTGGTTCAAATCAGAAAGCAGATCGGAAAAAGAAAGAAGGAGCCTTCAAACGCTGGTATGAAATCGTTTCACCTTCTTTGTTGTTTTCGATTATTACTGTACAAATATGTTTACTTGATGACTGCATAAAAATTTCAAAACCCCATTCCGCTGCGCAATCCAAAACCTGGAACCTACAAATGGTATCAGAGCAATTTTTGTATAGTATAATCGAATTCGATTGCTCCTGATTGCATGTATGAATGTGTATGCACTATCTTTATGATTGTATGAATGTTTATAATTAAATCGTTTAATTTGAACATGGTTGATCGTAAATTTTTATGGTACATGTGTTTTAGGATTTTTGGATTTTAAATGTAAAATTAATTCCAGGTTGTATAATTTTTTTATGCTGTTATTTTATTTTTATTGATGTGATGAAGAAAACAATCCGGAAGACAAAGCACAGCAGTAGTGCGGACCATGTTCAAAAGATGTGCGCATGTGCAAAGCACTGTCTCTTTAATTTTGATGCGTGGTGAACTGATACATATGTGCTAAGTGTCACATGTTGAAGCATACGTGTGATGCACAATTGTTGTGTTAATTATGCGTTTATGCTTGTGTTGCAAATGTCATGCATGCAACACTTTAGTTGTTAAATGTATGTTTGCATGCACATCACATGCCCAACATAGTGTATGTTGTAGCATTGTATCTAAATCTCATGCAAGCAACATGACATGCGCGCAACACACATGCAATCAATGCACAAGTGTTGCGAAAATTGTTGTGTTCTTTATATGCAGCAGTAACGCACTCCCTATTCGCAAACACTAGGGCTGCATATACGTGAGCAAGTTTGGGTCAGAATTTTTATTGGGAAATCCCGGGCCTATGAAAAATGTTAGAGTAACATTTAGGCTTTAGGGATTTAATCCATGAGATGGATCCATTAAAATAAATTAAGTTGGATTTGATTTTTGGGCCCAAAAGACGCAGAAAATATTACAGATGGACTTGAAGAAAAGATGAATTACAAGAAGACCAAGGAATGCCTTGGATTAATTCTTTGTAATTAGATTTTTTTTTAAGTTAGATAAACTCATCGTACTCGGTCAATTCATGTATGCTTTTGTTATGTTGTAATTAAAGCATTGCCATGCACATACACATCATTTAGATTAGGTGCGCCTACACATATATATGTTGATATGTCATACATGCATTATAGTCTTCTATATTATGTGTTTAATTTTAATTTGATAAAAATGGGTCATTCACATTATTGGCTATAAGTTAATGGGATTAGTTTTTAGTAGTAAAAACTTGGTAATTCTCATTAATTACTAATCTATTTATTAAAGTGTTTAATTACTTAGATTAGTTGGGTTCATTATAAATATTAGGTTTAATTTGATTTAGCCCCTACTTATAATTGGACCTAATAATGTGTTTAGTTTTAATTGTTAAAACTTGGTAAATACACATTTAATAATTCTAGTCTTAGTAAATAGTTTACATAGATTAGAATTATCACTAATAAACTAGATTTTTTAAGAGTTAAAAATCATATTAGTTTATTAGTTATTGGAATAGGATTCTAATCATTTGTGATTAATGCACTAGACGTTTAGATTGAAATTAGCCGTTTAATCTTGTTTAATCTAGATGCATTAATATTAATAGAAAACCCTAATTATAAAATAGTGAGTGGGAGAGGGATACATGACATTATATCCCACGGTCTCCATCATTAGTTCAACACCATGAGATTCGAGTGGGGCCTCGCGACGGCTTTGCTTTCGTCCTCCCTAAGGAGGGTTTCCATAAGAATCAATACCAAGGTTGACTTCCTAACAGATAGGATTTCCGAGGGGATTTCAGGATTGACCGACCCTAAGGTGGCAATTCTCAAGTTAAGCTCATGAGATCTGAAATGATGGGTTATGCTCACAAGGTTTTAATTAAATTGGTTAATTAAAAACCCGACTAATTAAACAATGGTTGAATGATATTGGAATAAGAGTTATTCTGGTATATCATTTGATTGAGAAGGTCTCGATCCAACATGTAAGAATTTGACTGACCCTAAGGCGGCACTTGCTTGTGGTATGTTGGATTGTCGTGGCATAGAAACATTGTTTTATTAAGTTTTTTCTTGTTCATTAAATATTTTCATACATCATGTTTAATTTTATGCCGAACATTCGCACATGTTTTGAATGTATGATTGAATGAATTCTTAATTTATGTTTTTTCAGTCATGTCATCTACACTGTTACAAATCCTTGCCAATGACAAATTAAATGGTGATAACTACACTAAATGGAAACATAACATAAATGCAATCTTGGTCACCAAGGACCTAAAGTTTGTGCTTATATAGGAATGTCCTCCAGAGCCTACTGTCGATGCCGCACGAACTGTTCATGAGGCATATCAAAAATGGGTCTCATCAGATGAGAAAGCCCGAACATATTTGTTAGCCAGTACAACAGACGTGCTTGTAACTAAGCACAAAGCAATAGGTACTACATTTGAAATAATGGAGTCATTGTAGGCTATGTTCGAGTAGCCCTTTGAGCAAAAGTGGCACGAAGCTGTTCGTTCCGCAATGCTTGCTTAGATGAAATAGGGTGTATCTGTTCTGGAATATTACCTGAACATGTTGTCCTATTTCAACACGGCAGAGATCAATGGTTAGGCCATTGATGAACCCAGTCAAGTGAGCATCATACTGACGACTCTTCCAAAGAGTTTCGATCAGTTCAAAAGTAACCATGAGATGAACAAGCTAAGGTTCAGTCTCACTCAGTTGCTCAATGAGCTCGCTACTTCTGAGTCCTTGACTAAGGACAACAAAAGTAAGATCGGTGAGGCAAATGTTGCCGAACCATCTTCCTCTGAAAATTAAAAGAGGAAGAGGTCTGCTGGGAAGGCAATGGGTAAGCCCAAGTATGCCCAAGGCAAGAAGAAGGGCGCCTCCACCAACTAAGGCAAATGAAAATGTTTCCATTGTTACAAGGTTGGACACTAGAAGAGGAACTGTCCTCAGTATCTAGAGGAGGTTGCCAAGAAGAAGAAAATGAAAGGTAAATATGATTTACTTGTTCTTGAGTCATGTTTAGTGGAAGATGATTCTTCACCCTGGATAGTTGATTTGGGGGCCACTAACCATGTTTGTTCTTCTATGCAGTGGACTGATTCTTGGACACAGCTTGAGGAAGGAGTCTTCTCTATAAGTGTTGGGTCGAGGGATGTCGTGTCAGCAAGAGCAATGGGTGTAGTTAGACTTCATTTTGGAAATTGTTTTATTGTTTTGAAAAATATATTTTTTATTCCTTGATTCACAAGAAATTTGATTTCTGCTTCAAAGTTGTTGGAACAATTATATTCTGTTTCTTTTAATAATAAGTCAGTTATTATTGCAAAGAATGGTTTGAATATATGTTCAGGATTAAACAAAAACAATTTGTATGTTTTAAGGTCGTTAATACATACAATACTACTCAACACTGAATTGTTTAAAGTTGAAAAACCAAAAACAAAACGATAAAATTGAACTCTTAAATAAAGATAGAATAAGGAGATGTTTCTCATTCATACCCTAGACAATCTTATAGGAGACGGTGTATCCTCGTGAATAATATCAGTAATCGCCAAGAGCTCATAGACCTCCTATAGCTCTCCAAGTTACCATATTTCCTCATATGACCACATTTTGAACTTGGATATTTTGACTTGTCTAGAAGCCATGTCTTCAATAATCATTATTGAAAACTCAACGTTGAGATTTAATATCCAATACCTCAAAACATCCATATGATGATATTATACTCTCATTTAATAAATGGAGCCACGATGTCCACATCTATAAATGAAGTCCTCTATCGATTAACAAATGAATACCACCAAACTATCGAGGATAGACTATGCTATATAATCGTACTCATTGATAGCTCTAATGATAACACTTGCAACCATAAGTCCATCATTTATCTCAGAATTAAGATAGACTCTCCGATGGTCCTCTTTAATGAAAAGACTTATATCTAGTGACGGTTCTAGATAAAGTATTTCATTGTGATCCAGTTCAATGCACCTAGTGCACTAGATTCTTTTACTCGAAAACCTTTTGATAATTTTAGACTCATCATATTCATTTGATCCCACTCAAATGCTAGTAAAAGAATTCTACAACTTTAACAAGATAGAGGTGCCTAACCTTTAACTTAAGTTGTGAACGTTATTCAAGACTAACTAAAGAATTGTGTCTACCTCATACATATCCGGATGTATGAACAATTCTTCATGTCTCATAGTCTTTTGACCTTATGATTATTTACCTTGACAATTATAATAATAAATGCTATAAGTAATTGTAAGAATCAGAATTCACTTTATTAATATGAGAAGATTGTCAATTACAATATTACACTCTTGCCATTGAGCATAATCCTAACAATCTCCCACTTGCTCTATAGCAAGTGTGTCATATCTCTCATTCCCATGTTCTTTAGATGTCCATCAAAGCTCTTCTGAGGTAGAGCCTTTGTAAAAGGATCCGCTAGATTTTTCGCTGACTCGATTTTGGTGATCGTCACGTCTCCCCTATGAACAATTTCCCTCAAAAGGTGATACTTCCTTTCAATGTGTTTACCTCTCTTATGACTTCTTGGTTCTTTCGAATTAGTCACTGCACCACTGTTGTCACAGTGTATAGTCATCTGCTTATTCGCACTAGGAACCACTTCTAAGTCAATCAAGAATTGGCGGAGCCAAACAACCTATTTGGCAGCTTCGCATGCAGCAACATACTCAGCTTCCATGGTGGAATCAGTAATACAAGATCGCTTGATACTCCTCCATATGACTGCTTCTCCTCCAATGGTAAACACAGATCCTGATGTGGATTTTCTGGAGTCAGAATCCGACTGGAAATCAGAATCTGTATACCCAACGGGAATTAAATCCCCTCCAGAGTATACAAGCATATAATCTCTAGTTCTTTTAAGATACTTGAAAATATGCTTGACTGCCGTCCAATGATCAGGACCAGGTTTCGATTGAAACCTGCTAACTATGCCAACAACAAAACAAATATCTGGTCTAGTACATAGCATTGCATACATGAGACTTCCAACTGCCGAGGCATATGGAACTCTACTCATGAATTGTTCTTCATGCTCATTCTTAGGAACCTGTTCCTTAGAAAGTTTGATTCCATGTCTAAAAGGTAACATACCTTTCTTGGAATCTTGCATGGAAAATCTAGACAAGATTTTATCAATGTATGAAGCTTGGGATAATGCAATCGTTCTATTCTTTCTATCCCTTATTACTTGGATACCAAGAATATAACTTGCTTCTCCTATGTCCTTCATATCAAATTGTTTTGCTAACCATTCTTTTACTGATGTCAATACACCTACATCATTTCCAATGAGTAGTATATTATCAACATAAAGAATGAGGAAAACCAACTTGTCGCCTTTAATCCTTTTGTATACACAAGGTTCGTCAGGGTTTTGAATAAATCCAAAACCTTTCACAGCTTGATCGAACCTTATGTTCCAGGATCTGGATGCTTGCTTCAGTCCATATATGGACTTTTGCAATTTGCATACTCTTTCCTCTTGGCCCTTTTCAATGAATCCTTCTGGTTGCATCATGTAGATGCTCTCGTCAAGACTTCCATTAAGGAAAGCTGTCTTGATGTCCATTTGCCAAATCTCTAGGTCTAGAGATGCTACAATGGATAAGAGTATCCTAATGGATTTAAGCATGGCCACATGAGAGAAGGTTTTCTCGTAATCGATACCTTCTTTCTGAGTATAACCTTTAGCTACCAGTCTAGCTTTAAAGGTTTCCACCTTACCATCCATACCTCTTTTCCTCTTGTATACCCACTTACACCCAATGGGTTTTATCCCTTTAGGCAAGTCTACAAGGGACCAGACTTTGTTATTGAACATCGATTCAATATCAGATTGCATTGCCTTTTGCCAATGACGACAATCAACATCCTCCATTGCTTCCTTGTGCGTGTAGGGATCATCGTCGTCCGGGAGATTCTCTACAGATTCTCCACAGATTCTCCTAGACCGATGTATCTTTCGGGTTGTGTTATAATCCTCCCACTACGACGAGGAATGGTAGGTTGTTGATTTTGTGTTGGAGTGGAACTTACAATTGGGCTAGGTTGTGAAACCTCTTGTGGAATTGTATCTCCTGAAATTTCATTCAGGACAATTCTACTTTTGGGCACAAAATTATTCATATAGTCCTTTTCTAGAAATGAAGCATTTGTTGAAACAAATACTTTTAGATCATTAGGACTATAAAAATAATATCCTTTAGTTCATTTTGGATACCCCACAAATATACATGTTTCTGAACGGGACTCTATCTTTTCTGTCTTTCCTTTCAACACATGTGCAGGACAACCAAATATCCTCATGTGTTGTGAACTAGGTTTTCGCCCAGTCCGTAATTCATGTGGGGTTTTAGGGACAGATTTAGATGGTACATCATTTAGAATGTATATTGCTGTTTGTAGAGCATATCCCCAAAAAGAAATGGGAAGTGTTGAATAACTCAACATTGACCTAACCATCTCTAAAAGAGTTCTATTTCTCCTTTCTGCTACCCCATTTTGTTGAGGTGTACCTGGTGCAGAAAACTGATAAACTATCCCATTATCAATAAGATATTGCTGAAACTCTCCAGATAGATATTCTCCACCACGATCAGATCTCAAGATTTTTATATGTTTCTCAAGCTGATTTTCTACTTCAGCTTTGAATGCTTTGAACATGTCAAAAGCATCCGACTTATGTCTCATGAGATACACATAACCAAATCTTGAGTAATCATTTGTGAAGGTGATGAAGTACTCATATCCACCTCTAGCTTGAATGCTAATAGGACCACATACATCAGTGTGTATTAGTCCTAAACATCCAGTGGCTCTTGCACCTTTGGTATTGAACGGCATTTTGGTCATTTTACCTTCCAAACAAGATTCACAAGTTGGTAGATCATCAACCTTTAAGTCACTTAAAGGTCCGTCACATACCAATCTTTTAATCCTATTAAGGTTAATGTGACCTAGGCGTAAATGCCAAAGGTAGGTTTCATCTTTTGATAATTTTATTCTTTTATGATTAGGTTCCGTTATTTCTGTGTCTAACGAGTGAGAGATATTTCTATGCAAAAAGAATAGACCGATTTCCAATGTACCTTTGCAAACAATTTTGTCATTCTTACTAATAATAAAAGCTTTATTAAAAGTAACCGAATATCCAAATTTATTAAACAAGAAACTGAAATTAAATTCCTCTTGAATTGAGGTACATAATAAACGTCTATTAAATCTAAATGCCTACTAGAATCTAAAATAACTCTAATATCTCCCACTGCACTTGCAGACACTAAAGTTCCGTTGCCCAAGCGCAAATTGACTTCATCTTCATTCAGTCTTCTCCTTTCTTGGAACCCCTGCAAGGAATAACAAACATGATTAGTGGCTCCAGAGTCTATGATCCAAGAATCAGTAGAATCTGCCAGAAAACATGTTTCAAGATAATTAATATTACCTTTTTCCTTCTTATTCTGGAACTTTTGGCAATCTCTTTTCCAATGTCCCTTTTCACCACAAATGAAGCATTTCCATTTGATCTTGGTTACTTTCTTGGTTTCCTTCTTGGTAGGCCCAAGTTGCTTTTTCTTCTGTTGTTTTTTGACCTTCTTACGGGTCTTAACAGTAGCAACTTTACCAACCAAATGAATCTCTTGACCTTTGTTTTTCACAAGGATCTTTTCAGCGCTTTGAACATCTTGCATCAGGCCCTGCAAGGTGTATTCTTTTTTGTTCAAGGTGTAGTCCAACTTGAACTGATCAAAGGAATCTGACAGTGAGTTAACTACCATATCAATTTTGGTCTCACCATCAATCTCAGCACCATTTAGTTCAGCAATATTGAGATGTGCTATGACTTTCATCATGTGATCTTTCACAGATTATCCAGGTTTCATCCTAAGATTCATAAAAGCAGTCACTGCCTCTCTCTTAGTCGTCCTAGACCTCATAGCAAACATTTCCTCTAGAGACATCATTATATCAGCAGTAGACTCCATTCCTTCATGTTGCTGTTGCAACACGTCGGAGATAGTGGCCATAATATAACATTTTGACATATCATCAGAAGTCTTCCACTGCTCATACTCATCTCTTTGCATCACACTAGATTCATTATTAGGAAGGGATGGTTTAGGAGTAGTCAGAACAAATTTATGTTTTTCACTTTGCAGCAACAACCCAATTTTCCTTTTCCATGTGACATAATTATCTCCAGTTAAGGTGTTATCTTTCAGGATGTTCATAAGTGATGGGGTCATGATTTCTGATTAAAAAAAAACATATATAAGTAAATAATCATGATAAAGCACTTTTAAATATTTATCTTGAATTAAATAAATAATTCAATTGTAAAAATTCAACGGTGATCCAACACCCATAAATCTTACGCCTCCTTTGGGAGTTAGTACTATTTACTAGTTGGACTAGGTCCCACCTAATTGTTAACATAACAACCAGCATTTTCAATTTTAGCCTTGCAATTTTATTAACAAGAACTCTTGGGAGGATATTAATAAAATTACATTGAGTGTGTCACCAAGATATCGACCCTCAATTTTCTCTCACGAGAATCCCTCCTTGGGGAGTAGATTTCGTTTAAGTCAATTGTCTAGTCTATCCTTGTAAGGAAGTATTTTGTTAAATTCCATTTATGGACGCCCCTTGGGGGGATTACCAAAAATAATAAAACTCAACTAACCTTGGAGGCCATAGGCGTTCTAACACACCTTCTCCCACTCAATTATTTAAGGCGTGTGATTAAATTCCAAAGAATGATTTTACCAAGTTATCTAGATGCCAATTAGATACCTAAATCATTCAATGCATGTTCATACCAAAAGAGATATATGAGTGGCACTCCTATTCTATATGACATGTTATCATACAATAACAAATATTGTAATATTTATACATAAAAAATAAATAGCCACAATTTTGGTCCATCCTAGAAAAGCATGTAAATTACAATTGTACGGAATACAAAAACTCCTTTCTTGGCGGACAAGACTTCAAGCGACCATCTTGCGCACGAAACTCGCGCACCCAAAGATCACCACAGCAGCCAATGCGCACGCCTAGCCCATGCAAGGGCATGAGCTGCCGCACGGCCAGCCTATGCATGGGTCACGCGCTACTGCACCGCAACAAGCGCAGCTGCACACTTGGTTGCGTGCGCGCTTGTTGTCTCGGTGCGCGCGGGTGCCAATACGGGTTCCGGATGCTCCAATTTCTTCAAATCTTCGAGTCTTTGAATCTTGAAAATATTACAGCTTATTTTATACAATAAAATACTGCAGTAATTTTTTTTTATTAATAAAAAAACTGCACACAAAAAAAAACTGCAGTATTTTTAATACATTAAAAAAACTGCACTATCTTATACAACATAAAAAAAATTAAGCAACTATCAATAAGGAACTTGTGACGATAATAGGCCACCCTTCTTGTTACAATTCTGAAACAAAAATTACATGGAAAATCTAGGACCAAAATTGAGCAATAACAATTCACTTTATAACAACATTTATAAATCCATACATTCGACATGTAATTATATATGCGAATACCTAGAGTGCCATCTCTTTCTTAAACATGCATAATCACAATAAAAAGAAATAGATTCACGTATATACACGTTAATTAATTAAAGGGTACAACCAGGGCTCTGATACCAATTGTAGGGAAAAATTAACTAGAACCGCAGCGGAAGGCGAAAAGTAGATTTTCGTATAGTTTAAAATTTTTCTAAATATTTGAACCTTAACCCTTTAATTAATTAAACACAAATATACGGTTAGAGTTTAATACCTCTTGTCACATGATCTGATTGACTTACGTCGATGGTAATCCACAAGATCTTCAATCCTAGCACGTACGTGAATCACCTAGGAGAGTGGTCTCCCTTTTTTCTTTGAATTGCTTACCTGAGAATGGATGTATGGAACTTCTGATCCTGATCTTCAATCCCAAAACACCAAGAGCCTAGAAAAATAGTTCCGGTTACTTTTGAATTCACAATCGATATGATTGGAACTCGCGTAACCCTAAATAGAAAGTGTGCACAAAACCTTTTGATGTTAAAGGCTTGCAAGTGCACTATCGAATGAGAACTTATTTTCTTTTTCTCTCTTGGCCAAAATTCTATGTGTATTGAGTAAGAATTTTATTTTTCAAAGCAAACAAAAATCTCTCTCACTCAAGCTTCTTGGTGGCCGAAATTTATCACCTTATATTTATAAGGTGACCGAAATTTCTCCTTCTCAAAATAGGGTTGGCCGAATTCTTTGTGTAGGAAATCTAGGGTTGGCCAATTTCCTTACTTGAAAAGGAATTGTGCTTTTCCCTAATTCCTATCAATTTAAGAATCCTAACCCTTATAGAACTAGGGTGGCCGAATTCTTTGTGTGGTATGGAGTGTATGTGGACTTAATCCTTACCACATTAGGACTCCTATCACTTAAAAGAATTCTAACCCTAATCCAACACATAGGATTTTATTTACTGATCAGGAAAAGATTTTGATTTAAACTATTTAATTAATTAAATAATTAATTAATTCCCATTTAATCAAAACAATAAAATAAAATAATATCTTGGGCTATTTTATTAGCCTTGCCGCCCACACCATATATATATATGGGCCTAATATTATTTTTCTTATTTTATTTAATCCATTAGACTTTAAATAAAAGCCCACATGTGAACCAGACTTATTCTTACTAAAAGAAACAAGCCCACATGTCTCCTTTTAATATATTAATATAATAGAGCAGCCCATTAAATAAATAATAGACATATTATATTCTTAATATATTAAATGCAATTCTAGATGGACCCATAAATTGGTCCGGTAGAATATATCAAGTTATCCATGCAAGTACGTGTGGATTGTGGATCTTGGCGGGCTATCGAAATTTAAGCTTCAATAGACATAACCTAATCACAATCAACAAATGATTCACTTAGGTCCGATCTATTAATTTTAACTCATTCCACTAAAGAGCTAAAATTGAACTCTTAAATAAAGATAGAATAAGGAGATGTTTCTCATTCATACCCTAGACAATCTTATAGGAGACAGTGTATCCTCGTGAATGATATTAGTAATCGCCAAGAGCTCATAGACCGCCTATAGCTCTCCAAGTTACCATATTTCCTCATATGACCACATTTTGAACTTGGATATTTTGACTTGTCCAGAAGCCATGTCTTCAATAATCATTATTGAAAACTCAACGTTGAGATTTACTATCCAATACCTCAAAATATCCATATGATGATATTATACTCTCATTTAATAAATGGAGCCACGATGTCCATATCTATAAATGAAGTCCTCTATCGATTAACAAATGAATACCACCAAACTATCGAGGATAGACTATGCTATATAATCGTACTCATTGATAGCTCAAATGATAACACTTGCAACCATAAGTCCATCATTTATCTCAGGATTAAGATCGACTCTCTGATTGTCCTAATAATGAAAAAACTTATATCTAGTGACGGTTCTAGATAAAGTATTTCATTGTGATCCTGTTCAATGCACCCAGTGCACTAGATTCTTTTACTCAAAAACCTTTCGATGATTTTAGACTCATCATAACTCATTTGATCCCACTCAAATGCTAGTAAAAGAATTCTACAAATTTATCAAGATAGAGGTGCCCAACCTTTAACTTAAGTTGTGAACGTTATTTAAGACTAACTAAAGAATTGTGTTTACCTCACACATATCCGGATGTATGAACAATTCTTCATATCTCATAGTCTTTTGACCTTATGATTATTTACCTTGACAATTATAATAATAAATGCTATAAGTATTTGTAAAAATCAGAAAACACTTTATTAATATGAAAAGATTGTCAATTACAATATTACACTCTTTTTATTGAGCATAATCCTAACAGATCAAATGTGTTATGATGAGTCTAAAATCATCAAAGTGTAGTGTCTTTGGGCAAAATAATCTAGTGCACTAGGTGCATTGAATAGGATCACAGTGAAATACTTTATCCAGAACCGTTAATGGATAAAAGTTTTCACTTAAGGACAATCGGAGAGTCTATCTCAATCCTGAGATAAATGATGGACTTATGGGTATAAGTGTTATCATTTGAGCTATCAATGAGTACGATTATATAGCATACTTTATCCTCGATAGTTTGGTGGTATTCATTTGTTAATCAATAGAGGACTTCATTTATAGATATGGATATCGTGGCTCTATTTATTAAATGTGAATAGAATATCATCATATGGATATTTTGAGGTATTGGATATTAAATCTTAATGTTAAGTTTTCAATAGTGTCTATTGAAACATGGCTTCTGGACAAGTCAAAATATCCAAGTTCAAAATGTGGTCATTATGAGTAAATATGGTAACTAGGAGAGCTATAGGCGGTCTATGAGCTCTTGGCGATTATTGATATTCTTTACGATGATACACTATCTCCAATAGGACTGTCTAGGGTACGAATGAGAAATATTATCTTATTCTATCTTTATTTAAGAATTCAATTTTAGCTCTTTAGTGGAATGAGCTAAAATTAATAGATTGGACCTAAGTGAATCATTTGTTGATTGTGATTAGGTTATGTCTATTGAAGGTTAAATTAGATAGCTCACCAAGATCCCCAATCCACACGAACTTGCATAGATCACTTGATATATTCTACCGGGCCAATTTCTGGGTTCATCTAGAATTGTTTTTGGATTACGGAATCCAAAAGTTTTGGAGAGGTGTGGTCATGTGTAATCAAGACACGCGGTAACTCTTCAGAAAGGCCTAGAATGGGCGCCTAAGGATGTAGGAATCCTAGGGTGGCCCTAATGGGGTGCCTTTAGCATTCCATTAATGGATTAAGAATATAATTTACACATTTTAATTAAATGGGCTGCTAGATTATATTAATGTATTAAATTTAAGGCATGTGGACTTGTTTATTTTATAGTAAGAATAGATCTAGTTCACATGTAGACTTTTTATTAAAATCCAACGGATTTATTAAAATGGAAAAATAATATATTGCACAAGTATTTACTTGGGCGGCAAGGCTAAATTAATTAGTCTAATATATTGTTTTATTTTATTTTATTAATCAAATGGAAATTAATTAATTAATTGTTTGATTAAAAGTCAAAATATTTTTCTAACTAGGAGAATGATTCCTAGTGTCATACTATTGTTGGTAGTATGATAAGTATGAAAGACTATATTTGATTAGTAAATAAATAAAAGTATTTTATTTATCTAGTCAAATTAGGAAGTTTTTGATATAGTCACAATATTATATTCAATAATTTATTATTGGATAATACACTCATGAGTTGGAGTATGGTTAAAACTCAAAGTTAATAGGAGACTTGGTGAAAAAGAAAGCATACTTGTGTGAGGATTTAACTGCAAGGTAGAAATCCTACTTGTGTGAGGATTTGACTACAAGGTAGAAATCCTACTTGAGTGAGGATTAGGTCTTCACCTATATATATATATATATATATATATTATTAAATTTAGAATTAATAATGGTAGTTCAAAAAAAAGTTTTTTGTAGAAAATTTTTATTCTCTTGCTTTTGAATAAAATAAAATAAAACTTCCAACTCAAGAAAGGGGTGTAGAATTCGGCCAAAGAAAAGAAGAATAAGGAGCGTTTTATTTTCGATAGTGCACTAGAAGCTTTTACATCAAAAGTCTTTATGCACAAGATCGAATTAGGGTTCCTTGATTAAAAAGATTAAGAATTCACAATTGACCAAACGTTCTTTATTTTCTCTAGGAGGATTGTTGTGACTAACAAAAGAAAAAGGTTTGTTTTTTCCATTCTCAAGTTTACAATTCAAAGAAAAGGGAGCCCACACTCCTAGGTGATTCACGTTCGTGATTGGATTGTAAGATCTTACGGATTCAATTCGAAGCAAGCGGATTCAAATCGATGCAAAATCAATCATCACATGAAAAAGGTATGATACTCTTACTATAGGTTAATTAATCAAGGGTTAAGGTTCTTTCTTTTAAAAGGAAAAATTTTAAAATATACAAACCCAATTTTTCGCTTCCGCCGCATATTTTTCCCTACACTACTCACTCCCATACCTTGAGCGAAATTTGCTTTGACTCTAATCCTCATATGGAGTCGCTCTCTTCTTTTCAGCTCAGAGTCCAAAGTTCACACTTAACTAGGTATGCGAAAAGGGAATTCATGCCGAGGATTCTAATGCATTGCATACATGTAAATTGAAAAACCACTAATGTTTGTGAACTAGCCTAGGAACGATTCAGCTGTTGGGGTTTTTGCCCTAAAGCTTGTAATTTGTAAATGTGAATTGAACATAAATAAAAGAAGTAGTTTATTCGTTCAAATTGTCTCATACATTTATATATAACATGTGTACTTAACATCCAAGATTGCTGGATGTAATTTCATACTGAGTATATGATTGTCATATACATATGGATTCATTTTGAAACGAGAAATCTAAAGAGTCTGTACATAGCAAATAAAGCTGGGTACTTTATTTGTGGTTAACCTACAACTGCGGTCCATTCCGTAATGTACGATGATCTTATCCTGGATCATTCATATGGTGATATGAGAATGGAGGCACCTTGTAAGATGTGATCATATAGGATTGGGCCACGATCTATATAAATCTCTCAATAAGATCCGTTACATGATGAGATTCATATATATCGACAAATGATGGCTATATATGGGTGATCTTAATCCTAAGTGTCTTATCGACCCCTTCATATGCTTCGTATGCTGGAATCGCGGTTTGGCTTGTGGTTGGGAAAGTTTGTACATAATAGTGGAATCCACTACTTCTTGCGAGCAGTAGATAGTAGTTCCCTTAAGAGTTGATTCGGGGCTTGAACAATTTGAGCACTCTCCTAATTCAGTGTGGAATGTAGGATTTATTGTTCATTAGAGAATCAATGGTACTTAATGGAAAAAATATAATTAGAGGGGTATAACGGACATTATGACCCAGCTCTAATTATGAACTACTTGTGGAGGATTATACCATATGTAATAGCTATATCAATGGATACCGAAAGTTATTGGTTTGTGTAAAAACATCTACAGTTGAGAGAATGCAGCTTCGGGTTTTTAGTGGAATAACACCGAAGTTAATAATCATGAAATATTAATTAAAGAGTTTAATTAATTATTTCTAAGGATTATTGGAGCTCGAAATACTGTGGGTCCATTAGGTCCCCTTGCTAGCCCAATTGATTAAAGGTAACAAGGGTCACGGTTGATTAATTGGATTGTCCAATTAATTGTGTTACGAAAGTGACACGAATCTATTTGGGAATTAATTGAATAATGAGATTATTTAATTACAGAATATTAGTGATTAAATTGATTAAACAATGAGATTATTTAATTATGCGATTAATCATTAGTTGGAGGGTGTTGATTGATATTTGTGTTTGAATGAAGATAAGATAATTTGATTATTTTATTTTTATCAAATTAAATATCAATTTTGAATTTAAAAAGTTTAAATTCAAAGTTATTAATTATCCTTATAAATATTAGATGTTTTAAAGGATTAATTAATGAAAGTTGTTTATTAATTATCCTTATAATTATTAGATGTTTTAAGGGATTAATTAATGAAATCAGTTAAAAACAATATATAAATATAAGATATAAATTGTTATTGAAAACTGATACAATGCAATGAAGAGAATATATTAGTTCTCTTAATTGCATTGAATGCAAGTGGTTGCGTAAAACCAAAAAAGAAGAAAACTGAGAGGTGTACAACCAGAGAAAATTTTTTTTCTTTGATTCATGGTGGCTGATTTCCACACTTACAAAACAAGAGTTGTTTTCTTAAGTTTCTTCTACCTCCATTCAAGCTCCTGAAACCCATGACGCGCTCACACGCTATTGCCAATCGCGGGACATAGCCGGGAAGATCTTGTGGTTCAAATCAGAAAGCAGATCGGAAAAAGAAAGAAGGAGCCTTCAAACGCTGGTATGAAATCGTTTCACCTTCTTTGTTGTTTTCGATTATTACTGTACAAATATGTTTACTTGATGACTGCATAAAAATTTTAAAACCCCATTCCGCTGCGCAATCCAAAACCTGGAACCTACAAATGGTATCAGAGCAATTTTTGTATAGTATAATCGAATTCGATTGCTCCTGATTGCATGTATGAATGTGTATGCACTATCTTTATGATTGTATGAATGTTTATAATTAAATCGTTTAATTTGAACATGGTTGATCGTAAATTTTTATGGTACATGTGTTTTAGGATTTTTGGATTTTAAATGTAAAATTAATTCCAGGTTGTATAATTTTTTTATGCTGTTATTTTATTTTTATTGATGTAAATCGATGAAGAAAACAATCCGGAAGACAAAGCACAGCAGTAGTGCGGACCATGTTCAACAGATGTGCGCATGTGCAAAGCACTGTCTCTTTAATTTTGATGCGTGGTGAACTGATACATATGTGCTAAGTGTCACATGTTGAAGCATACGTGTGATGCACAATTGTTGTGTTAATTATGCGTTTATGCTTGTGTTGCAAATGTCATGCATGCAACACTTTAGTTGTTAAATGTATGTTTGCATGCACATCACATGCCCAACATAGTGTATGTTGTAGCATTGTATCTAAATCTCATGCAAGCAACATGACATGCGCGCAACACACATGCAATCAATGCACAAGTGTTGCGAAAATTGTTGTGTTCTTTATATGCAGCAGTAACGCACTCCCTATTCGCAAACACTAGGGCTGCATATACGTGAGCAAGTTTGGGTCAGAATTTTTATTGGGAAATCCCGGGCCTATGAAAAATGTTAGAGTAACATTTAGGCTTTAGGGATTTAATCCATGAGATGGATCCATTAAAATAAATTAAGTTGGATTTGATTTTTGGGCCCAAAAGACGCAGAAAATATTACAGATGGACTTGAAGAAAAGATGAATTACAAGAAGACCAAGGAATGCCTTGGATTAATTCTTTGTAATTAGATTTTTTTTAAGTTAGATAAACTCATCGTACTCGGTCAATTCATGTATGCTTTTGTTATGTTGTAATTAAAGCATTGCCATGCACATACACATCATTTAGATTAGGTGTGCCTACACATATATATGTTGATATGTCATACATGCATTATAGCCTTCTATATTATGTGTTTAATTTTAATTTGATTAAAATGGGTCATTCACATAATTGGCTATAAGTTAATGGGATTAGTTTTTAGTAGTAAAAACTTGGTAATTCTCATTAATTACTAATCTATTTATTAAAGTGTTTAATTACTTAGATTAGTTGGGTTCATTATAAATATTAGGTTTAATTTGATTTAGCCCCTACTTATAATTGGACCTAATAATGTGTTTAGTTTTAATTGTTAAAACTTGGTAAATACACATTTAATAATTCTAGTCTTAGTAAATAGTTTACATAGATTAGAATTATCACTAATAAACTAGATTTTTTAAGAGTTAAAAATCATATTAGTTTATTAGTTATTGGAATAGGATTCTAATCATTTGTGATTAATGCACTAGACGTTTAGATTGAAATTAGCCGTTTAATCTTGTTTAATCTAGATGCATTAATATTAATAGAAAACCCTAATTATAAAATAGTGAGTGGGAGAGGGATACATGACATTATATCCCGCGGTCTCCATCATTAGTTCAACACCATGAGATTCGAGTGGGGCCTCGCGACGGCTTTGCTTTCGTCCTCCCTAAGGAGGGTTTCCATAAGAATCAATACCAAGGTTGACTTCCTAACAGATAGGATTTCCGAGGGGATTTCAGGATTGACCGACCCTAAGGTGGCAATTCTCAAGTTAAGCTCATGAGATCTGAAATGATGGGTTATGCTCACAAGGTTTTAATTAAATTGGTTAATTAAAAACCCGACTAATTAAACAATGGTTGAATGATATTGGAATAAGAGTTATTCTGGTATATCATTTGATTGAGAAGGTCTCGATCCAACATGTAAGAATTTGACTGACCCTAAGGCGGCACTTGCTTGTGGTATGTTGGATTGTCGTGGCATAGAAACATTGTTTTATTAAGTTTTTTCTTGTTCATTAAATATTTTCATACATCATGTTTAATTTTATGCCGAACATTCGCACATGTTTTGAATGTATGATTGAATGAATTCTTAATTTATGTTTTTTCAGTCATGTCATCTACACTGTTACAAATCCTTGCCAATGACAAATTAAATGGTGATAACTACACTAAATGGAAACATAACATAAATGCAATATTGGTCACCAAGGACCTAAAGTTTGTGCTTATATAGGAATGTCCTCCAGAGCCTACTGTCGATGCCGCACGAACTGTTCATGAGGCATATCAAAAATGGGTCTCATCAGATGAGAAAGCCCGAACATATTTGTTAGCCAGTACAACAGACGTGCTTGTAACTAAGCACAAAGCAATAGGTACTACATTTGAAATAATGGAGTCATTGTAGGCTATGTTCGAGTAGCCCTTTGAGCAAAAGTGGCACGAAGCTGTTCGTTCCGCAATGCTTGCTTAGATGAAATAGGGTGCATCTGTTCTGGAATATTACCTGAACATGTTGTCCTATTTCAACACGGCAGAGATCAATGGTTGAGCCATTGATGAACCCAGTCAAGTGAGCATCATACTGACGACTCTTCCAAAGAGTTTCGATCAGTTCAAAAGTAACCATGAGATGAACAAGCTAAGGTTCAGTCTCACTCAGTTGCTCAATGAGCTCGCTACTTCTGAGTCCTTGACTAAGGACAACAAAAGTAAGATCGGTGAGGCAAATGTTGCCGAACCATCTTCCTCTGAAAATTAAAAGAGGAAGAGGTCTGCTGGGAAGGCAATGGGTAAGCCCAAGCCCAAGTATGCCCAAGGCAAGAAGAAGGGCGCCTCCACCAACTAAGGCAAATGAAAATGTTTCCATTGTTACAAGGTTGGACACTAGAAGAGGAACTGTCCTCAGTATCTAGAGGAGGTTGCCAAGAAGAAGAAAATGAAAGGTAAATATGATTTACTTGTTCTTGAGTCATGTTTAGTGGAAGATGATTCTTCACCCTGGATAGTTGATTTGGGGGCCACTAACCATGTTTGTTCTTCTATGCAGTGGACTGATTCTTGGACACAGCTTGAGGAATGAGTCTTCTCTATAAGTGTTGGGTCGAGGGATGTCGTGTCAGCAAGAGCAATGGGTGTAGTTAGACTTCATTTTGGAAATTGTTTTATTGTTTTGAAAAATGTATTTTTTATTCCTTGATTCACAAGAAATTTGATTTCTGCTTCAAAGTTGTTGGAACAATTATATTCTGTTTCTTTTAATAATAGGTCAGTTATTATTGCAAAGAATGGTTTGAATATATGTTCAGGATTAAACAAAAACAATTTGTATGTTTTAAGGTCGTTAATACATACAATACTACTCAACACTGAATTGTTTAAAGTTGAAAAACCAAAAACAAAACGATAAAAGATTTCTCCAGAAAATGAAATGTATCTGTGGCATCTAAGACTTGACCATATTAACCTAGATAGGATAGACAGACTAGTTAAAATCGGACCTTTAAGTGAGTTAAAGGTTGGCACCTTACCTGTCTGGGAATCCTGTCTGGAAGGTAAAATGACCAAGAGACCTTTACTGGAAAAAAGGGCTTAGAGCTAAAGAATCACTAGAGCTTATACATTTAGACGTCTGTGGACCGATGAATGTTAAAGCAAGGGGTGGCTATAAGTATTATATCACCTTCATAGATGACTACTCTTGATACAGATATGTCCACCTAATGCAACAGAAGTCAAAAACTTTTGAAAAGTTTAAAGAGTTCCAAGATGAAGTTGAGAATCAGTTAGGAAAGACCATCAAGTCTCCATGATCGGATCGTGGAGGTGAGTACCTTGACCAAGTGTTTGAAGACTTTATGGTCGAGCATGGGATAGTGTCCCAACTCATAGCTCCTGGAACACCACAACAGAATGGTGTCGCGGAGAGGAGAAATAGAACCCTTATGGAAATGGTGAGATCTATGATTAGTTTTTCATCATTACCAAATTCTTTTTGGGGATATGCGTTACAAACGGCGGCCTACATTTTGAATGTAGTCCTATCCAAACCTGTTCCTAAGACTCCCTTAGAGTTGTTGAATGGTCATAAAGCTAGTTTGCGACCTTTTCCCATATGGGGGCGTCCAGTACATGTGCTAAAGAACATAAGTGGAAAGCTAGACCCCAAGTCTGTGGTCTACTTGTTTGTAGGATATTATATGGAGGCCAGAAGTGTATACTTCTATAGTCATGAAGAGAACAAAGTGTTTGTATCGACAAATGCAACGTTTCTTGAAGATAACTACATTAGTGATCATAAACCCCGTAGCAAGATTGTATTGAATGAAATGGAGCCTGAAACAACTAGTGCTCAGTCAACAAGAGTTATTGATCCATTGACATCTAATAGTTAGACGATTCCTAGTCAGGATACACTACCACCTAGACGGAGTGGGAGGGTTGTGAGACAACATGAACATTATTTGGGTATAGGTGAGGGATGAGATGTCGTCTCTACAGGTAGTGTGGATGATCCATTGACATTTAAGAATGCAATGGAAGATCCTGACAAAGAGGAATGGCTTAAAGCCATGAATCTCGAGATGAAGTCCATCTACTCTAACTCAGTCTGGGAACTTGTTAATAGCCAAAATTGGCTAAGGACCAAAGTAAAATTTTCTACCTCCCAGACCTGGCTCCATACCCGAGAGTTTCCACCAGGAGACCATTCTATCCAGAGCCGAACTACGATACCACCCCAGGAACAAGGGCGGGCTCCTGAAACATCTAGGATAGAGCTCGGAACGATCAGATCTAGCCTGCATCACCAGAACTAGAAGTTCCCCGAAGTCGAGGTCACCTCGCAAATGCTCCAGAGACTCACCTAATCCTCATTGACACAGGAGAATATCCCTAGAAGGCCGCACCTAGCTTCGAAAGATCAGGGAACCCACACCTAGCTTCGAAAGGTCAGGGGAAGCCACACCTAGCTTCGAAAGGTCAGGGGAAGCCACACCTAGCTTCGAAAAGGTCAAGGGAAGCCAGATCTGGCTCCTAGCTAGATGAAACTTCTCAGATATCGAGGTCGGAACACTGATCGACCTCACTAGTTGATGCACCACACCATGCCATATTCAACGACCTCTATAAAGGATCATGCTGTAAAGATATGAAAATATACTGGATCATATCAGGAAACGTTACCTAGAACAAGTAATAGAATCCAAAGAGGAAACAAACTGATCTCCACCAAGATATTCTCAATTCGGCTATTAACTCAAAGTCAATGACATTGAAGCGAGAAATCCTACCCGATAAGGAGGGGAGAGACTGAGAAAATCAAGGGAGAATCAGTTGATTTAACCTACAAAACTATGTATAAATAGAAAGAAAGAAAATAAAAAGAGGAGACTACTATTCGACAGGCATACGACAAACACTCGACCATACCCTAGAAAGAATTGAGAGCAAAAAGAAAGAGATTTGTATTTGTATACCATGCACGTTCAATAAAAAGACTATTGCTTTCTTTTGGGTGAATTGTATCATTATTCCTTGTCATTTTATATATCATCGCTACACAAACGATCAATCTTGGCCACCACCCACGTGGTAGTGGTCTCGAGGGTGTTAACTGAGATTTCTCGCCCCGAGCAAAATTTCCGTTAACACTTTCTGGCGCAGTCTGTGGGAAAAAACCTTACACCCAATTAACCAATTATTTGCATTTACATTTTCGTTGTTTTACAGAAATTATGAGGCTCCGCTCCTCCTAAGGCCAACATAGGGTCTCAGAGCAACCTCCGGCGAGGCTAACACGAAAGGCCCCAAGAAAGGGTAGAAAGTCTGGATATAGTAGTCAAGCTCCGGTCCAAACAACCAATGCGCGGGCTACTGGCCACCCTATAGTGAGCCAGGCCGCGCTCGACCAACAAGCGGCGGCCTTCGTATAATCCATCCGCGTCCGCCTGCTCGCTGAAGGCATCACAATCCAGGCAACCAACCTGAATGATCAGGGAGAGCCGAGCAGGCTCGGAGCTAGGCCACCTGCTTTCGATCGCCTAGGACCTCCTCTTCCAGAGCCGGCCCGAGATAGGTCAGGGCCCCGACGTTCGATCCGGGATAGGCTGGGATCCATGCCCCCAGTTTCGAAAAGATTTTCACAATATCAACCCAGGCGAGTTAAGTCTGCCGCGGATGCTTTTACCCGAAAGCCGCGAGGGCTTTCTCATCCAACTACATCTAGGAGAACTACCCTGGCCCTAGAGGAGGAAAGTAGACAAACTCCCCGAGTGGATCCTATCCAGGAGGAGGACCGGATAGAAATTGCCAGTTCATCGGAAAGACTCGACAGTGAGGGAATCTGAGGTTAACTCGAAGAGACCTGGTAACAGGCGACTGAGGGATCAGCTGGTAAAGCTGCAAAAAGAGGTCCAGCAGATAAGGAAGGGAAAGAATAAGGAGGACAAAAAGGATCCCCTGAGCGAGATGAACGCTCCCTTCACTAGGAGGTTTCGAGAAGCAGAGCTCCCCCCAAAATTCAAAATGCCAGTAGATAAGTTCTTTGGAATGGAAGATCCTCTAAGCCACCTAGAGAACTTTGTTCAACAGATGGAGGTCCAGAACACTACCAGAGCAGCTATGTGCAGAATGTTTCCAACGACCCTAACCGACTACGCGAAAACCTGGTTCAGGAAACTGCCCGTTGGCAGCGTGGATTCTTTCATGAAATTATCAACAGATTTTTGCTCACAATTTCAAGGAGTCAAACCTCGTCCGAAAGATCCCATACACCTCTAATATGTGATTCAGGAATGGAGTGAGACTCTTCGGTGGTACGTGGAACGATTTCACAAGGAGGTCATACAAATGGGAGTTTTCACCGAAAAAGAAACCCTCGCCAACTTCAGACGGAACCTATAGGCAGGAAAGCTTTTCTGTTCCTTCGCTAAGAGACCTCCCGAGACTTACCAGGAGGCCTACGACCGGGCTCTTGAGCAGGTCGAGATCGACGAACAACTCAAGGTCAAGATGGAACACGATGACATGAGAACGGCACAGCGTCTGAAGAAAGAAGCCCCAAAATTTGAGCCAGTGCAGAAAACTCAGAATAAACCTCCCAACAGGTCGACCTATCGCTTCCCTGCTCCTCTGCATAGGCAAGAAACATATCCAGCAAAACGAACCCCTCCCCGGGCTTGGCCGCCTCCCAGGACCGTGGCTCCAGTAATGCAAGGGGAAAAAAGGTATGACTACTACACCCCTTTGAATGCTTCTAGGGAAACAGTCTACCTTGCCATACGAGATAAAGGGTTGCTCCAAAAGCCCGCTCCCATGAAGGCCCCAGCTGACAGGAGAAACCGGTACAAGTACTGCGACTTCCACAAAGACGTGGGCCACAACACCTCAGAGTGCTATAATTTACGCAACCAGATTGAAGCCCTGATAAGGGGAGGATGCCTGATTGAGTTCTTACAACAGGTCATAGATAACATTAGGACTGGAAGGGAGGTACAAACTGAAATCCGTGAAGACACAGAAAAGAGGAAAGGGTAACAGGTTGACTTAATGCAACAGATCCAGGTGATACACACTATCAGCGAAGGTCCAACACTGGCTGGTGTTTCCAATAACTCCCGGAAAAACCACGCAAGAAAGATTTCCAGCATCGGGGAAAGCTAGGGGATCTTCGTAGTCTGCCAGAGCCCGACAGAACCCTCCCAGTCAGTGCAGATCGTTTTTACCGAAGCAGATGTCTTCAACACTGTGCAACCTCATGATGATCCCATAGTAATCACGATACAGATCGCCAACTGTCTGGTCCATCGCGTGCTCGTGGATACAGGTAGCAGTGTAGATATCCTGTTCAAGGATACCCTGGAAAAATTGAACCCAAAGCAACGTTGTTACAACAGCTGTACCACTCCGTTTTACGGTTTCACTGAAGATTCAATCATACTAGTGGGGTCGATGATCCTCCCAGTAATCATCGGAATCACCCCTCTCCAACAGAATGTTATGACCGACTTTGTTGTGGTGGACACCCCATCGGCCTACAACACCATCCTAGGGAGACCTTTCCTGTCCTCCTTGAAGGGAGTCTTGTCCATATACCACAACGTCCTGAAATTCCCGGTTGGAACCAAAGTAGGAGAGGTACGCGGGGACCAGCAGGCAGCCAGGAAATGCTACACAGTATCTGCCAATCCTACAGCCCTAACGAAACAGTGTGTACATGTGACATAAATCCAGGAAGACATGGATACATCCCGGATAATCCAAGAGGAGAAGGAGCCCGCGGAACATTCTGGGCATCCGGAGAGCGAACCTATTATGCCCTACGAGGAAGAACGGAGTAAGGAATGGGCCAGCGGGAAGCCCGTAGATAAACTAGAAGAGATACCCATCAGGAATGACGATCCCTCCAAGGTCGTCAAGGTCGGAGCCATCCTTGATCCATAAGTAAAAAGAGGACTAATTGACCTTCTCAGGGAGTTCAGCGACATCTTCGCCTGGAACCATGATGAAATGCCTAGAATCCCGGCATCATTGGCCGCCCACCGACTAGCGGTAGATCCAACAGTCAAGCCTGTCAAGCAGAAGAGGCGTCACTTCAACGCTGATAGGAACGCTGCGGTGCAGGAAGAGGTTGATAAGTTGATCAAAGCAGGGTTCATCAGAGAAGTACGTTACCCCGAATGGATCGCCAACGTGGTCATGGTTATGAAGGCGAATGGGAAGTGGCGTATGTGTGTCGATTACACCGGCCTCAACCGGGCTTGTCCGAAAGACAGTTTTCCTTTACCAAAGATCGACCAGCTGGTTGACTCCACATCCGGAAATAAACTTTTGAGTTTTATGGACCCATTCTCAGGATACAACCAAATTAAAATGCACCCGGCGGACCAAGATAAAACCAGTTTTATTACTGGGCAGGGCTTATACTGCTACAAGGTGATGCCGTTTGGTTTGAAGAATGCGGGGGCCACATACCAGCGACTGGTTAACAAACTGTTCAAGCCCGAGATAGGAAGGACGATGGAAGTATATATCGACAACATGATCACGAAATCCCCAACCGCAAAAGGACATCAGGAAGACCTTCGCAAAACCTTCCTCATACTGAGGGAAATCCAGATGCGTTTGAACCCCTCCAAATATGCCTTTGGGGTAACGGCGGGGAAGTTTCTGGGCTTCATGGTTCATAAGAGAGGTATAGAAGCCAACCCAGAAAAAATCAAAGCTATATTGGACCTGGAATCCCCAACCTCGCTCAAGCAAGTACAGATTCTGACTGGACGGGTGGCGGCACTCAATAGGTTTATTTCTAGCTCCACCGATAAATGTCTCCCTTTCTTCAAGGCCATCAAACAAGGGAAAAACATGAAGTGGAGCCAGAAGAGCGAATGGGCTTTTCAAGCTTTGAAAGAATACCTGACAAGCCCCCCATTGTTAGTCAAGCCTGCTCTCGGAGATGAGTTACAGATCTACCTGGCCGTATCAGAAACTGCAGTAAGCGGGGCTTTAGCCAAGGATTGTAGCGACGGTTTTCAAAGACCCATATACTATGTGAGTCATGCTTTGACCAAATCAGAAAGGAACTACATTCTCCTGGAAAAGCTCGCTTATGCTCTGGTGATCTCAGTGAGGAAACTTCGTTCCTATTTTCAAGCTCACACAATAGCAGTGGTGACGAACCAACCCCTCCACCAATTCTTGCAAAGACCAGACGTGTCTGGAAGGCTAGTCTTATGGGCCCTAGAGCTCACTCAGTTCGACCTAAATTATAAGCCACGGACTATGATTAAGGCACAGGCTTTGGCCGATTTCGTGGCAGAATTCTCAACGATCCCAGATCAAGATGATCCCTTAGTATCAAATGAGGTCCCTGAGAAGATATCTGAGGTCGACAATTGGTCGGAAGGCTGCAAGCCATGGACCCTCTCTGCAGATGGAGCATCCGGGTAAGTCGGGGGAGGAGCTGGCATAGTTTTAATAGATCCGGAGGGGACCGAATTCTGTCACTGTTTCAGATTCGAGTTTAAAACTACCAATAACGAAGCGGAATATGAAGCCCTCCTAACCGGGATAAAGGTAGCCATTGAACTAAAGGCCGATTACCTGCAAATCAAGAGCGATTCATTACTTGTTGTAAACCAGGTGACTGGGGTCTACCAGGCAAAGGGGGATAACATGGCTGACTACCTAAATCTAGCTCAACTGCTAAAAAGCAAATTTAAGGGACTCAAGATCGATCAGGTGCCTCGACACCAAAACCATCGCGCAGATGTTCTGGCTAAAATAGCGGCGAACGGAGGTCAGTCCCTACCACGGGGAGTTCCCCTCCAAGTAATCACCCAACCAAGCATAGCCACAAATGGAGAAATTTGTTCCCTGGATCGCCTGCCTTGCTGGATGGACCCAATTGTCGCTTACCTCCTTGAAGGAGAGCTTCCCGAAGGGCCCGACCAAGCCCGAAGAATTAAGAGACTCTCAGTCCGATACTGTATGGTGGACGGGTACCTCTACAGGAGGGGCAGATCCCTCCCCTTACTTAGGTGCTTGTATCCCGATGATGCTAAGTGGGCATTGAGAGAGGTCCACTCTGGGGACTGTGGGAACCATATAGGTGGGGAAGCTCTAGCCTATCAGGTGCTTTGTATGGGGTACTATTGGCCGACTATCCACCAAGATGCAAAGAGTTTTGTGCAATCTTGCGAACCTTGTCAAAGAACTTCAAACTTGAACCACCAGCCACCCGAGCGACTGTCGTCCCTCAGTTCACCTTACCCCTTTGCCATGTGGGGAATCGACCTAATTGGGCTACTCCCTACCGCTTCCGGACATATGAAACATGTTATCGTGGCTATCGACTACTTCACAAGATGGGTCGAGGCAAGACCTCTTTCTCGAATATCAGAAAAGAATACAACCAAGTTCATTAAGACTAACGTGGTATGCAGATTTGGGACCCCTCTCATCATTATAGCCGACCTAGGGAAGCAATTCGACAACGCCCGGTTTAAAGACTTCTGCAAGGGATTGGGGATCGACCTCCGACTCGCTTCAGTGGCTCATCCCCAGACTAACGGGCTGGTAGAATCCACCAACAAGACTATCAAGAAACTTCTGAAAAAGAAGCTACAGCAGAAGAAAGGTAAATGGGCCGAAGAGCTGCCAGAAGTCCTCTGGGCATACCGGACTACAAAGAGCACAGCTACCGGGGAGACACCTTACTCCCTGGCTTTCAGGGTTGAAGCAGTCCTCCCCATCGAGCATAAATTAACCTCGTTCAGGGTACATCACTTTGAGCCCGAAAGTAACGAAGTCAAGCTCCAGGCTAATCTAGACCTCTTAGAAGAAAAACAAGACCGGGTAGCAGAGAAAGTAGCGATCTACCAGAGCAAGATCGCTAGATACTTCAACCAAAAGGTCAGAGCCCAAGAATTCAAAGAAGGGGATCTGGTACTTAGGAAAGTGACCCTGAACACTCGGAAAAGGTCGGATGGAGTCTTAAGTCCCAATTGGGAAGGGCCATATTTGATAAAGCTAGTTGTTCGCAATGGAGCTTATAAACTCAAAGACATGGACGGACGATCCATCGACCACACTTGGAATGCAGATCATTTAAGGAAATTGTACCCTTGAAGGGAGTTCTCAAGCAGACTACCCCCACTTAGTTTTCATTACAGACCCTACTAAAGATGAACTACATCTCGATCATCAATAAAGTCATTTTCCTTTTCTCTTCCATCTTTGTCTCCAACTATGTTCAACATTAGTGACTATACCCTTGTGTGGGAAACTCAACATAAACACTTCGAGACCTAGAAATAGCTCGATAGCCCTCCTGATGCCTTGGTCGGGCTACCACCCCCGAGAAGGATATGAGTGTAAGAGCATAGTTGCCCTCCAGATCTCGAGACCAGGAAATAGCTCGATAGCCCTCATGATGCCTTGGTCGGGCTACCACCCCCAAGAAGGATCTGAGTGTAAGAGCATAGTTGCCCTCCAGATATCGAGACCAGGAAATAGCTCGATAGCCCTCCTGATGCCTTGGACGGGCTACCATCCCCAAGAAGGGTCTGAGTGTAAGAGCATAGTTGCCCTCCAGATCTCGAGACCAATAAATAGCTCGATAGCCCTCCTGAGGCCTTGGTCGGGCTACCACCCCCAAGAAGGATCTGAGTGTAAGAGCATAGTTGCCCTCCAGATCTCGAGACCACGAAATAGCTAAGTAGCCCTCCTGATGCCTTGGTTGGGCTATCGCCCCAAAAAATAATAATAATATATATATAATGTTTGTTTTCGTGTGCAGGATCAAAATCATCATAATTCCCTACACGAGTCTTAATTGTTACTACAGATGTCACTCTGGATCCTATTCAAGACTAGAAATAAAATAAGAATTCTCAAAAGCGATTCGATTTCTTATTAAGGACAAGGGGAGCCTATCCCCCGATAAGGCTACATCCACCAAACGGGGAGCCCAACCCCCGAGCTCGGGCTATAAAAAAACATTTAAAAAAAAGGTAATAAAGGCAAAACGGGGTGCCCACCCCCTTTTTTCTGGGCAATTAATCAAAAAAAGAAAAAACAAGTCATGATGAACTGTTTCAAGCTTTAGGACTTTCTTGGCTCTCCTCCGCTGGCCCTCCTATTTCTTGCTGATCTTGGCTATCAACCCTCGCTACAGATAGCTGTCCATCTTGGTTATCCTCGCCGACCGCTCCTCCATTTAGAGGCTCCATCGGTTGATCAGTAGGATCTTCCTCCAAAACCTCATTAATCATGTCCATAACCTCAGGCGGGATAGCCGCATCAAGAAGGGCAGCCATGGACCCCGTCTGGCTCCTGTCGACCTCCATCTTTGTTAAAGGAAGATCCTCAGACGGGCTCCTAACCTCTTCACCAGCTCCCGACTGGTCCTCCTCTGATCGAAAGGACAACACTTTACTGGAAGACTCCCCGGGACCTGAGGTAGTAAAGGTAGGAAGAGGAAATGGAGGATCTGTTTGGGCTGGCTGTTTCCCAGCACCTGCTTGGCTTGAAGGGACCACCCTGTCGCCTTCAGGGAGAGATAACTCGGCAGCCTTGAGCATTATTTCCTATCTATCCCAGCCAGTAATAGATGACAAATCAAAGGGAGGAGAAAGAGCTTCCGCGGCCTAAAAGGAAGCATAGAAATATCCGTCGCTGAAGGAGGTCTCCGCGTCAGCTTGCAGCTAGGTCAACTGAGTAATCAGAGACTGACTCTCGAGGTCCAACTTTTTAGCCTCAGATCTCCAGGAATCCCGCTGTCTAGCCCACCGGAGAGATTGAAGACGCTCTTGATCATAAGATTGCTTCATCCTCTTATGATCGCAGCGAAGCTCAGCCATCTCGACCTCGACCTTTCCCTGGCTGGAAGTCATCTCTTCCACTAAAGACTGGGCCTACTTGAGCAATTCCCTGGCTTTCTCGGCTTTGGCTTCAGCTTTTGCAGCTCGGTCGTGGAGGAGGGCTACCTGCTGGCCCATCGCAACATTAAACTTGAAGGCCTACAAAATACAGAACCCGAGTTAGAAACTGAACGAATTAATAAGAATAGCACGAAGGAAATACAATTACCTCAGCTAAAATAGCAGACCCCTTGGTAATAAGGACGTCAACAGGCATGGAAGCCATCTTGGAGATCCCACCGCCCGGACAAGACGCTATGAACTGCTCCAGGACTTCATCCCGCGCTACCGAGCTCGACTGAGGCCGGGAGCGGCTCGAAGGAACCCTCGCGACACCTTTCCCAGAAACCTCCGAGGCTTTGGTTGTTCGAAGCGCAGCGGAATCAGGAGTTTGAGTCGAGGGGGTAGCAGCTTTAGCGACCACAGTCGAAGGGACAGAAGCAGCCGGACCAGCCACCTGGGGAGTTTTACCCAAAACCCGGAAAGCCCGCGAAGCAAGAGTAGCCATCTTGGACCCAGCTGGAGAGATAGATGAAGCAAGAGCAGGTTCGACCCCAGTGGAGGGAAGAGAAACTCTACCTTGAGGAGAGCGTGAGACGTGGTGGGCGGCCGGTTCCACGACAAAAACTGTGAGTAAGCAGATTAAAAAGGAAAATGTTAGAACCAAGCTGAGTAATAAGGCAAATCAACTCAATGACACTTACAAGGAATAGCGTCTGAGATCCGCAAATATTTGTTCACCCTACGAGAATCAAAGGCTTCAGCAGTAGGGAACTTCAGGTTCAAATAGTTCCAGGCTAGAATAGCCTTCAAGACGGCTTCGGACTCAGAAGGCAGGGAGTCCCAGTCCCATGAGGGCTTGCACTGAAAGCCATGGGAACCTCGAATTCATGCCCTCCAATGAAAATCGAGCTCCCCCAGTCATCCCCCGCAAGAATCCATTCTTCTTTCCAAGCGGGGTCCTTCTTCGAAGCACCAGGAATGATGAAGTTGAGCTTGTTCTTAGCCTTGGCATAGAACTGGCCTCAAGGAGCGCCAGACAGGCTCCCAATCTGGAAGAGATAGGCTAGCTCCTCTGCACCCGGCTCCCTCATCACCTTGCTTATCTGACATTGTTCCCTCCATAGTACAAGGAAACCAATCAGATGCTTCCAGAAACCAGGCGTCAACTGGAGGGGAGCAAGCTGGATGGCGTTAAGAGCCCGCCGAAGATTCGGATTAAGGGCAAGCCTGACCCCATTCTCAAGAGCGGCCACATGAATCGGAAGCACGCCTTTAGGGGGTTGAAGAACTTGTAATTTTTGGGAGGCACCGAGATGGATACACTATCGGGGATGCCAAATTTTGACCTCAAGCGGTCAATCGAGATCGGATCAACGATGGAATCTGGGACAACTAGGAAATCATAAGGAGGGAGCCTCTCCACTAGGGGACCAGGAGCCGAGACCCGATGCTCCCCCGCGGCGTCACCGTCCGCTTCTTTGTCAGAATCTTAGTCGATGATATCCAAAGGATGGTCAGGATGGCTGGAAAACCCAGTCCCAATGGATACGTTCCTACTTGACCGCCGACGTTGCGAGGTGGGCGGGGAATCATCACCGTCAGAACTCCTCCTAGCCCGTTTCCCAGAGTAAAACCGATGACCTCCTCACCGTCGATTATGGAATCAGCTGAATCGCGACTGGTTTTCGACATAGTAAAAGCCAATAAGGACAAAGAATGAAGAAAAAAGCAAGCTTGGAGGAAAGGATATGAAAATATTTCTTAGCAAAAAAAATTTTAGTTCGAGAGACGTGAGGAAGACGAGGAGAAAAATAGATATATATGTAGGCAGGAGGGCAACGGCACGAGCTACCGAGATACTCGTTTGGTAACGGTAAAAAATCTCGGGGACTACAGTAACGTAACCGGATTAAACTCAGAAGCAGGCTAATCATCTCACGCCACATCACTTACGCAGTTAAGAGGGAGATCTCCCCAAGATTCTGGTAACGGTAAAAAATCTCAGGGACTGCCGTAACGCAATCAGATTAATTCGAAGATAAATTAGTCGGTTCGCATCAGGTCACTCTAATGAGGAAATTTCCCCAATATTTCGGTAACAGTAAGAAGAGGAAGATTTCCCAAGTAAAGTAAAAATCTGACCCCAACCCCAAGCTCGACGTCTGGTGTTCAAGTCAAAGGGGACTTCTGTTAATTGCCAAAATTGGCTAAGGACCAAAGGAAAACTTTCCACCTCCCAGACATGGCTCCATACCCGAGAGTTTCCACCAGGAGACCATTCTATCCAGAGCCGAACTACGATACCACCCCAGGAACAAGGGCGGGCTCCGAAAACATCTGGGATAGAGCCCATAACGATCAGATCTAGCCTGCATCACCAGAACTAGAAGTTCCCTGAAGTCGTGGTCACCTCACAAATGCTCCAGAGACTCACCTCTTCCTCGTTGACACAGGAGAATATCCCTAGAAAGCTGCACCTAGCTTCGAAAGATCAGGGGAACCCACATCTAGCTTCGAAAGGTCAGGGGAAGCCACACCTAGCTTCGAAAGGTCAGGGGAAGCCACACCTAGCTTCAAAAAGGTCAAGGGAAGCCAAACCTGTCTCCTAGCTGGATGAAACTTCTCAAATATCGAGATCGGAACACTAATCGACCTCACTAGTTGATGCACCATACCATGCCATATTCAACGACCTCTATAAAGGATCATGTTGTAAAGATATGAAAATAAACTGGATCATATATGGAAACGTTACCTAGAACAAGTAATATAATCCAAAGAGGAAACAAATTGATCTCCACCAAGATATTCTCAATTCGGCTATTAACTCAAAGTCAATGACATTGAAGCGAGAAATCCTGCCCGATAAGGAGGGGAGAGACTGAGAAAATCAAGGTAGAATCAGTTGATTTAACCTACAAAACTATGTATAAATAGAAAGAAAGAAAATAAAAAGAGGAGACTACTATTCGACAGGCATACGACAAACACTCGACCATACCCTAGAAAGAATTGAGAGCAAAAAGAAAGAGATTTGTATTTGTATACCATGCAAGTTCAATAAAAAGACTCTTGCTTTCTTTTGGGTGAATTGTATCATTATTCCTTGTCATTTTATATATCATCGCTACACATACGATCAATCTTAGCCACCACCTATGTGGTAGTGGTCTCGAGGGTGTTAACTGAAATTTCTCGCCCCGAGCAAAATTTCCGTTAACAGAACTTGTAGACTTACCGGATGGAGTAAAACCCATAAGGTGTAAGTGGATCTACAAGAGAAAGAGAGGAGTAGACGGGAAGGTAGAGACCTTCAGGGCAAGGCTGGTAACCAAGGGTTATACCTAGAAAGAGGGGGTCGATTATGAAGAGACCTTCTCGCCACTAGCCATGTTTAAGTCTATTAGGGTTCTCTTATCCATTGCTGCCTATTTTGA
Source organism: Dipteronia sinensis (assembly GCA_033220585.1). Classification (NCBI taxonomy): domain Eukaryota; kingdom Viridiplantae; phylum Streptophyta; class Magnoliopsida; order Sapindales; family Sapindaceae; genus Dipteronia; species Dipteronia sinensis. Next base: position 69,991,413 of record CM065640.1, read on the forward strand.
TTATGAAATTTGGCAAATGGACGTCAAGACTACATTTTTGAATGGCAATCTTGATTAGAGCATCTACATGATGAAACCAGAGGGATTCGTGTCTCTAGATCAAGAGTAAAAGGTTTGCAAGTTGCAAAGGTCCATTTATGGACTGAAGCAAGCATCTAGATCTTAGAACATAAGGTTTGATGATGTGATCAAAACCTATGGCTTCGAGCAAAATGTTGATGAGCCTTGTGTCTACAAGCGCACCATTAACAAGAAAGTAGTTTTCTTAGTCCTATACATAGATGATATCCTACTCATTGGGAATGATGGAGGGGTATTATCGGAAGTAAAGGGCTGGCTGGCTAGCCAATTCCAAATGAAAGATTTGGAAGAAGCGAGTTATGTTCTAGGGATCCAACTCTTAAAGGATCGTGAGAACAAACTCCTAGCATTGTCTCAGGCATCGTATATCGACAAGATTCTTGTGTGATTTTCGATGCTGAACTCCAAGAAAGGTAATTTACCTTCTAGGCATGGAGTTCACTTGTCTAAGGAATAGTGTCCTAAGACACCTCAAGAAGTTGAGGATATTAGACGTGTTCCCTATGCGTCTGTAGTAGGCAGTGTCATGTATGCTATGTTATGCATGAGACTTGACAACTACTTCGCAGTGGGAGTAGCCAACAGATACCAGTCCAACTCAGGATTGGATCATTGGGCTGTTGTCATGACTATTCTCAAGTATCTTCTGAGAACAAGACACTATATGTTAGTGTATTCTGGATTGGATTTGATCCCGTTAGGATACACAGATTCTGATTTTTAGTCAGACAGGGATTCTAGAAAATCCACGTCTGGATCAGTATTCACCCTTGGTGGTTGAGCCATTGGGTAGATGAGTGTTAAGCAATCTTGTATTGCTGATTCCACCATGGAAGCTGAATATGTAGCCTATTGTGAAGCTGCTAAAGAGGATGTTTGGCTCCGTAAGTTCTTGAGTGATCTGGAAGTTGTTCCAGATCTGGATAAGCCCATCACACTTTATTGTGATAACACTGGTGCTGTGGCTAATTCGAAAGAACCAAGAAGCCACAAGAGAGGTAAGCATATAGAGAGGAAATATCATCTCATCAGAGAGATAGTATAGAGAGGAGATGTGACAGTGACCAAGATAGCGTCAGAGGACGATCATGCTGATCCATTTATGAAGACCTTATCGGCTAAAGTGTTTACAGATCACCTAGAGGGTCTAGGTTTACAAGACATGTCTCACATGCTTTATTGCAAGTGGGAGATTGTTGGGGTTTTTGCCCTAAATCTTGTAATTTGTAAATGTGAATTGACATAAATAAAAGAAGTATTTTTATTCATTCAAATTGTCTCATACATATATATATATATATAACATGTGTACTTAACATCCAAGATGTTATGATTATGCTCAATGGCAAGAGTGTAATATTGTAATTGACAATCTTCTCATATTAATAAAGTGAATTCTGATTCTTACAATTACTTATAGCATTTATTATTATAATTGTCAAGGTAAATAATCATAAGGTCAAAAGACTATGAGACATGAAGAATTGTTCATACATCCGGATATGTATGAGGTAGACACAATTCTTTAGTTAATCTTGAATAACGTTTACAACTTAAGTTAAAGGTTGGGCACCTCTATCTTATTAAAGTTGTAGAATTCTTTTACTAGCATTTGAGTGGGATCAAATGAATATGATGAGTCTAAAATCATCGAAAGGTTTTCGAGTAAAAGAATCTAGTGCACTAGGTGCATTGAACTGGATCACAATGAAATACTTTATCTAGAACCATCACTAGATATAAGTCTTTTCATTAAAGAGGACAATCGGAGAGTCTATCTTAATCCTGAGATAAATGATGGACTTATGGTTGCAAGTGTTATCATTAGAGCTATCAATGAGTACGATTATATAGCATAGTCTATCCTCGATAGTTTGGTGGTATACATTTGTTAATCGATAGAGGACTTCATTTATAGATATGGACATCGTGGCTCCATTTATTAAATAAGAGTATAATATCATCATATGGATGTTTTGAGGTATTGGATATTAAATCTCAACGTTGAGTTTTCAATAATGATTATTGAAGACATGGCTTCTGGACAAGTCAAAATATCCAAGTTCAAAATGTGGTCATATGAGGAAATATGGTAACTTGGAGAGCTATAGGCGGTCTATGAGCTCTTGGCGATTACTGATATTATTCACGAGGATACACCGTCTCCTATAAGATTGTCTAGGTTATGAATGAGAAACATCTCCTTATTCTATCTTTATTTAAGAGTTCAATTTTAGCTCTTTAGTGGAATGAGTTAAAATTAATAGATTGGACCTAAGTGAATCATTTGTTGATTGTGATTAGGTTGTGTCTATTGAAGCTTAAATTTAGATAGCCCGCCAAGATCCCCAATCCACACGTATTTGCATGGATCACTTGATATATTCTACTGGGCCGATTTAAGGGTCCATCTAGAATTGTTTTAATATATCAAGAATATAATATGTCTATTATTTAATTAATGGGCTGCACTATTATATTAATATATTAAAAGGAGACATATGGGCTTGTTTCTTTTAGTAAGAATGGGTCTGGTTCACATGTGGGCTTTTATTTAAAGTCCAATGGATTAAATGAAATAAGAAAATATTATATGGCCCATTTATATAAGTGGGGCGGCAAGGTGTATATATTAACCTAATATATTATTTTGTTTCATTGTTTTAATTAAATAAGAAGTAGTTAATTTATTAATTAATTGTTTAATTAAGAAACAAATCTTTTTCTGATTAGGAAATATATTTCCTAAAGTTATACTATTGGTAGTAGTATATTAAAAGTAAAAGACTTGTTTGATAAGAAAATAAATAATTAATTTTATTTATTTAATCAAATAAGAAGTCTTTTTATTTAGTCAATAAAAGAATAAAAATATTTATGAGTTGGATTAGGTTTTGAAGTCTAAAGGTTGATGGAAATTAGGGTGCAACACAAACTCTTTTTGGTATGTGATTTGCGGCAACCCTAGTCCATTTAGAGGAAGATTTCGGCAATCTTAAATAGAAGAGGAAGCAAAATTTCGGCCACCTATATAATTCCACATATAGAATTCGGCCACCATAGTTGATTGAATGATTCAATTTTTCTTCTTCTTCTCAATTCATAGAAAAGGATAATTTTTATTCTACTAAACATAAAAGAGAGAAGAGATTATTCTTTGATAGTACACTGATTGCTTGTTCATCAATAAGCTTGTGTGTACAACATCGAATTAGGTTTACGCGAGTTTCGATCATTAGATTGAGAACTCAAAAGTGACCGGAATAATTTTTGTCTTCTTTTGATTGTTTTGTGACTAACAAAAGAAAAAGAAAACTTTGTTCATCCATTCTCAGGTTTGCAATTCAAAGAAAAAGGGAGACCACACTCCTAGGTGATTCACGTACGTGTTCGGATTGGAAGATCTCGCGGTACTGTTCACGATCACTGTTCACGGCGGGGGTACTGTTCACAATCACTGTTCACGCGGGTACTGTTCACACGGGTACTGTTCACGGGCATCGGAAAAGATTTTGCGGATTACCAATCGACGTAAGTCAATCGGATCACGCGTCAAAAGGTATTTAACTCTAACCGTATATATTTGAGTTTAATTAATTAAAAGGTTAAGGTTCAACTTTGAGAAAAATTTTAAAACCATACGAAATCTACTTTTCGTTTCTTCCGCTGTGTTTTATATCGATTTTTCCCTACACAAGATTGCTGGATGAAATTTCAAACTGAGTATATGATTGTCATATACAGATGGATTCATTTTGAAACGAGCAATCTAAAGAGTTTGTAGATAGCAAATAAAACTAGGTACTTTATTTGTGGTTAATCTGCAGCTGTGGTCCATTGCGTAATGTACGGTGATCTTATCCTAGATCATTCATATAATGATATAAGAATGAAGGCACCTTGTATGATGTGATCATATAGGACTGGGCCACTATCCATATGAATCTCTCAATAAGATCCGTTACATGATGAGATTCATATATATCGAAAAATGATGGCTATATATGGGTGATCTTAATCCTGAATGTCTTATCGACACCTTCATGTTAGATCGTAGTTTTTGATATACCATGGGTGAGATCGGAGTTACATTCCCGGTCAATATGCTTCGTATGTTGGAATCGCGGTTTGGCTTGTGGCTGGGAAGGTTTGTACACAATAGTGGAATCCACTCCTTCTTGCAAGAAGTAGATAGTAGTTCCCTTAGGAGTTGATTTGGGGCTTGTACAATATGAGCGCTGTCTTAATTCCATGAGGAATATAGGATTTATTGTTCATTAGAGAATCAATGGTACTTAATGGAAAATATGTAATTAGAGGGGTATAGCGGACATTATGACCCAGCTCTAATTATGAACTACTTGTGGAGGATTATACCATATGTAATAGCTATATCGATGGACACCGAAAGTTATTGGTTTGTGTAAAAACATCTACAGTTGAGAGAATGCAGCTTCGGGTTTTTAGTGGAATAACACTGAAGTTAATAATCATGAAATATTAATTAAAGAGTTTAATTAATTATTTCTAAGGATTATTGTAGCTCGAAATACTGTGGGTCCATTAGGTCCCCTTGCTAGCCCGATTGATTAAAGGTGACAAGGGTCACGGTTGATTAATTGGATTGTCCAATTAATTGTGTTACGAAAGTGACACGTATCTATTTGGGAATTAATTGAATATTGAGATTATTTAATTAAAGAATATTAGTAATTAAATTGATTAATAATGAGATTATTTAATTATGTGATTAATCATTAGTTGGAGGGTGTTGATTGATATTTGTGTTTGAATGAAGATAAGATAATTTGATTATTTTATTTTTATTAAATTAAATATCAATCTTGAATTTAAAAAGTTTAAATTCAAAGTTATTAATTATTCTTATAAATATTAGATGTTTTAAAGGATTAATTAATGAAAGTTGTTAATTAATTATCCTTATAAATATTAGATGTTTTAAATGATTAATTAATGAAATCAGTTAAAAACAATATATAAATATAAGATATAAATTGTTATTGAAAACTGATACAATGCAATGAAGAGAAGATATTAGTTCTCTTAATTGCATTGAATGCAAGTGGTTGGGTAAAACCAAAAAAGTAGAAAACCGAGAGGTGTATGGCCAGAGAAAAAAAAAATTTATTTGATTCATGGTGGCTAATTTCCACACTTAGAAAACAAGAGTTGTTTTCTTAAGTTTTTTCTACCTTCAATCAAGCTCCCGAAACCCATGGCGCTCACATGCTGTTGCCAATCGCAGGACATAGCCGGGAAGATTTTGTGGTTCAAATCAGGAAGAAGATCGGAAAAAGAAAGAAGGAGCCTTCAAACGCTGGTATGAAATCGTTTCACCTTCTTTGTTGTTTTCGATTATTACTGTACAAATAGGTTTACTTGATGATTGCATAAAAATTTTAAAACCCCATTCCACTGCGAAATCCAAAACCTAGAACCTATGTCAACATGCCATGAACATGGAAGATCATGCTTCAAATATTCCCAATCAAGAATCATTATGGATCAAAAAGGTCTTTTCCCTTCGGTTGTAATGGGGCCATGGGGTTAGATGCAGTGAGCAAGGAGATAGGGAAATTTGAGTTCAACAATCACCAATCATGCTTAAACATACCCACACAGCCCCATACCAAGCTTTCTAAACATCAATTAACACACTAGCATCTAGGCATTTAATTAGATACACATTTATGCTACACATGTGTACTCACTTTTGTGAACTTAACCATTACATTTCAAGGCTCTTTTCTTTTTCTTCTTTTTTTCTCTTCTTTGCCTTTTCTTTTGCATTGATTTTTATTTTTTACTTTTCTTTTGTTTTTTGCATATTGCACACTTTACATTGACAATTAGGTTCTAAGTGCAATCTTTGCCACTTTTACATTTTGAGCCCATGCTTGCACATTACATCATTTCCTTATTTCACGCTATTTCATATAAGAGCTTTCACCTTTCAACCACCTAACACACATACACAACCACATGATTGGCAATTAAAGGGTTGGTTTGTGTTTGGCTTATGGCTATAAGGTTCATTGTGGTTCCAAATGAAAGGTAGGTGTTTGGCCTCAAATTGGCTTTGGAGCACACATAAGGGACAAAGGAATGTGTTTAGGCATTTTAAGTAGCTAATTGCACACACATTGCCTAAGATCATTTCCACGATTAGTCTATCAAGGGAATGAATGCATCCATCAAGCAATCCACTATATGTATGAGTTGTATGTCCTATGGCATGTGATACATATGATGAGAAAAGTGTTTAAGAATAAAACAATTGTAACACTCAATGCGTTTTTTAATAGGCTTATGTTTGTGAACTCTCGGGTAGTCTCCACTATTAGAACAAGGTGCAAGAGCAACGAGTCCCCTCAACTTAAATATGAAAAGGATGGACTAGCCCATGACGTGCAAGTGCGACCCTAGAGTGACAACTAGTTACTACACAAGCTCAAAGTGCATACATAAACTCGCTAAGAGCACATGCTCAAGGCATCACATCCAAGCTAGTTAAAGCTCAAAATTTTTGGCCAATGTGACAAATTGAAAATTTTAGACCAAAAAGATACAAAAAGAAAACAAAATGACTCAAAAACAAAAAGACGACTCAACAAGGCCTCTACACCCCTAAAACAAAACCCAGCATTGTCCTTAATGTTGAAAACAAGAGAGCCCGACCTAGCGGCGCGAACCTAACTAGACGTAAAACACAACAACCTAGGCATTAATCATGCGCAGTAAATGCCCAACAAAACGAAAAGACTCAAACAAAGCTCAATCTATATAAATGCAATCAATGCAAATATGGCAATTAAGTTCAATCCCTAATTTCTCCACAAAAACCAACATCAAGCATTCAATCACAAAATTGCAGGAATGGGACATTACAACCCCCAAACCGATTTGCACTATAAGCTCAAAATCCTATACAAGATATATGCATGAATTCTTAAACCTCCAAACCGGGTTGGGCTATATATGTGAAATGAAAACCTGTAAATTCACATGCATTATCCACAAGAGGGGCTCATACAATCATTCAAAAATGAAATGAACAATGAATGCAATTTCAAATATATGATCAATATGCACCAAGTATATCCATACACAAATATGTCCTCAACACATATGTTCATCCACACAATCAAAATTTATCCACAAAATAATCAACTAATAAGCTCATCCACACAAAATTGCTTCATCAAAGCAATGAAACAAATAAATCGCAAAGAATAGGTAAAATTTAGAGTTCACAATGTTGATATTTAAGAAATGAAACCAAGGTGGTTGCATTTGTCCATCCCTGATAAGGATTAGGATCTCGCCGGTTTAATGAGGCACTCTTGGCTTGCTCGTCCCTCCAAGACTTGCAAGTTGTCGGTGTGTCTAATCCAAGTGATTAAGAACCTAACTTTAAGCACAAACATCTAACCAAAAAGATATCAACCACACAAATATATATCTCAAAAGAATAACCTTAAAATAGATCATCAACCATCCAAATAATCCAAATAAATTATTTAAGCTAAACAATATACTAAAACAAAATAAAGTGTAGATTAGTAAAAGAGAGTTCAATCCTGGAGATAACCAAATATAAATAAAATAGTTCAAATAGCTAGGCAAGAAATTAGAGTGCATGAAAAGTAAGGAGGTCAATCCTCGTCTAACTTAGACTTTGCTCTGTCAATCGCTGGCCCCTTACCTCTCGGGTCAAGCTCGGCTTAGGCTCTATCCTCAAACTCCCTCCTGGACCTCTCCATTGCCGCCTGATACTCCGTTCCATAGGGATCAATGGTGGGTCCTCCCTGGTATGATGTTGGTGCTGACCTCTTCATAATATGGCATCAAATTAAGATCTTTGCTCATCCCTGTTTCGTTGGTCCACAAGTCCTCGATGATATCCTTGTTCTCTCTGATATCTGTGATGAGGCTAGGGCCCATTAGGTTTATTATGGTTAGGAGACTCGTCATCCCTAAAATCAGAGTCAGCCATGGCACCAGGTAATCACCATTAGTAGCCTCAGGAACTGGGGCTGAGGCCACCTAATCATAACCCATCTGCTCATGTTCAAGATCTATCTATTCATCAGCATCTTCCTATGCTTGCCTACTTGATCCTATTTCAGCTATAATCTTCTTCTTTCCAGTTTTCTTCCTCTCGCTTGTGAAATCTCTCTCCACCAACAAACCTCTCCATGTAGCTATCCCGATGTCCGAAAGAGCTGGCACAATGGGTCGTTTCCAAAATCTACCTTACCCCATCTACAGAACTCTGTAATCAGACAGGGAAAGATAAGAGACTGTGACTTATGCCTCATCCTTCCTACTGTGAGGATTTCTGACTTGATCAAAAGTCCCACATCAATCAACCGCCCATTCTGGATGCAATGCAAGATGGTTGCATTCTCATATGAAATGGTGGACTAATGATTATGTGGCTTCAGTGAGTTTGTGATATAAAGTTTCCATAGACCTGGCTCCGCCTTCATATTGGAGTGTTTGATTGGATATATTAGGGCCACCCAAAATTCCATAGGCTCAATGACAAGGGTGTTGGCAAAGTCTATACTCTGGTGGACATACAGGTCATCCTACATTATTCCATAATGTATTCCTTCTAACTTCTTAAGATCATCTGGTGTCAAAGTAGCAATTGATGTGGATAACATTCAGCTTTAATTCTTTACCTCTGACCATGACCCCGACTCCACACTGGTAATCATTTGGGTTCATTGCAGCATAAAATTCCTCTACAACTCTCCCATATTACTGGCATGGAATGCTTGTGAATGTTTCCTACCCCATTCTTTCTATCATTCTAGGGATGGGGGTATCCTCAAGGGCCTTGATTGCAATTCCTTTTTGGGTGATCATGTGTCGACCTCTGAGGGATTCCAACCTATCATCGAAGTCCTTGTTTAGTGTGCACCTGGGCAATGGAGGAGTAGTCTGACTTGTGGATGCACTGCTTGTCTTCTTTTTCTTCTTACCTGTTTCTTTGTTGATTTTCTTCCCTATATACTTAGTCCTCTCAATCATCTGCATAAAAGATAATAGAATAGTTTAAGCAACATCACAAAAACATGAATGAATGCAACCAAAACAAAAGTTAAAACAAATTTTAAACAGCGAAGAGTGTGCAGTGCTCTAGTAACTGCGCGGGTAAGAACTCGTGTATAGACCTGCGCACTAACACCTATTTGTCTTACCAAAAATTATCCAAGAACTACCCAAACCAACTTAGGCATGCAAATCATATTCTAATGGATTCAAAACAAGCCCATTCACAGTATATCTATCCACACAATAACATTGAAAAGATATTCAATTAACATGTGCAATCATATTGAAATTCAACCAATCTCCCAAGTTTTACAACCTACTCAAAAATCCCCACTTCAATCACAGTAAATTTTGTTCAAGGTTCAATTGTAGGCATGCAATTCAAGTGGTGTATAAACAATGTGCTCAATTAGTTGTTGAATTTAACCTAACAACTCAAAGTATGCATCAAGAGTTATATAATCAAAATTTGGTAAAAAGAATATTCAAACAACACAAACCCTAATCTTCAAAATTATGTATAAAACTCATAATTAAAACATCCATGTGACCATAATTAAATTCAATTTCATGAATTCATCAAGACCCATCCATAGAATTAAACAAAACTTTCCAATTGCTTAATAATAAACCCTAGTTTTGAAATTAGGCGTAATGTGGATTCTTGACATTTAAAAATCAATTCCAATCAATTTAACATGCATTAATCTATGAAACTCAACTCATATTCATAAGAATCAAACAAAAATTTGCAAAAGTTCATGGGTAAAATCAAAATTTCGAGTTCATGCTCATTAGGGATAATTTTTAGGGATGAAGAAAGATGAAATCAAAGATTGAATCCATAAGAACAAGATGAAAGATTGAGAAATCATACATTTGTTCTTGAAATTGAAAAACGTGGGTCACAAGTTATACCTTTGCTTTGAGAAGGAAGAGAGAAAAAACAATGAAATTTTGTTTTGAAGTGTGGTGGAGCCTTACACTTGACACGTGCATGTATATATATATATATAGAGGGTGCAGTGTGCGGGTAGTGCGTGGGTAGGGACCCGCGCACATACCAGCTAACTGGGACCATTGGTCAGGTTTTATGCGTAACAATGTCAGTGTGCGGTTATGCACCAGCGCATTGACCAACACAGTGAGGACTTTTTCTCCCCGTTTTGCTATGAACTCTTCCCTTCGATAGCTGATTCTCCTGTATGAAAAACACTCTTATCACATACCTTGCCATTATTCACTAAGGCAACAGAAAAGAAAACACACTTAAATCTCATCAACTAAACTAACAAAGAATTCACAATGAATGTTCTCCACATCTACCCCAAACAAAAGCAAGCACAAAGTATCAATAAACAAGGGAAATTCTTAGATAAGAGAGAAAATAAATTGTGTACTCTAGTCAACTATAAAAATGTGTTCAATGTAATGCATTTGAAATAAGACATGGGTTAACTGAAGGTGGTTTGACCGGATGAGAGGGTCCATACTTCTGAATCACCCAAATGGGTGTCACTGACTCATCTAACATCCCATTCCCTTTTGTCTTCATTTGATCAACTAAATCCTTCCTAACCCAAATCTTTTTGGCATATGTTCGGTTCTTACTAAACCTATCTTGATTTCTCTTGAACCTTTGAAACTTGAAGCAACAAGCCCAAATGTGCCCTTTCTTTGAACAAAAGAAATAAGTAATAGTGCGGTTAAGAAAACTCCCTCTTTCATCTTTGTCTTAAGGCCTTTGATGTTGTCTCCTTTAAAGAGTCTTCACCTCCCTTTCCACTTTGTAAAGTTGGACTATGAAGTCGCATTCCTTGACCTTGGCGATTTTCAAAGCTTCCTCTTTTTTGTTCAATTGCTCATTGACTTCCTTCAAAGTATTTACCTTTTGTTCGACTTCCATCATCATCTTCCTAGTTTTCCTTCCATATTATTCCTCAAACTCTTTTGAAAGCTTGGGAAGTTCCATTAAGTCCTTTGATTGTGACTTCTTTTCCTTTTCAAGGCTCTCTAATTCTTCTCCCAACTCCTTGTTGATTATGGAGAATTCTTGGACTTTCTTCTTAAGAATCTCATTCTCCGCCTTGAGAAGTCTCCTTTTCGAGGGCATAATCTCCAACAACCTCCTCAAGCATTTGGTCATCAAATATCATTTCTTCTAGCTTTATTACTTCTTTCTCTTTAACACCATCTTGAGTGCCTTCTTCCATCTTTGAAGCTAACTTGAATGCCTTCACTAAGTCACAAACTTTGTTCTTCCTTTTTCGGCTCTTTGGTACTTCTAAGACGAAGCACCCTCCTTCATTCATTCTTTCTTTAGGTCTTTCCATATAGAATGCAACTCCTTTTCCACCACAGCTGAAGGATAAAAGTCTTGACACCACATCTACCACCATTCCAGCTGTGGCTATGAACGACCTGCCCAAAAGCAGTTTCCAATCCCTCTCATGGATTTCATCCTTCTTAACCTTTAGGTTAATAAAATCTAATGAGACCTTAAGTCCATGTATATCCAACTACACATTCTCAACTACACCGTGTGGAGTCTTTGGAGAGTTATCCACCATCTTGAGAGTCATGGTAGTGGACTTGATGGACTGTATCCTCAACCCCTGGCATACCTTTAAAAGCATCAAATTGATGCTAGCCTCGATATCAAGCACTGCTCCCATACTTCATGTATCTCTTATAGTGATAGGAATGATGAAATCATCAGGATCCTCTAGCTTAAACGGATTAGTCTCCCTAACTAACTGCTTAACTTCATCTGTAACCACCACTGACTCAACCAACGCTTGATTCTCACCGTGGACTGCCTCCAACATCTTTACATGGTCATTGTTACTTGGAGATTTTCCCTTGTCTTGCATATGTAAAGCATCTACAATCTGGTCATCTAAGTCTCCAAACTTCTAATGGAGGTATCCATGTCGTTAGACCTTTGGTCATTTGACTGCATGTAGTTCTTTAACATCTGCTCGTTCGCACTCTGTGAATTTCTGATTGCTATGGAAGTTTCATAGGTTGCCTTAATGAAGTCCCTCAATTCGTCCCCAATTGATCTGACCTTCGGATGGTAGGAGTTTGTCTGAGAGTTCAAATTGCTCTGTAGGTTATTGTTTGAGCTTCCCGACTGGTTGTTGTTACTTGGACCTCCTTGGTTGTTATACCTATTGTACCCCTGATTTCGGTATCCTTGGTTATTGTTTGCAATGTTGTTGTTGCTCCAGGAGAAATTAGGGTGATTTCTCCAACCCTGGTTGTAGGTGTTGGAGTAAAGGTCATTTCTCTGCCTCTAGAATCCTCATAGCCCTAAGGCTTCTTCTTAATCCATATGTCCCTTAACTCCATTCATTGTATCATCTAAAACTTGTCTAACTTGGGCATTTGGCTTGAACATGTTCTTCACTAAGTCCTTCACTGACAACATTTCCTTGGCCATTCTGAACATTTCAATTGCTATGTCGGTGCTCCCATCAGTCTCTAGCCTTCTACCCCTCCTTGTATTCGATGTCCTTTGTTGTGAGTTTTGAGCTAACTTCTCAAAAATTTCATGTGCTTTTGAGGCTCTCTTGTCATCGATTGTCCCCCTACAAGCATTATCGACCATCTTTTGGGTGATAGCGAAGAGACCACCATAAAACGAAAAGACCTTCAACTCATCAGGGTAGGTATGCGATGAAACTTGTGCTAGCAATATGTGGAACCTCTCTCATGCCTTATGGAAGGGCTTCCTATCTTCCTCACTAAATGTGGATATCTTTATCTTCAGATCTCTTGCCTTGGCAGTCGGGAAGAATTTCTTATAGAACATCTTGCACACTTGAGCCTAAGTGATGAGCGACCCTAGCCTCAATGCCAAGTACCACTATTTCGCCCAATCCTTTAAACAATATTGGAAACACTTGAGGTGCAACTGTTCCCTCGTAAGTACGGCATTCCTAGCCACTATCGGAAATATCTCTAGTACAACACTGTACTCCTTCATAAACTGCGAGCAATCTTCCATATGCTGGCCGAAAAATGGAGATTTATATACATACCTTTCAATTCATATTGCCTCACCACATCATCTAGAACAATTGATGTAGGCTATTGGTTTCCTACGGATGGGAGAGTATATTCTCCGATAGTGAGCCCCAATTCTTCCTCAAAATTGGTCTCTTGTTCTTCAACTGGTATTGCAGGTGGTGCAACTTTTGCCATTTCTTCTTCAAAGTGATTATCTTCAAATTGTCTAATCAACCTCCTAATCCAGTGAATGTGTCAATTGTTGGAACTAATTCTCCTCTCAAAGAGCATCTTCTATGCATGTACATATGCACCTGAAAATTGCAACACCACAAACACAAACAAAGTTAAGAAACTAAAATGATAAATAACTAAACTAAAGCTAAACCTAATCACTACTAAATACGCCGATCCCCTACAGTGGCGCCATTTTTTACTCGCATTTGCCGTACATGCAATATCAAAACAAAAATTATAAAAACCACAACTATGCACTCAAAATGTATGAAAACAAGTATGGTGGAAAGTCGAGTATCGTTCCACAGGGATCGATCTAACTAACAATGACTAAATTCGACTATAGTACTAAAATTAAATAAAATTAAGTAAGCAATAAGTTAAATTGATAGATTGATTTGGTAAAATTGATTAACTAGAAATAAACCCACAATTAAACTAATTAGACTAAGTTAAAATAAATGCAACTAAGTTAGTATGAATGTGAATGAAAGAGAATGAACTAAAGAGTTGATGGATCCAATAAGCAAACAATGGGCAAATTAAGAACTCTCATGAATGTACATTAATCTATTGCAACCAATCTAGAGGGTACAGAATTGGTTGTATATCCCTTATGAGTGTTCAACCTAGAGTGTATAGCATTGACCACTCACAAGTGATTATCCATGAGTGCACATCTATCAAATTAAGGGACTAATCTCTTTATAATATCACCAACCTAGAGGGTATAGTATTGGTGTTTAATCTCTCACAAGTTATCAATCTAGAGTGTATAGAATTGATTACCCATTTGAGATTAGATAGAGATTGAGATTATCAAGTCCGGATCTCACTTGAGGAAGGTACTCTTGTTTGATCCTTCCATTCAATTGAGCTTAAGAAAACCAAATGGAGTGTATAGCTAATCATCTACTCAAATCATTTCTCCACAAACAAGCAAAGAGGGGAGTGTACAATCAAATACCCATTTGTTTTGAAATCAATTAAATCAAAGAATGAAACATAATTGATAGATTCAAAAATAGATAAAGTTCATTACAAAGCCCCAAGTTCACAAATGAATCACATCAACCCCTTAGTGGGGATTTCGCTACTCATGATCTTAAACATTCCAAAGCAAAAACTAAGATAAGATATAGAGAATAGACCAGTGTAAAGATTCTCCTTCCTTGAAGCATCAAATCCAATCCTCTTAGTGCTCTTGATGAGTAGACATCAAAGGAAAATGTTGTGGATTTTGGATGATGATAGGAGAGTTAGATTCCTAGATCTAAAGAGAGAAAATGATGTAAATGTAGGGAAAAATTGCTTAAAACCGCAGCGGAAGGCGAAAAATAATTTTCGTATAGTTTAAAATTTTTCTAAAGATTTGAACCTTAACCCTTTAATTAATTAAACTCAAATATACGGTTAGAGTTAAATACCTCTTGTCGCGTGATCCGATTGACTTACGTCGATGGTAATCCGCAAGATCTTCAATCCTAACACGTACGTGAATCACCTAGGAGCGTGGTCTCCCTTTTTCTTTGAATTGCTTACCTTAGAATGGATGTATGGAATTTATGATCTTGATCTTCAATAGTAAAACACCAAGAGCCTAAAAAAATAGTTCCAGTCACTTTTGAATTCACAATCAATATGATTGAAACTCGCTTAACCCTAAATCGAAAGTGTGGACAAAACCTTTTGATGTTAAAGGCTTGTAAGTGCACTATCGAATGAGAACTAATTTTCTTTTTCTCCTTGGCCGAAAATCTATGTGTATAGAGTAGGATTTTTATTTTCAAAACAAACAAAAATCTCTCTCTATTTTGCTTCTTTTGTGGCCGAAAATTCATAACCTTATATTTATAGGTTGGCCGAATTTTCTCCTTCACCAAGTAGGGTTGGCAGAATTCATTGAATAGGAAATCTAGGGTTGGTTAATTTCCTTACTTGAAAAGGAATTGTCCTTTTCCCTAATTCCTATCAATTCAAGAATCCTAACCCTTGTAGGACTAGTGGTGGCCGAATTCTTTGTATAATAAGGAGTGTATGTGGACTTAATCCTTACCACATTAGGACTCCTATCACTTAAAAGAATTCCAACCCTAATCCAACACATAGTATTTAATTTACTGATCAGGAAAAGATTTTGATTTAAACTATTAATTAATTAAATAATTAATTAATTCCCATTTAATCAAAACAATAAAATAAAATAATATCTTGGGCTATTTTATTTAGCCTTGCCGCCCACACCATGTATATATGGGCCCAATATTATTTTTCTTATTTTATTTAATCCATTAGACTTTAAATAAAAGCCCACATGTGAACCAGACTTATTCTTACTAAAAGAAACAAGCCTACATGTCTCCTTTTAATATATTAATATAATAGTGCAGCCCATTAAATAAATAATAGATATATTATATTCTTAATATATTAAATGCAATTCTAGATGGACCCATAAATTGGTCCGGTAGAATATATCAAGTGATCCATGCAAGCATGTGTGGATTGTGGATCTTGGCGGGCTATCTAAATTTAAGCTTCAATAGACATAACCTAATCACAATCAACAAATGATTCACTTAGGTCCGATCTATTAATTTTAACTCATTCCACTAAAGAGCTAAAATTGAACTCTTAAATAAAGATAGAATAAGGAGATGTTTCTCATTCATACCCTAGACAATCTTATAGGAGATGGTGTATCCTCGTGAATAATATCATTAATCGCCAAGAGCTCATAGACCGCCTATAGCTCTCCAAGTTACCATATTTCCTCATATGACCACATTTTGAACTTGGATATTTTGACTTGTCCAGAAGCCATGTCTTCAATAATCATTATTAAAAACTCAACGTTGAGATTTAATATCCAATACCTCAAAACATCCATATGATGATATTATACTCTTATTTAATACATGGAGCCACGATGTCCATATCTATAAATGAAGTCCTCTATCGATTAACAAATGAATACCACCAAACTATCGAGGATAGACTATGCTATATAATCGTACTCATTGATAGCTCAAATGATAACACTTGCAACCATAAGTCCATCATTTATCTTAGGATTTAGATAGAATCTCTGATTGTCCTGATAATGAAAAGACTTATATCTAGTGACGGTTCTAGATAAAGTATTTCATTGTGATCCAGTTCAATGCACCCAGTGCACTAGATTCTTTTACTCAAAAACTTTTCGATGATTTTAGACTCATCATAACTCATTTGATCCCACTCAAATGCTAGTAAAAGAATTCTACAACTTTATCAAGATAGAGTTGCCCAACCTTTAACTTAAGTTGTGAACGTTATTCAAGACTAACTAAAGAATTGTGTCTATCTCATACATATCCGGATGTACAAACAATTCTTCATATCTCATAGTCTTTGACCTTATTATTATTTACCTTGACAATTATAATTATAAATGCTATAAGATTTTGCAGAATCAGAAATCACTTTATTTATATGAAAAGATTGTCAATTACAATATTACACTATTGCTATTGAGTATAATCCTAACAGTAAAATGTCAGAGTGGGCATGTGGATGAAGTTAGAAACGAATCCTTATATAGGATTCCTAAAAATAGGTCTGATTACTGAAGTGGCAACTTTAAAACGCGTGCAATGCGCGGGTAGTGTGTAGGTAGGGACTTATGCACCTACCAGTGCACTGGCAGTCTTTAAAACTTTAATCTTCTGTTCATTGGTTACAGTGCAGGTAGGGACATGCGCAATACCAGCGATGTGGGCATTTGGTCATTTTTGGAGGATTTTTGATCTCTGATTCATGAGTTGGTGCGCTGGTGTGGACCAGCAAAGTTTGGATGCTTTGGATTGTGTGGGTATGGCGCGAGTAAGGACCCGCACACCTACCAGTGAACTACAGCCTCCCTTCTTGCTTCTTTTAGCTGGTTTCACTCCCGAATTTCCCCCTTTCCTTCTCCAAGACCTAGATTACACCTATTGCCTGCAAACACAATAAAATAGCCTGTAAGACATGAAAACGCACTCAAAAACAAGATAAAGGACAAGGAAAGAGGGCTAATATAGTATAATTTTGGCAAGATCAAGCCTCATCCTAGACTGCCGCCTAAGAGGAAGGACTGGAGGTCTAATCCAGAGATAAAGACTCTAAAAACTAAAGAGATCAAATGAAGAATATGGCAAAATGCCTTGCAGAATTAGAGAAGGATAAAGTAAAGTATCGGGGGATGATTAAATACCCCCTAGTAGAGATGAATGCCTCTCTTTTGAGATAGGTCCGGAACGCAGTCCTTTGACACAAGTTCAAGATGCCGGAGAAAGTGTACTCCGGAGTGGAGGACTCTTTGAGCCACCTGAATTCCTTCATTCAACAAATAGAGGTTCAGAACGCCTCTAGAAAAGCTATGTTTAGGATGTTTCCTTGCACCCTTACCGACTTTGCCAAAACATGTTTCAGAAAGCTCCCTTCTGGAGATGTTGACTCCTTCACTCGATTACTCAGGGACTTCTGTGCCCCATTCCAAGGAGTGAAGCTGCCTCTCTAGGATCCAATCCTACTATAGTAAATAGTCTAGGAGCGGGGAGAGTCGCTCAAGACCTATGTTGAGTGCTACCATAAAAAAGTGATCCAAATAGGGGTATTCACGGAGAAGGAGACTCTTATAAATTTCTAATAGAATTTGTGGGGTGGGGAAGCTATGGTGACCTTTCAGTAAGGACAAGCTAGAGACATACCATGAAGCATAAAGTCAGGCTCTAGAACAAGTGCAACTGAATGAAAAGCTCTGTAATAAGGTGGAGCACGATGAGGCACGCTCCGTCAAACACTTCAAGAAGGAACACCACTAAGGAAAAGAGAGGGAGCTGCCCTCGAAGCGCTAGACCGGCCACCAAACCAGTCTACCTTCCGTTGGACTCCTTCCCTGGTCAGGGAAGTCACCAAGATAACCTAGCAAGATGAAGAAGAGTACACCAACTGCACCCCCTCAATGCCCAGAGAGAAGCTATCTATCTGGCCATCAGTGGATGTTTCCTCTTCAAAGGTTTTACCAAGTAAAAAATAATGTGTCAAATGTCTCTAACTTAAACTCTTTTATATATGTATATGTGATTGATTGTATATTGATTGAATCTATATTTAATATGTTTGTAAACAAGATTCTTGATAAGTTTGAGTTGAAAACACTTTGAGGAATCTATATTTGTCTCTTGTATCTTTGTAGTGTTTGAACATTGTATCTTGTGAAATTCTATATCAAGTTGTAAAGTTCTACTTAGTGATTTTACATTGTAATATTCGAAGTACAACTTGTGGAATGTCCTTTGCATTAAATATGTTTGTATATGAGATACATTATCTCTTGTTTTGTGAATTTGTTAAGTGTATCACATTCTTTCACATTTGTGAATATACGTTTGTAGGCTAAGGGTGGTGAATTGAGCTTACATGTGATATTTATTATCTAATAACAATCATATTTATGGGATAATTTGTTTGCTCACCAAGTGTTTGATGAAAGTCTCGAAAGAGTTTTTAAAATTAGAGTAACAATATATTCACCGGTCCTCTAGGTTGTTAAGTTCATAACCTCCTTGTAGGTATTTTAGAAGGACATCTTCCCGCTTACCAAGATAGACCAGCTCGTAGATTCAACAGCAGGAAACAAGCTCCTAAGCTTCATGGATGCATTCTCTGGGCACAACCAGATCATGATGCACCCATCTGACTAAGAGAGGACAAGCTTTATCACGAACCAGGGGTTGTACTGCTACAAGGTGAAGCCCTTTGGAATGAAGAACTTCAGAGCAATGTACCAGAGGTTAGTGAACAAGTTGTTCAAGAACCAAATTGGGAAGACCATGGAGGTTTACATAGATGAAATGATAACCAAATCCCAGAAACTGGTGCACCCAGAGCACATCCGACAGATGTTCCTGGTGCTCCGACAAAACCAGATGTTGTTGAACCTTGATAAATGTTTTCGGGGTGTCGGCTGGGAAATTTTTAGGTTTTATAGTCCATGAGAGGGAGATCAAGGCAAACCCTGAAAAAATCAGAGCAATTCTTGAAATAAAATCACCAACCACATTGAATAAATTACAAGGACTGACGGGCGAGGTAGCGGTGTTTAGCTGGTTCATATCCCTATCCACTGACAAATGCCTCCCCTTCTTCCAAGCCATCAAAAAAGGGAAGTGAACGTGCTTTTGTGTCATTAGCAAATTGCAAGCTCAAAAGATATTTGTTAAGTCCTAGCAATGTGCTCTAAATTTTAAAACAAGTAAAGTGGCAAGCGAGGTATCGTTCCACAGGGATCAATGGTAGTAATGATCAAATTAATATGCTAATACTAGTAATGCTTAAAAGTAAATATGCAATGGTTGGTTTCGAAAATTAACAACTAGGATGCTACTACAGTTATGCTAAAAACTAAAATTAAACTAAAGTTAGCAAGAATGTGGTGTGAAAAGATATGAGATAGCATAACTAAAATTAAACTAAAGTTAGCAAGAATGTGGTGTGAAAAGATATGAGATAGATATGGGGGTCGATGCAATCACAACACAAATAGTGGGCAATCCAATTAATCATTTAAGAACTTATTCAATCATTTAGGGCTAAATCTACCTTTAGGTGTGATTTGAGAATCACTAAACCCTCAACTACACAACAACTATTGGCATATTAGATTGAGTGTAGCAAGAGTTTCTCCTTAAACATAAATAGATTTAAATAGTTGGGATGGCTTGGATTGGCATATTCTCAATCCACCCATTCCATTATAAACGAGATGTATCAAATTGGCATACTCTCGACACATCCCTTCCATTCAAGATAGCTTGTTTTAATCACCTTAAAGTGTGTATCAAGACTTGAATTAAAGAGTTAGCATATCTAATCAAGCCAAGAAGATAATTAATCCTTTTTTAAAAAAAACTCAAATTAATTTGATACCTATGTAGGGAAAAATTGCTTAAAACCGCAGCGGAAGGCGAAAAAATAATTTTCGTATAGCTTAAAATTTTTCTAAAGATTTGAACCTTAACCCTTTAATTAATTAAACTCAAATATACAGTTAGAGTTAAATATCTCTTGTCGCGTGATCTGATTGACTTACGTCGATGGTAATCCGCAAGATCTTCAATCCTAACACGTACGTGAATCACCTAGGAGCGTGGTCTCCCTTTTTCTTTGAATTGCTTACCTTAGAATGGATGTATGGAATTTCTGATCTTGATCTTCAACAGTAAAACACCAAGAGCCTAAAAAAATAGTTCTGGTCACTTTTGAATTCACAATCAATATGATTGAAACTCACATAACCCTAAATCGAAAGTGTGCACAAAACCTTTTGATGTTAAAGGCTTGTAAGTGCACTATCGAATGAGAACTTATTTTCTTTTTCTCTCTTGGCCGAAAATCTATGTGTATAGAGTAGGATTTTTTATTTTCAAAACAAACAAAAATCTCTCACTATTTTGCTTCTTTTGTGGCCGAAAATTCATAACCTTATATTTATAGGTTGGCCGAATTTTCTCCTTCACCAAGTAGGGTTGGCCGAATTCATTGAATAGGAAATCTAGGGTTGGTTAATTTCCTTACTTGAAAAGGAATTATCTTTTTCCCTAATTCATATCAATTCAAGAATCCTAACCCTTGTAGGACTAGTGGTGGCCGAATTCTTTGTATAATAAGGAGTGTATGTGGACTTAATCCTTACCACATTAAGACTCCTATCACTTAAAAGAACTCCAACCCTAATCCAACACATAGTATTTAATTTACTGATCAGGAAAAGATTTTGATTTAAACTATTAATTAATTAATTAAATAATTAATTAATTCCCATTTAATCAAAACAATAAAATAAAATAATATCTTGGGCTATTTTATTTAGCCTTGCCGCCCACACCATGTATTTATGGGCCCAATATTATTTTTCTTATTTTATTTAATCCATTAGACTTTAAATAAAAGCCCACATGTGAACCAGACTTATTCTTACTAAAAGAAACAAGTCTACATGTCTTCTTTTAATATATTAATATAATAGTGCAGCCCATTAAATAAATAATATACATATTATATTCTTAATATATTAAATGCAATTCTAGATGGACCCATAAATTGGTCCGGTAGAATATATCAAGAGATCCATGCAAGTATGTGTGGATTGTGGATCTTGGCGGGCTATCTAAATTTAAGCTTCAATAGACATAACCTAATCACAATCAACAAATGATTCACTTAGGTCCGATCTATTAATTTTAACTCATTCCACTAAAGAGCTAAAATTGAACTCTTAAATAAAGATAGAATAAGGAGATGTTTCTCATTCATACCCTAGACAATCTTATAGGAGATGGTGTATCCTCGTGAATAATATCAGTAATCGCTAAGAGCTCATAGACCGCCTATAGCTCTCCAAGTTACCATATTTCCTCATATGACCACATTTTGAACTTGGATATTTTGACTTGTCCAGAAGCCATGTCTTCAATAATCATTATTAAAAACTCAACGTTGAGATTTAGTATCCAATACCTCAAAACATCCATATGATGATTTTATACTCTCATTTAATAAATGGAGCCATGATGTCCATATCTATAAATGAAGTCCTCTATCGATTAACAAATGAATACCACCAAACTATTGATGATAGACTATGCTATATAATCGTACTCATTGATAGCTCAAATGATAACACTTGCAACCATAAGTCCATCATTTATCTCATGATTTAGATAGACTCTCTGATTGTCCTGATAATGAAAAGACTTATATCTAGTGACGGTTCTAGATAAAATATTTCATTGTGATCTAGTTAAATGCACCCAGTGCACTAGATTCTTTTACTCGAAAACCTTTCAATAATTTAGACTCATCATAACTCATTTGATCCCACTCAAATGCTAGTAAAAGAATTCTACAACTTTATCAAGATAGAGGTGCTCAACCTTTAACTTAAGTTGTGAATGTTATTCAAGACTAACTAAAGAATTGTGTCTACCTCATACATATCCGGATGTACAAACAATTCTTCATATCTCATAGTCTTTTGACCTTATGATTATTTACCTTGACAATTATAATTATAAATGCTATAAGATTTTGCAGAATCAGAAATCACTTTATTTATATGAAAAGATTGTCAATTACAATATTACACTCTTGCTATTGAGCATAATCCTAACAATCTCCCACTTGCGCTATAGAAAATGTGTCATATCTCTCATTCCCATGTTCTCTAGGTGCCCATCAAAACTCTTCTGAGGTAGAGCCTTTGTGAAGGGATCTGCTAGATTTTCTGCCGACGCGATTTTGGTAACCGTCACGTCTCCCCTATGAACAATCTCCCTTAAAAGATGATACTTTCTTTCAATGTGTTTTCCTCTCTTATGACTTCTTGGTTCTTTCGAATTAGCCACTGCTCCACTGTTGTCATAGTAGATAGTGATCTGCTTATTCGCACTAGGAACTACTTCTAAGTCAATCAAGAATTGGCGAAGCCAAACAGCCTCCTTGGCAGCTTCGCATGCAGCTACATACTCTGCTTCCATGGTGGAGTCAGCAATACAAGATTGCTTGATACTCCTCCAAATGACTACTCCTCTTCCAAGAGTAAACACAGATCCTGATGTGGATTTTCTAGAGTCAGAATCCGATTGGAAATCAGAATCTATATACCCAACGGGGATTAAATCCCCTCCAGAGTATACAAGCATATTATCTTTCGTTCTCCTAAGATACTTGAAAATATGCTTGACTGCCATCCAGTGATCAGGACCAGGTTTCGATTGAAACCTACTAACTATGCCAACAGCAAAACAAATATCTGGTCTAGTACAGAGCATTGCATACATGAGACTTCCAACTGCCGAGGCATATGGAATTCTACTCATGAATTGCTCTTCATGCTCATTCTTAGGAACTTGTTCCTTAGAAAGTTTGATTCCATGCCTAAAAGGTAACATACCTTTCTTGGAATCTTGCATGGAAAACCTAGACAAGATTTTGTCTATGTATGAAGCTTGGGATAGTGCAATCGTTTTATTCTTTCTATCCCTTATTACTTGGATACCTAGATAAAAACTTGCTTCTCCTAAGTCCTTCATATAAAATTGTTTTGCTAACCATTCTTTTACTGATGTCAATACTCCCACATCGTTTCCAATGAGTAATATATCATCTACGTAAAGAATAAGGAAAACAAACTTGTCACCTTTGATCCTTTTGTATACACAAGGTTCTTCAAGGTTCTGTAAAAATCCAAAACCTTTTACAGCTTGGTCGAACCTTATGTTCCAGGATCTGGATGCTTGCTTTAATCCATAAATTGATTTCTGCAACTTGCATACCTTTTCCATTTGGCCTTTTCAATGAATCTTTCTAGTTGCATCATATAGATGCTTTCGTCAAGACTTCCATTAAGGAAAGCTGTCTTGACGTCCATTTGCCAAATCTCTAAATCTAAAGATGCTGCAATGGATAAGAGTATCCTAATGGATTTAAGCATGGCCACAAAAGAGAAGGTTTCCTCGTAATCGATACCTTCTTTCTGTGTGTAACCTTTAGCTACCAATCTAGCTTTAAAAGTTTCCACCTTTCCATCCATACCTCTTTTCCTCTTGTATACCCACTTGCACCCAATGAGTTTTATCCCTTTAGGCAAGTCTACAAGGGACCAGACTTTGTTATCGAACATGGATTCAATCTCAGATTGCATTGCCTTTTGCCAATGGTGACAATCAACATCCTCCATTGCTTCCTTGTACGTGTAGGGATCATCGTCGTCAGGGAGATTCTCAACAGATTCTCCTAGACCGATGTATCTTTCAGGTTGGGTTCTAACCCTCCCACTACGACGAGGAATGGTAGGTTGTTGATTTTGTGTTGGAGTGGAAATTACAATTGGGTTAGGTTGTGAAACCTCTTGTGGAATTGTATCTCCTGATATATCATTCAGGACAATTCTACTTTTGGGAACAAAATCATTCATATAGTCCTTTTCCAGAAATGTAGCATTTGTTGAAACAAACACTTTTAGATCTGAAGGATTATGAAATAATATCCTTTAGTTCCTTTTGGATACCCTACAAATATGCATGTTTCCGAACAGGACTCCATCTTTTCTGTCTTTCCTTTTAACACATGTGCAGGACAACCAAATATCCTTATGTATTGTAAACTAGGTTTTCGCCCAATCCACAACTCATATGGTGTTCCAGGAACCGACTTCGATGGTACCACGTTTAGAATATATATTGCAGTTTGTAGAGCATATCCCCAAAAAGTAATAGGAAGTGTTGAATAACTCAACATAGACCTAACCATGTTCAAAAGAGTTCTATTTCTCCTTTTTGCTACCCCATTTTGTTGAGGTGTACCTGGTGCAGTAAACTGAGAAACTATCCCATTATCAATAAGATATTGCTGAAACTCACCAGATAGATATTCTCCACCACGATCAGATCTCAAGATTTTTATGCGTTTCTCAAGCTGATTTTCTACTTCAGCTTTGAATGCTTTGAACATGTCAAAAGCATCTGACTTATGTCTCATGAGATACACATAACCAAATCTTGAGTAATCATCTGTGAAGGTGATGAAGTACTCATATCCACCTTTAGCTTGAATGCTCATAGGACCACATACATCAGTGTGTATTAGTCCTAAACATTCAGTGGCTCTTGCACCTTTGGTATTGAATGGCCTTTTGGTCATTTTACCTTCCAAACAAGATTCACAAGTTGGTAGATCATCAACCTTTAAGTCACTTAAAGGTCCGTCACATACCAATCTTTTAATCCTATTAAGGTTAATGTGACCTAGGCGTAAATGCCAAAGGTAGGTTTCATCTTTTGATAATTTTACTCTTTTATGATTAGGTTCCGTTATTTCTGTGTCTAATGAGTGAGAGATATTTCTATGCAAAAAGAATAGACCGTTTTCCAATGTACCTTTGCAAACAATTTTGTCATTCTTACTAATAATAAAAGCTTTATTAAAAGTAACCGAATATCCAAATTTATTTAAACAAGAAACTGAAATTAAATTCCTCTTGAATTGAGGTACATAATAAACGTCTATTAAATCTAAATGCCTACTAGAATCTATTATAACTCTAATATCTCCCACTGCACTTGCCGAAACTAACGATCTGTTGCCCAAGTGTAAATTGATTTCGTTCTTATTCAGCCTTCTCCTTTCTTGGAACCCCTGTAAGGAATAACAAACATGATTAGTGGCTCCAGAGTCTATGATCCAAGAATCTGTAGAATCTACCAGAAAACATGTTTCAAGATAATTAATATTACCTTCTTCCTTCTTGTTCTGGGACTTTGGGCAATTTCTTTTCCAATGTCCCTTTTCACCACAAAGGAAGCATTTCCCTTTGATCTTGGTTACTTTCTTGGTCTCCTTCTTGGTAGGCCCAAGTTGCTTTTTCTTCTGTTGTTTCTTGACCTTCTGACAGGTCTTAACAGTAGCAACTTTACCAACCATATGAATCTCTTGACCTTTGCTTTTCACAAGGATCTTTTCAACACTTTGAACATCTTGCATCAGGCCCTGCAAGGTGTATTCCTTTTTGTTCAAGGTGTAGTCCAACTTGAACTGATCAAAGGAATCTGATAGTGAGTTGACAACCATGTCAATTTTGGTCTCACCATCTATCTCAGCGCCATTTAATTCTGCAATATTTAGATGTGCTATGACTTTCATCATGTGATCTTTCATAGCCTGTCCAGGTTTCATCCTAAGATTCATAAAAGCAGTCACTGCCTCTCTCTTAGTAATTCTAGACCTCATAGAAAACATCTCTTCCAGAGACATCATAATATCAGCAGCAGACCCCATTCCTTCATGCTGCTGTTGCAACACGTCGGAGATAGTAGCCATAATGTAACATTTGGCCATATCATCTGAGGTCTTCCACTGCTCATACTCATCTCTTTGCAAAATACTTGATTCATTATTAGGAGCAGGTGGTTTAGGAGTAGTTAGAACAAACTTATGTTTTTCACTTTGCAGCAACAACCCAATTTTCCTTTTCCATGTGACATAATTATCTCCAGTTAAAGTGTTATCTTTCAGGATTTTCATAAGTGATGGGGTCATGATTTCTGAATAAAACAAAAAGCATATACAAGTAAATAATCATGATAAAGCACTTTAGAATATTTATCTTGAATTAATTAAATAACTCAATCGTGAAAAATTCAACGGTGATCCAACACCCATAAATGTTACGCCTCCTTCGGGAGTTCGCACCATTTACTAGTTGGACTAGGTCCTACCTAATTGTTAACATAACAACCAGCGTTTTCAATTTTAGCCTTGCAATTTTATTAACAAGAACTCTCGGGAGGATATTAATAAAATTACATTGAGTGTGTTACCAAGATATCGACCCTCAATTTTCTCTCACGAAAATCCCTCCTCTGGGAGTAGATCTCGTTTGAGTCAATTGTCTAGTCTATCCTTGTAAGGAAGTATTTTGCTAAATTCCATTTATGGACGCCCCTCGGGAGGATTACCAATAAATAATAAAGCTCAACTAACCTTGGAGGCCATAGGTGTTCTAACACACCTTCTCCCACTCAATTATTTAAGGCGTGTGATTAAATTCCAAAGAATGATTTTACCAAGTTATTTAGATGCCAATTAGATACCTAAATCATTCAATGCATGTTCATACCAAAAGATATATATGAGTGGCACTCCTATTCTATATGACATGTTATCATACAATAACAAATATTGTAATATTTATACATAAAAATAAATAGCCACAATTTTGGTCCATCCTACAAAAGCATGTAAATTACAATTGTACGGAATACAAAAAACTCCTTTCTTGGCGAACAAGACTTCAAGCGACCATCTCGCGCACGTAACTCGCACGCCCGAAGATCACCAAGCAGCCCATGCGCATGCCTAGCCCATGCAAGGGCATGAGCTGCCGCATGGCCAGCCCATGCATGGGTTGCGCGCGCTGCTGCACCGCAACAAGCGCAGCTGCACGCTTGGTTGCGTGCGCGCTTGTTGTCTCAGTGTGCGCGGGTGCCAAGCTCGGTTCCGGATGCTCCAATTTCTTCAAAACTTCGAGTCTTCGAATCTTGAATATATTACAACTTATTTTATACAATAAAATACTGCAGAAATATATTTTTTTTTATTTAAACTACTGCAGTATTTTTTTTTTTTTTACAAATAAAAAAACTGCACTTATTTTTTAGTACAAAAAAAAACCGCACTAAATTTTAATACAATAAAAAACTGCAGTATTTTTACAATAAAATTAATAAGAACTTAGCAACTACCAAGAAGGAATTATGGCGATAATAGACCACCCTTCTTGTTACAATTCCGAAACAAAAAATACATTGAAATTCTAGGACCAAAATCGAGCAACAACAATTCACTTTATAACAACATATATAAATCCATACATTCCACATGTAATTATATATGTGAATACCTAGAGTGCCATCTCTTTCTAAAACATGCATAATCACAATAAAAAGAAATAAATTCACATATATATACGTTAATTAATTAAAGGGTACAACCAAGGCTTTGATACCAATTGTAGGGAAAAATTGCTTAAAACTGCAGCAGAAGGCGAAAAAATAATTTTCGTATAGTTTAAAATTTTTCTAAAGATTTGAACCTTAACCCTTTAATTAATTAAACTCAAATATACGGTTAGAGTTAAATACCTCTTGTCGCGTGATCTGATGGACTTACGTCGATGGTAATCCTCAAGATCTTCAATCCTAGCACGTACGTGAATCACCTAGGAGCGTTGTCTCCCTTTTTCTTTGAATTGCTTACCTTAGAATGGATGTATGGAATTTCTGATCTTGATCTTCAATAGTAAAACACCAAGAGCCTAAAAAATAGTTCCGGTCACTTTTGAATTCACAATCAATATGATTGAAACTCGCGTAACCCTAAATCGAAAGTGTGCACAAAACCTTTTGATGTTAAAGGATTGTAAGTGCACTGTCGAATGAGAACTTATTTTCTTTTTCTTTCTTGGCCGAAAATCTATGTGTATAGAGTAGGATTTTTTATTTTCAAAACAAACAAAAATCTCTCTCTATTTTTCTTCTTGGTGGCCGAAAATTCATAACCTTATATTTATAGGTTTGCCGAATTTTCTCCTTCACCAAGTAGGGTTGGCAGAATTCATTGAATAGGAAATCTAGGGTTGGTTAATTTCCTTACTTGAAAAGGAATTGTCCTTTTCCCTAATTCCTATCAATTCAAGAATCCTAACCCTTGTAGGACTAGTGGTGGCCGAATTCTTTGTATAATAAGGAGTGTATGTGGACTTAATCCTTACCACATTAGGACTCCTATCACTTAAAAGAATTCCAACCCTAATCCAACACATAGTATTTAATTTACTGATCAGGAAAAGATTTTGATTTAAACTATTAATTAATTAAATAATTAATTAATTCCCATTTAATCAAAACAATAAAATAAAATAATATCTTGGGCTATTTTATTTAGCCTTGCCGCCCACACCATGTATATATGGGCCCAATATTATTTTTCTTATTTTATTTAATCCATTAGACTTTAAATAAAAGCCCACATGTGAACCAGACTTATTCTTACTAAAAGAAACAAGCCTACATGTCTCCTTTTAATATATTAATATAATAGTGCAACCCATTAAATAAATAATAGACATATTATATTCTTAATATATAAAATGCAATTCTAGATGGACCCATAAATTGGTCCGGTAGAATATATCAAGTGATCCATGCAAGTATGTGTGGATTGTGGATCTTGGCGGGCTATCTAAATTTAAGCTTCAATAGACATAACCTAATCACAATCAACAAATGATTCACTTAGGTCCGATCTATTAATTTTAACTCATTCCACTAAACAGCTAAAATTGAACTCTTAAATAAAGATAAAATAAGGAGATGTTTCTCATTCATACCCTAGACAATCTTATAGGAGATGGTGTATCCTTGTGAATAATATCAGTAATCGCCAAGAGCTCATAGACCGCCTATAGCTCTCCAAGTTACCATATTTCCTCATATGACCACATTTTGAACTTGGATATTTTGACTTGTCCAGAAGCCATGTCTTCAATAATCATTATTAAAAACTCAACGTTGAGATTTAATATCCAATACCTCAAAACATCCATATGATGATATTATACTATCATTTAATAAATGGAGCCACGATGTCCATATCTATAAATGAAGTCCTCTATCGATTAACAAATGAATGCCACCAAACTATCGAGGATAGACTATGCTATATAATCGTACTCATTGATAGCTCAAATGATAACACTTGCAACCATAAGTCCATCATTTATCTCAGGATTTAGATAGACTCTCTGATTGTCCTGATAATGAAAAGACTTATATCTAGTGACGGTTCTAGATAAAGTATTTCATTGTGATCCAGTTCAATGCACCCAGTGCACTAGATTCTTTTACTCAAAAACCTTTCGATGATTTTAGACTCATCATAACTCATTTGATCCCACTCAAATGCTAGTAAAAGAATTCTACAACTTTATCAAGATAGAGGTGCCCAACCTTTAACTTAAGTTGTGAACGTTATTCAAGACTAACTAAAGAATTGTGTCTACCTCATACATATCCGGATGTACAAACAATTCTTCATATCTCATAGTCTTTTGACCTTATGATTATTTACCTTGACAATTATAATTATAAATGCTATAAGATTTTGCAGAATCAAAAATCACTTTATTTATATGAAAAGATTTTTAATTACAATATTACACTCTTGTTATTGAGCATAATCCTCACAACCTAAACATGAATTAAGAGTTGGTATATCTACTCAATCCAGGAAGGAATGAATGGAATTAAATAGATAAAATACTAAAGATACGGTGGATTACCCACAACTCATGTATAATTACATTAACTCCCACTTGGGGTTTAGTTACTCATAATTAAATTACAATGAAGAAATATATGAGTAAAAGTCAAGAAGAAACCCATTGGCGTACTGTGATATCTCTATTCTTCAAGCTCCTCTCCTCCTCTAATGTGTGGAATTCATGGCTCTTGAGTGGGTGTATGTGATTGAGTGAAAAGGAAGTGAAAAGAATGATGTAGGAAGTTATTTGGGTAGGAAATTGGTAGGGTAATGTGTATGATGGGTTTGGATATGGTTGGAGAGATTCCTAGATCTATTGTGATGTAAGAGGTCGTGAGGTGATGTGAAGACTCTGGTACAAAACAGAAAATGATATATTTATAAGGTTTCCAAAAATAGGTCTGAAGTTGTTGATGTCATCGAATCTAGGAAACTTCGAGGCCAGTAGTTCGTGGGTAGGGACCAGCGAAGTAGACCAGCAAAGTGGACTTTAAGACATTCTAGCTCTCGGTTCGCTTGTGTTTCGCTTGTATGGACCCATGAATTGTATGCTTCCTTGCTTTTTGCTTCGCGGTTATGGGCCAGCGAATTGGAGTCTCGAGATCCTCTAGAGAAGACTTCGCGGGTAGCACTATGCTGATATGGTCGAGTGAACTTTGGCCTAGAGATCTTCTGGAGGTGATTTGGCTCTCGATCCACATGTGGCTTTGCTGGTATGGACCATCGAACTTCTGCATGAGATTCCAAGAAATATCGCGGGTATAGACCCGCGAAACACCAGCGAATTAGGCACTCTTCTTTGAAAATCTGACTTGATATACACCCGAAAGCTTTAGTTTGAACCTCTTTAGCCTGAAAGACATTGGTTGCCTGTATTGACTAGATTTGAACCTTTAGATACTAGAATTCAATCGGAAATGAGCCAAAGGATGTGGAATTGAGGGTCAAATTAAACCTAACTTTTGCTCGTCCTCGAGCAAAACTAAAAACGAAAAACAAACAAATAAACAACTAAACACTAAAGCATAAATAACATAAAAACTAATTAGTCCACTTTCGTGGGAGAAATGATGGACTTGGTAAGTCTATAGGGGCTCATGCCTCCCATTGACTTGGTTGGATTTGACCCCAATAAGGGGAGCTCAAGCAAAGAGAGCAAACTTGCATGATTTGCTATGTGCAAAAAGTTAATTAATTTTATGCTCTTTTGATAATTGCTTGAGATTCTTGGTTGCACATATATGCTTATATGGTTTTTTTTAGTAAGTGTGCACAATTTCTTTATTTGTAATCCATCCATATTTTGGTTCAACAATTCATTTTTGGACTAGGAGAATTATTTGGGAAAGTACATTTGAATGACCTATAATTTATCTCCATGACATGGGAATTTTTTATGACATGCTTAAAATGATATGCATGGAATGTTTTTAATTGCTTGATATGCAAAATATGTGTGAAAGCAAATCAGAAGACTAAAATCAATAAGGATCTTGTGTCCATTCAATCAATAAGGATTTTATATCCAAATTAGTCTTCTCTTACTTCATAAAGGTGTAAACAAGGCTACTATCATATGGATGTTTCATCCGGAAAAATATAATAGGATCTATTGATCCAATGTCTTGGTTTGCCTTTAAGAATTGATATAGTTTCTATTTAGTGGAATGTGATCTCCGGCTTGGCTTGAAAGCTCTTCCCTTCCTTTCAAGCTTACAAATGTTTAGAAACTATATCTTGTTTGCTTATGACAAAAGGGTACAAATTAGTTTGAATTCTTTTGGAAACCCTTTTGATGTTTGATTTGCCAAATACCATTGCTTGAACTTTAATGATACATGTCTTGCATGCAAAGCAACAATTTCACACATTTGTTTTTAAATAAAATTCCTTGAATCTCTCTCAATCTTTTTTGTGGCATAAATTTGATATTTAAGATTATGCAAAGTGATCTTGCTAATAGCTCTTTTTGCTAAAGCAGCCCGATAGAGGAAGCTCCTTTGCCTATCTCATGACAAAAATGGGGAGAAAGTCTTGACAAATATAGGGGGAGTATTTTTTATGCTTTAGAGGAGAAATCATAAGAGAATAACCTTTTAGGGGGAGCATTGCACATGCATTACTTTTGTATTGCTTCATTGTCATTAAGTGCAAATGCCTTTTATATTTGTTCACCTCATATGCACTTGTTCTTGGAAAGTGTTTTCTTGCTAATGTGTGCAGGTATGATGATATATGAAGAGATTGAAGACCTTGAAGACTTAGTTTCATAGGTATCTCTTTTGTAACGTAGAATGAATTTTGTTGACCAATAGCTTTATTTTTTGTTTTGTGAGGAATCTTTGTGAGTGGTGATTTTGTTATGAAATAGCCAAAGGGGGAGATTGTAAGGACCTCTATTTTATGATTGGCTTATTTCATGACAAACCACACTGGGGATGATTTTGTAATGGATAGCTTAGGTTCTCGATGGCAAGCTTCCAAGATCTCCGTGACTTCAAGAGCGAAAGGTATATTCACTTGACTTTGTCCCTTGAAGAGTTTAGGTGAACACATACACACTTTCGTGCATGCTTTGTTCATCTTGAATTAGTGTTCCAATTGTTTATATGTGTGCATCCATTACACATTTCGCACTCGCACTTCATTGTTAGATATAAGTGTGGTTTTGTGTGGTGTAATTCATTTTCGGTTGTGTGATTGGAAGCGTCCATGCTTGCATGATGGTATGCGTGTCCTAACGCGATGTGTCACCACTAGACAGGTCCTATTTTCCTCTCTTGGATTGGTCTTAGGTCTTAGGTCACATGGTCTTATACCATGAGTTTAGGTAATCTTGTTGTTGTCCAAATTTGACCTTTGATCGTTCAAATGACCATATCTCTTTCTACAGACATCACAACCTCATTTTTTGTAGTAGAAAGTATACATCCATACCTTTCCAATGGTATATTATTAGTAATATTTCATGACCGTTTGGATTTGTTTTGAAATCTCAAAATTGACCACTAAAACAGGGCAACTCTGCTTTTTTCCAATCTGACCTTTGGTCACTCAAATGACCATAACTTTTTCTACAGACATCAAAATCTTATTTTGTAAAAAGGGGTAGAAAGTAGACATCCATACATTTCCAACAGTATATTATTTGATATATTTCGATGTCGTTTGGTCATGTTTTGAATGGCTTGAAAATCAGGCTGGGTGCTGATTTCCCAGTGCACGGGGTCCTACCCGCACAGTCACCAACGAAGTCTTTTCTAAGGTTTTTAATGGTCCCAGTGTATGGGTAAGTGCACGGGTTCCTACCAGTGTAGTAGACCTACGCACTGTGTCATTTTTACCTAAAAATTATGTTTTAAACTTTCTTAAAACGACGTAGTTTCACTTGGACCTTATATATACTTCATATTCTTTCCCATTTCGACCTAGAGCTCACAAAATCAGATTCTGGTGAGAGAAAGAGCTCCCCTAGTGAGAGAAATCACTAAGATTGCTTTTTTAATTCTCCAAACCCAAAACCCATGCATCCATGATATCTTTCCCATTTGTTGACACGTCACTTGTTATCCCCGTAAAACACGATGTTTACGTTGACGTGCCATCTTTCCAGATTTTACCAATAACAATACCCCTTTAAACATTCAAACCGAGCATCTTGATCAACAAAGATAACTCGCTCGGTGAGATATGTTTAACTCGAGAGTCTTTTTTTTGTATAGCTAATTAATGCTTGTTAATACTGGACAGCTGGTATTTAATTAAACAACAAACGTGTGATTTGCCTAGGTGATTTGATGCGAATGAAGCAACTGACGGTGGCAGTTCAAATTTCAAACAACGCGTGATCTTCGAGATTCGCATTCCAATGGCCACTCGCATGATGTC
Organism: Dipteronia sinensis; assembly: GCA_033220585.1. Classification (NCBI taxonomy): domain Eukaryota; kingdom Viridiplantae; phylum Streptophyta; class Magnoliopsida; order Sapindales; family Sapindaceae; genus Dipteronia; species Dipteronia sinensis. The sequence goes on from CM065640.1 coordinate 70,025,622, forward strand.
ATTCTTGTCTATATATATTTTCAAATTCCTACATTTCCCTCTTCACGCAACTTCTACTTCAAACTTTCTCATATTTCCAATATTTCTCATAAATTCTTCGTCTTCTCCAGGCTTAACTCTTCATCATCATCAAAGTTCTCATCTCACCCATTTTAATCATCAGGTATGGATCCTACTACCCGTCATTGTTATGTTGAGTTATTGATACATTATATTGAAATAGGTGATAAGGAAAATGTTGCTAGGATTGAATCTATTTTAAGGGCTTTTTCAAGATTTCTCTCCTCCAGTTCATCCCGTAGCCCTTAACGTCGATTACTCAGTGGCTCTCCCTAAGTTTCAACCTTAACCTTTTAGTTCAAACATTGCTAACCAACTGTTTCTTCTCCCAATACATACCCAGATATGTCAACAGCAATAGGGTCTAGTCGGGGAAGCAAACCAAGCTTTAAAGACTCATCTACAATCGACTTTAAAACTCCATCCCAACTATTGAAGATGGAAGAAGTTCCTAAGAGGCATCGAGCCCACTTGTTTCGATTCTCAGCGGAACAACCGAGCGCCTTTGATAGCGAAGTAAATGTGGTTGGTGAACAGAAGATCATAAAGTATAGCGAAAGATTCGATCTCCCCTGATTGGCTCAACTCTTTACGAGAGATTGTGCTATTTGGAACCCTCATCGGGGTGATGTGGCAGTTTACGGAACGATGCTCACATTTGGGGTTCCTTCAACCTTTCATTGCTCGGTTCCGTACTGAAACTGGGATCGCTCCTGCTCAGCATTCGCCAAATTCTTATAGGGTCTCTATGAGCCTGTGGCACCTGTGGAAGTAAATTGGTGCCAAGTACCCCCTGACCCCATAGGAAATTCGTAACTTCTACACTTTGGGTCGGTCGGACAATAGGGGTACTTTCCATCTTCAATACAGCTCAATTAACCATTAGATTCCCGAAAGGTATAACTAGTGACCCATACCTCCATCAAGCAGGGATCACAAGGGCTTCATCTAGGGCTTCCCTACCTCCAACAAATATTGGTAGAATAGCTGGTTCTTCATTCAGGGTGAATGGGGTAAGACTGTGGTCACCGATCCTCGCAAGAGCTAGCTAGAAACACCGTTCCCAGGCACTTATATAGTCCTTAACTATGGAACAAGACTCTTGCAAAGCTTACAGAGGATCAAGCCAAGAATGTTATGAAGGCTACTCAAACATCTTGGGAAACCATAGATCGGAGTGCGTTGTTTGCTGAGAAGGATCTTCTGGATCTGGGATTGTTTCCCCTTATCTCGAACCGACACAAACGCTGTAAGTATTACTTTTTCCTAATCTTGATTTTTTTGGATCAGGTTTTATTCATTCTGATGTTCTTTCAATTACTCCAGTGTACGATATGGACATCGTAGCGAGTGAAAGGGTTAAGAACCTCGACAAAGTTAGTCGAGCCAAGGCTACAGCTCAAATACCCCAGGAGATCAACCCCCCCCCCCCCCCCCCAACAGGTTATTGTTGAGCTTGTTTATAAGTCTGACCCTAACACGTCTAACAACTCTCCTGATCGGGAAAGGGAGAGCAGGCCCTCTGATCAGGACAACTAGCAGAAAAAATCTCCTAGAGGCTCAAAGAAGAGATATGCCAAAGAAACAGCTGGTCATCACGTGACCAAACCCTTTGGGAGATCTCCGGTCAATAAAGTGACCAAAACTGTTGGAGGCTCTTCTGCTTCTGATGCTACTCATGGAAAGAAGAAGATCGAGTCAGCAAAGGACCTAGGAGCCCATCAAACTGGAGTCAGAATGGTCATTATTAAAGAAGATGATGAGGATCAGGATACGTTGACTGATCTGATCCGTAGGGAGCATCAATCGAAGAAGGGAAATGATCGTGCTTCAGCTCCATTTGCTGCTCTGCTATCTGATCATGCAAGAATGGATGATCAGGCTGCTGCTAGAGTTATTAGACAAGCCACCCTGTAGCAAGTTCATCCTCCATCTCTGGCTGAGCCAGTTCCCCTTCAAACTGGCCATTCGGTTGGCCAGGTTCCTACTGGCTCTTTTGTTCACCGTGTTGGCAAGGCTCCGATGCAATTCTCTGTTAAGCATCAGATAGTCTTCACTAACTTGGATTCTGATGAGGGGCAAGCCAGACCTGATGAGGTATCAGCCAGTCCGCCCACTCTTGAAGATAACCTATCTGACCATGAGGCGGATCATATCGATAAAGTCTTTATACGGCTGAGCCATCCTTCTGGGTTTTTGCCCAACGTGGTCATGGCCTCTTTTGTATCCAGTCATGAGGCGGGCCCATTAGAAGCTACTGGTCAGGAGCAAACTGTTGCTACACCCTCGATGGCTACTCCAGAGACCACTCTTGTTCTAGGTTCAGTCCAATCTGATCAACAACCTCACAGCTCAATACTTCCTACCGCGGTCGGCACTCCTGACTCGGAGGAAATGTCAGTCGACCCCCTTTCATGCTGAAGTCCATATATGCTGGAAAGGGATATGTTGGCGAAGGCTATTGGACTGACTTTTAGAATGCAAGTGATGCGGAACGAGTCTGCGTTATTTACAATAACGATGTACATGTATGTGCTTCTCACTCTTTTATTAGTTCCTTTCATTTTAGATTTATACAGGTATAACTCATTTCCTTTCCTTTTAAAACTGTGGGGGAGATGACCAGGGCCATGATGGCTCAGAAGAGACAGGCGCTAAAATCTCTCAGCTGAGGAAGGAACTTGAAAAGAGGAAGAAAGCGGTCAGTTCTGCCTCAGCCAGTGAATCAAAGCTGAAAACATCATTTGAAGAGGAACTAAGGCAGTGTGACTTGACCGAGGCAGTTTTGAGGAAAGGTGTATCCATTGCTGAGACCCGAACAGACAATGCCATAATTAGCCTGATGGAGCTTGCTGTGAAGAGCACCCAACTTGAAGCAAATCTAACTAAGGCTGAGTAGCGGTGCGTAGAGCTGGAACAAAAGCTATCCTTGGCTAAACAAGCTGCTGCTGGTCATGAGGCAGAAACTAGAGCTACCAAAGAGACTTTGGTTGCCTCCCAACAATCTATGCTTGAGGCCTAGTAGGGATCTAAGGAGGCCAAGCTTCGTTACAAAAGGTTGGCTGACGATCTGAGACAGCAAAAGGTCAGCGTGAAGGTGCTCTCTCAAGAGGCCAGATTAGCCCTTGAAGTTCAGATCTTTGATCGCTACAAGAGGTCTTCTGCATTCTAGGCAGTTATGCTGAGGGAACTGGAACGAGGGCTTGTCACTGCTCGAATGTTCTTCGAGGGTAAGGAGAGGTCTTCTGGAGAGGCTCGTAGTAAATGGGATCAAATGATTGAAAAGCATAAGGCCGAGTCTCTCAATGTGATTAAGAATTAGAGGATGAGATGGAGGGCTTACTGTAAGTTCATTGGGAAGGATCCCCATAAAATGCATCTAGAGCTCCCATCCAAGTCTTCCCTAGTGACCTTTCATGCGGTCGAGGAACGTGGTGCAATATCCAAGGGCATTGATATTGGGCCTTTGCCTGTGACCGATTACTCTCCTTTCATGGCTGAAAATCCTAAAGATGATATATGCTGGCCAGATTTTGGAGATCTGACCAAGGGCTATGAAGAAGAAGATAAACCCCCTAGCAACTCCAGACCCGGTGGCCCTTCAAGCACTCCTGGAGCCTGATCTTTCCTTCATCATTATACATTTTTTGTTGCACCACATATTTTGTAAATTTCTCCTATAACACTGTGTAAATGATTAACTCATTCTTAATGATACAGATCTTAATTTACTTGCATAGTCTTCTTTATTTTAATCAACATCTTTGTTGATTGTCACTTCTAATTTAATCAGTTATCTTGTTAACTGATTGTGACTGATCTGATTGATTATGTTTTCAACTGATCAAATTTGATTGATTATTAACCCGACCAGCTATATTATTTAACTGACCGAACTTGGCTAAACTAGTTATCAACCATCTTTGATTCATTCAGTTATCTTTTTAATTGCTCGTTATCGATCCAATCAATTATCTTTTTGATTGATTGAACTTGGTCTGGTTGGTTTAGCTATTGACTAGCCTTTGGTTATCCCGATCGGTTATTTAATCAACTGACCAAGTTTGGTTTGGTTGGTTTGTAGTTACGTTGTATGTTCGTTCAAGTAGTGTTCTTTTGATGGACCATATGCATGGTATCTAATTTATAGACTCTTGTCTTTTATCTAGCAACTAAGTCACTAGGACGTCTCCCAGTAGTCTGTTACTCAAGATTCGTTGCAATGAAGGTTTTCTCTATCTTATTAACTCAACTTATCTTAGCCGAGTATCTAGTTAACAGGCGTTCAAGTATGAGAATTTGATTACCTCATCCAACTCTTTGCGCATCCCCATCAGGTATCTAATTACCTGAAGGCGCTCTAACAGTGCTTTTAATGCACCTAGTTAGTTTCAGTGAAAGTGCATTGTCTTTGCGACATATGATTTCGGCCCTATCACTGGGCCCCTCGAGAACCCGTTTGGGGTTCATCGAGACTTGCTTTTGTAAACGAAAGCGATTTTAGAACACTTTTTCTTGAACTATGCTTCCCTCAAAGGGCTTTTATTGATATCTTCAATCAAAATTATAAAAAACAACAACTGATCAGAAATAAGTAAAATCTGCCATTATTCTAAACTTGACAGAATATCTAAAATGACTGAAAGAAAGCAGAAAAAGGAAACCCCTTAAGGGTAAAAAAATCTTCAAGTATTGGGCATTGCATGATCGGGGTAACTCTCCTCCTTTTGGTAGAATAAGGCGATATGCTCCATGCCGAGCTAATTCGACCACCTGATAAGGTTCTTCCCACTTATCTGCTAAGGATCCAGCCACCTTATCCCTTATGTTCTGGGATACCCTTCTAAGAACCAGATCTCCGAGTTGGAACTTTCTCCCCCAGATGTGCGAGTTGTAATATTTAGCAACCCTTTGCTGATATGCTGCGTTTCTTATCCTCGCCATGTCCCTTCTTTCTTCCAATTCATCTAGGTTATGCTCTAGCATCCCCGCATTTGCATCAGGTTGGTATAACTAGATTCTAGAGGAAGCATGTGTTACCTTGACCGGGATAACCGCATCGATCCCGAATGCTAAGGAATAAGGTGCTTCTCCCGTCGACATCCTTTAAGTTGTTCGGTATGCCCAGAGCACCTCATGCAACTTGTCCGCCCAATTTCCTTTCTTGGCATCGAGCTTGGCCTTTAAGGTGTGCTTGATGATCTTGTTGACAGCTTGGGTTTAACCATTAGTTTGAGGATGAGCTGGCGTAGCATAATAGTTTTTAATGTGGAACTTTTGGCATATTTCCCTGAAGTTATCGCTATCGAATTGAGTCTCATTGTCAATGACAATTGTATCTGGGATCCCAAACAGATAGATGATATTCTTCTTTATGAAGCTAGTGGTATTGGCTTCGGTTAAACGCACAAATGCTTCCGCTTCTGCCCACTTTATGAAATAGTCTACTGCCACTATGGCATGCTTCACACCTCCTTGTTCGGCATGCTTCACACCTCCTTGTTCGGCATGCTTCGCACCTCCGTTCGGGCCGATCAGATCCAGTCCTCACATTGCAAATGGTCAGGGTGAAGTCAAATTCTTTAGGTGCTCGGGTGGCTGTTTGATGTCGTTTCCGATTCTTTGACAAGTCTCGAATTTCTTAACCACCGACTTGGCATCCTTAAATAGGGTTGGCTAGTAGAAGCCATGCCTGAGGGTTTTATGAGCCAGACTTTTTCCCCTAGTATGGTTTCCATATATACCTCTATGTATACTTGCCAGAATCTTATCTCCATCAGCTTGACAAACACATCTCTGTCGGGCCTTTGACAACCCCCTTCGGTAAAGCTCATTACCTACTATCGAATACCGAGCTGCCATGTATCTGATACATTTTGCTTCAGCCGTATCTTCAGGGAGCATGTCGTCTTCTAAGTACTGTGTGATCGGGGTAATCCAAGTGACCTGACCTTCTTCCACTGCTTCTACTGTTTCTACTGCTAGTTTTTCTTCTTCTTTGATACTGGGCCTTCTGAGATGAGCCACTGGGATCGTTTTAGACCAGATGCCAGTGGTTACTGATGCCAATCTTGATAATGAGTCAGGTTTCTCATTTTTCTCTCTCGGGATCTGAGTGATTATGTAAGTCTTGAACCTCCCGAGAAGTATCTTAGCTATCTCTAAGTAAGCTACCACATTGAGATCTTTCGACTGGTACTCGTCTAGGACCTGGTTAACCACAACCTGCGAGTCACTGAATATCTTCACTTCGTCTGCTCCCAGTGTTGTGCATACCCTGAGTCCTGCCAACAACGCCTCATACCCGACCATTTTGTTGGTAGCTTTAAAGTCAAACCGCAAGGCATATTCCACTTGATCGCTTTCTGGGGTTGATAACACTATAACTTCCCCGCTGCCGTGCGTATTTGACAATCCATCGACATGTAGTTTCTAACTGAAAACTTTCCTTTCCTTATCTTTGAGCATTCTGATCACTTCACTGTTTGGTTCAGTGAACTCAGCGATCATATCAGCCACTACCTGACCCTTTATAGTGGCCCTTGGCAGGTAAAAGATATCAAATTCACTCAGCTCAACCGCCCACTTTGTCAATCTCCCTGACATTTCTGGCTTGGACCGAATCTGTTTTAATGGACAGTCTGTATAAACTTCAATTTTGTGAGCCTAAAAGTAGGGCCTTAGTTTTCTTGCCGTTGTCACCAGTGTTAATGCCATCTGATCGGCTAGCGAGTATCTCGTTTCTGCTGGTAACAAAGCCTTGTTGGTATAGTACACTAGTTTTTGCAGTCCTTCATCCAGCCTGACCAGTACCGACCATGCGGCCACAGCTGTGACTGACAAGTATAAATACAGTGTTTCTCCCTCCAGAGGCTTCGACAGGATAGATGCTTTGCCCAGATACTCTTTAATTTTCTAGAATGCTTGTTCACACTCTTCATTCCATTCTACTCATTTGCCTTTCCTTATTGCCTTGAAGAAAGGCAAGCATCTATCGGTTGACTTACTGATGAACTGGTTTAGTGATGTTAATGTAGGGAAAAATCGATATAAAACGCAGCAGAAGAAACGAAAATAGATTTCGTATGGTTTTAAAATTTTTCTCAAAGTTGAACCTTAACCTTTTAATTAATTAAACTCAAATATATACGGTTAGAGTTAAATACCTCTTGACGCGTGATCCGATTGACTTACGTCGATTGGTAATCAGTAAAATCTTTTCCGATGCCTGTGAACAGTACCCGCGTGAACAGTGATTGTGAACAGTACCCGCCTGAACAGTGATCGTGAATCACCTAGGAGCGTGGTCTCCCTTTTTCTTTGAATTGCAAACCTGAGAATGGATGAACAAAGTTTTCTTTTTCTTTTGTGAGTCACAAAACAATCAAAAGAAGACAAAAATTATTCCGGTCACTTTTGAGTTCTCAATCTAATGATCGAAACTCGCATGAACCTAATTCGATGTTGTACACGCAAGCTTATTGATGAACAAGCAATCAGTGTACTATCAAAGAATAATCTCTTCTCTCTTTTATGTTTTTTAGAATAAAAATTATCCTTTTCTATGAATTGAAAAGAAGAAGAAAAATTGAATCATTCTATCAACTATGGTGGCCGAATTCTATATGTGGAATTATATAGGTGGCCGAAATTTTTCTTCCTCTTCTATTTAGGATTGCCGAAATCTTCCTCAAAATGGACTAGGGTTGCCGCAAATCACATACCAAAAAGAGTTTGTGTTGCACCCTAATTTTCATCAACCTTTAGACTTCAAAACCTAATCCAACTCATAGATATTTTTATTCTTTTATTGACTAAATAAAAAGACTTCTTATTTGATTAAATAAATAAAATTATTTATTTATTTTCTTATCAAACAAGTCTTTTACTTTTAATATACTACTACCAATAGTATAACTTTAGGAAATATATTTCCTGATCAGAAAAAGATTTGTTTCTTAATTAAACAATTAATTAATAAATTAACTAATTCTTATTTAATTAAAACAATGAAACAAACTAATATATTAGGTTAATATATACACCTTGCCGCCCCACTTATATAAATGGGCCATATATTATTTTCTTATTTCATTTAATCCATTGGACTTTAAATAAAAGCCCACATGTGAACCAGACCCATTCTTACTAAAAGAAACAAGCCCACATGTCTCCTTTTAATATATTAATATAATAGTGCAGCCCATTAATTAAATAATAGACATATTATATTCTTGATATATTAAAAACAATTCTAGATGGACCCTTAAATCGGCCCGGTAGAATATATCAAGTGATCCATGTAAATACGTGTGGATTGGGGATCTTGGCAGGCTATCTAAATTTAAGCTTCAATAGACACAACCTAATCACAATCAACAAATGATTCACTTAGGTCCAATCTATTAATTTTAACTCATTCCACTAAAGAGCTAAAATTGAACTCTTAAATAAAGATAGAATAAAGAGATGTTTCTCATTCATACCCTAGACAATCTTATAGGAGATGGTGTATCCTCGTGAATAATATCAGTAATCGCCAAGAGCTCATAGACCGCCTATAGCTCTCCAAGTTACCATATTTCCTCATATGACCACATTTCGTACTTGGATACTTTGACTTGTCCAGAAGCCATGTTTTCAATAATCATTATTGAAAATTCAACGTTGAGATTTAATATCCAATACCTCAAAACATCCATATGATGATATTATACTCTCATTTAATAAATGGAGCCACGATGTCCATATCTATAAATGAAGTCCTCTATCGATTAGCAAATGTATACCACCATACTATCGAGGATAGACTATGCTATATAATCGTACTCATTGATAGCTCTAATGATAACACTTGCAACCATAAGTCCATCATTTATCTCAGGATTAAGATAGACTCTCCGATTGTCCTCTTTAATGAAAAGACTTATATCTAGTGGCGGTTCTAGATAAAGTATTTCATTGTGATCCAGTTCAATGCACCTAGTGCACTAGATTCTTTTACTCGAAAACCTTACGATGATTTTAGACTCATCATATTCATTTGATCCCACTCAAATGCTAGTAAAAGAATTCTACAACTTTAACAAGATAGAGGTGCCCAACCTTTAACTTAAGTTGTGAACGTTATTCAAGACTAACTAAAGAATTGTGTCTACCTCATACATATCCGGATGTATGAACAATTCTTCATGTCTCATAGTCTTTTGACCTTATGATTATTTACCTTGACAATTATAATAATAAATGCTATAAGTAATTGTAAGAATCAGAATTCACTTTATTAATATGAGAAGATTGTCAATTACAATATTACACTCTTGCCATTGAGCATAATCCTAACAATCTCCCACTTGCTCTATAGCAAGTATGTCATATCTCTCATTCCCATGTTCTCTAGATTTCCATCAAAGCTATTCTGAGGTAGAGCCTTTGTGAAAGGATCCGCTAGATTTTCTGCTGACGCGATTTTGGTGATCGTCACGTCTCCCCTATGAACAATTTCCCTCAAAAGGTGATACTTCCTTTCAATGTGTTTACCTCTCTTATGACTTCTTGGTTCTTTCGAATTAGCCACTGCACCACTATTGTCACTATGTATAGTGATCTATTTATTCGCACTAGGAACCACTTCTAAGTCAATCAAGAATTGGCGGAGCCAAACAGCCTCTTTGGCAGCTTCGCATGCAGCAACATACTCAGCTTCCATGGTGGAATCAGCAATACAAGATTGCTTGATACTCCTCCATATGACTGCTCCTCCTCCAATGGTAAACACAGATCCTGATGTGGATTTTCTGGAGTCAGAATCCGACTGGAAATCAGAATCTATATACCCAACGGGAATTAAATCCCCTCCAGAGTATACAAGCATATAATCTCTAGTTCTCTTGAGATACTTGAAAATATGCTTGACTGCCGTCCAATGATCAGGACCAGGTTTCGAGTGAAACCTGCTAACTATGCCAACAGCAAAACAAATATCTGGTCTAGTACAGAGCATTGCATACATGAGACTTCCAACTGCCGAGGCATATGGAACTCTACTCATGAATTGCTCTTCATGCACATTCTTAGGTGCTTGACCCTTAGAAAGTTTGATTCCATGTCTAAAAGGTAACATACCTTTCTTGGAATCATGCATGGTGAATCTAGACAAGATTTTATCAATGTATGAAGCTTGGGATAATGCAATCGTTCTATTCTTTCTATCACTTATTACTTGGATACCAAGAATATAACTTGCTTCTCCTAAGTCCTTCATATCAAATTGTTTTGCTAACCATTCTTTCACTGATGTCAATACACTTACATCGTTTCCAATGAGTAGTACATCATCAACATAAAGAATGAGGAAAACCAACTTGTCGCCTTTGATCCTCTTGTATACACAAGGTTCGTCAGGGTTTTGAATAAATCCAAAACCCTTTACAGCTTGATCGAACCTTATGTTCCAGGATCTGGATGCTTGCTTTAGTCCATATATGGACTTTTGCAACTTGCATACTCTTTCTTCTTGGCCTTTTTCAATGAATCCCTCTGGTTGCATCATGTAGATGCTCTCCTCAAGACTTCCATTAAGGAAAGCTATCTTGACGTCCATTTGCCAAATCTCTAGGTCTAGAGATGCTGCAATGGATAAGAGTATCCTAATGGATTTAAGCATGGCCACAGGTGAGAAGGTTTCCTCGTAATCGATACCTTCTTTCTGTGTATAACCTTTAGCTACTAGTCTAACTTTAAAGGTTTCCACCTTACCATCCATACCTCTTTTCCTCTTGTATACCCACTTGCACCCAATGGGTTTTATCCCTTTAGGCAAGTCTACAAGGGACCAGACTTTGTTATTGAACATTGATTCAATCTCGGATTGCATTGCCTTTTGCCAATGACGACAATCAACATCCTCCATAGCTTCCTTGTACGTGTAGGGATCATAGTCGTCCGGGAGATTCTCAACAGATTCTCCTAGACCGATGTATCTTTCGGGTTGTGTTCTAACCCTCCCACTACAACGAGGAATGGTAGGTTGTTGATCTTGTGTTAGAGTGGAACTTACAATTGGGCTGGGTTGTGAAACCTCTTGTGGAATTGTATCTCCTGACATCTCATTCAGGATAATTCTACTTTTGGGCACAAAATTATTCATATAGTCATTTTCTAGAAATGAAGCATTTGTTGAAACAAATACTTTTAGATCAGAAGGACTATAGAAATAATATCCTTTAGTTCCTTTTGGATACCCCACAAATATACATGTTTCCGAACGGGACTCCATCTTTTCTGTCTTTCCTTTCAACACATGTGCAGGACAACCAAATATCCTCATGTGTTGTAAACTAGGCTTTCGCCCAGTCCACAATTCATGTGGGGTTTTAGGGACAGATTTAGATGGTACATCGTTTAGAATATATATATTGCTGTTTGTAGAGCATATCCCTAAAAAGAAATAGGAAGTGTTGAATAACTCAACATTGATCTAACCATCTCTAAAAGAGTTCTATTTCTCCTTTCTGCTACCCCATTTTGTTGAGGTGTAACTGGTGCAGAAAGCTGAGAAACTATCCCATTATCAATAAGATATTGCTGAAACTCTCCAGATAGATATTCTCCACCACGATCAGATCTCAAGATTTTTATATGTTTCTCAAGCTGATTTTCTACTTCGGCTTTGAATGCTTTGAACGCTTTGAACATATCAAATGCATCCGACTTATGTCTCATGAGATACACATAACCAAATCTTGAGTAATCATATGTGAAGGTGATGAAGTACTCATATCCACCTCTAGCTTGAATGCTCATAGGACCACATACATCAGTGTGTACTAGTCCTAAACATTCAGTGGCTCTTGCACCTTTGGTATTGAACGGCCTTTTGGTCATTTTACCTTCCAAACAAGATTCACAAGTTGGTAGATCATCAACCTTTAAGTCACTTAAAGGTCCGTCACATACCAATCTTTTAATCCTATTAAGGTTAATGTGACCTAGGCGTAAATGCCAAAGATAGTTTTCATCTTTTGATAATTTTACTCTTTTATGATTAGGTTCCGTTATTTCTGTGTCTAACGAGTGAGAGATATTTCTATGCAAAAAGAATAAACCGTTTTCCAATGTACCTTTGCAAACAACTTTGTCATTCTTACTAATAATTAAAGTTTTATTAAAAGTAACCGAATATCCAAACTTATTTAAACAAGAAACTGAAATTAAATTCCTCTTGAATTGAGGTACATAATAAACGTCTATTAAATCTAAATGCCTACTAGAATCTAAAATAACTCTAATATCTCCCACTGCACTTGCAGACACTAACGTTCTATTGCCCAAGCGCAAATTGACTTCATCTTCATTCAACCTTCTCTTTTCCTGAAACCCCTGCAAAGAATAACAAACATGATTAGTGGCTCCAGAGTCTATGATCCAAGAATCAATAGAATCTGCCAGAAAACATGTTTCTAGATAATTAACATTACCTTCTTCCTTCTTTTTCTGGGACTTTGGGCAATCTCTTTTCCAATGTCCTTTTTCACCACAAAGGAAGCATTTCCCTTTGATCTTGGTTACTTTCTTGGTTTCCTTCTTGGTAGGCCCAAGTTGCTTTTTCTTCTGTTGTTTCTTGACCTTCTTACGGGTCTTAACAGTAGCAACTTTACCAACCAAATGAATCTCTTGACCTTTGTTTTTCACAAGGATCTTTTCAGCGCTTTGAACATCTTGTATCAGGCCCTGCAAGGTGTATTCCTGTTTGTTCAAGGTGTAGTCCAACTTGAACTGATCAAAGGAATCTGACAGTGAGTTAACTACCATATCAATTTGGGTCTCACCATCAATCTCAGCACCATTTAGTTCAGCAATATTGAGATGTGCTATGACTTTCATCATGTGATCTTTCACAGATTGTCCAGGTTTCATCCTAAGATTCATAAAAGCAGTCACTGCCTCTCTCTTAGTCGTCCTAGACCTCATAGCAAACATTTCCTCTAGAGACATCATTATATCAGCAGCGGACTCCATTCCTTCATGTTGCTGTTGCAACACGTCAGAGATAGTGGCCATAATGTAACATTTGCCATATCATCAGAAGTCTTCCACTGTTCATACTCGTCTCTTTGCATCACATTAGATTCATTATTAGGAAGGGGTGGTTTAGGAGTGGTCAAAACAAACTTATGTTTTTCACTTTGCAGCAACAACCCAATTTTCCTTTTCCATGTTACGTAGTTATCTCCAGTTAAGGTGTTATCTTTCAGGATGTTCATAAGTGATGGGGTCATGATTTCTGATTAAAACAAAAACATATATAAGTAAATAATCATGATAATAGCACTTTTAAAAATTTATCTTGAATTAAAATAAATAATTCAATCATAAAAATTCAACGGTGATCCAACACCCATAAATATTACGCCTCCTTTGGGAGTTCGCACTATTTACTAGTTAGACTAGGTCCCACCTAATTGTTAACATAACAACCAGCGTTTTTAATTTTAGCCTTGTAATTTTTATTAATAAGAACTGTTGGGAGGATATTAATAAAATTACATTGAGTGTGTTACCAAGATATCGACCCTCAATTTTCTCTCACGAAAATCCCTCCTTGGGGAGTAGATTTCGTTTAAGTCAATTGTCTAGTCTAACCTTGTAAGGAAGTATATTGTTAAATTCCATTTATGGACGCCCCTTAGGGGGATTACCAAAAATAATAAAACTCAACTAATCTTGGAGGCCATAGGCGTTCTTGCACACCTTCTCCCACTCAATTATTTAAGGCGTGTGATTAAATCCCAAAGAATGATTTTTACCAAGTTATCTAGATGCCAATTAGATACCTAAATCATTCAATGCATGTTCATACCAAAAGAGATATATGAGTGGCACTCCTATTCTAAAATGTCATGTTATCATACAACAACAAATATTGTAATATTTAAGCAAAAATTAAATAGCAAAAATTTTGGCCCATCCTAGAAAAGCAAGTAAATTACAATTGTTAGGAATACAAGATCTTCAGGTGGCCATCAACCATACGCTCATCCCTCGGCCTCCTCCCATGGACGTGCACAGCCCACAACCCCACAAAAAAGCTACCTTGCGCAGCCCATAAGGCCACATAAGGCTGCCGTGCGCAGCCCACCAAGGATTGGGCTTGCCATGCGTAGCCCAATCCAGTCCTAGGGTGCGCACGGTGCTCGTTCTCGGTTCCGGTTGCTTCGTTTTTCTTCGTGTCTTCGAATTTTCAATACCCGAATACATTACATCATATTACGAATAAATTACTGCAGCAAATATTTTTTTTATTATTTTACTGCAGTAAAATTTACAAAAAAAAAATACTGCACCTGATTACAAAAAAAATACTGCACTTATTTTACATACAAAAAAAAAATAAAACCCTAGCAACTACCAAGAAGGAATTATGGCGATAATAGACCACCCTTCTTGTTACAAATCCGAAACAAAAATTACATTGAAATTCTAGCACCAAAATCGAGCAATAACAATTCACTTTATAAAACATATATAAATCCATACATTCAACATGTAATTATATATGCGAATACCTAGAGTGCCATCTCTTTCTAAAACATGTATAATCACAATAAAAAAGAAATAGATTCACGTATATATACGTTAATTAATTAAAAGGTACAACCAAGGCTCTGATATCAATTGTAGGGAAAAATCGATATAAAACGCAGCGGAAGAAACGAAAATAGATTTCGTATGGTTTTAAATTTTTTCTCAAAGTTGAACCTTAACCTTTTAATTAATTAAACTCAAATATATACGGTTAGAGTTAAATACCTCTTGATGCGTGATCCGATTGACTTACGTCGTTTGGTAATCCGTAAAATCTTTTTCGATGCCCCTGAACAGTACCCGCATGAACAGTACCCGCGTGAACAGTGATTGTGAACAGTACCCACGGTTTTCTACTTTTTTGGTTTTACGCAACCACTTGCAATCAATGCAATTAAGAGAACTAATATCTTCTCTTCATTGCATTGTATCAGTTTTCAATAACAATTTATATCTTATATTTATATATTGTTTTTAACTGATTTCATTAATTAATCATTTAAAACATCTAATATTTATAAGGATAATTAATTAACAACTTTCATTAATTAATCCTTTAAAACATCTAATATTTATAAGGATAATTAATAACTTTGAATTTAAACTTTTTAAATTCAAAATTGATATTTAATTTAATAAAAATAAAATAATCAAATTATCTTATCTTCATTCAAACACAAATATCAATCAACACCCTCCAACTAATGATTAATCACATAATTAAATAATCTCATTATTAATCAATTTAATCACTAATATTCTTTAATTAAATAATCTCAATATTCAATTAATTCCCAAATAGATACGTGTCACTTTCGTAACACAATTAATTGGACAATCCAATTAATCAACCGTGACCCTTGTCACCTTTAATCAATCGGGCTAGCAAGGGGACCTAATGGACCCACAGTATTTCGAACTCCAATAATCCTTAGAAATAATTAATTAAACTCTTTAATTAATATTTTGTTTAATTAATTAATATTTCATGATTATTAACTTCAGTGTTATTCCACTAAAAACCCGAAGCTGCATTCTCTCAACTGTAGATGTTTTTACACAAACCAATAACTTTCGGTGTCCATCGATATAGCTATTACATATGGTATAATCCTCCACAAGTAGTTCATAATTAGAGCTGGGTTATAATGTCCGCTATACCCCTCTAATTATATATTTTCCATTAAGTACCATTGATTCTCTAATGAACAATAAATCCTATATTCCTCACGGAATTAAGACAGCGCTCATATTGTACAAGCCCCAAATCAACTCCTAAGGGAACTACTATCTACTTCTTGCAAGAAGGAGTGGATTCCATTATTGTGTACAAACCTTCCCAGCCACAAGCCAAACCGCGATTCCAACATACAAAGCATATTGACCGGGAATGTAACTCCGATCTCACCCACGGTATATCAAAAACTACGATCTAACATGAAGGTGTCGATAAGACATTCAGGATTAAGATCACCCATATATAGCCATCATTTTTCGATATATATGAATCTCATCATGTAACGGATCTTATTGAGAGATTCATATGGATAGTGGCCCAGTCCTATATGATCACATCATACAAGGTGCCTTCATTCTCATATCATTATATGAATGATCTAGGATAAGATCACCGTACATTACGCAATGGACCGCAGCTGCAGATTAACCACAAATAAAGTACCCAATTTTATTTGCTATCTACAGACTCTTTAGATTGCTCGTTTCAAAATGAATCCATCTGTATATGACAATCATATACTCAGTTTGAAATTTCATCCAGCAATCTTGTGTAGGGAAAAATCGATATAAAACGCAGCGGAAGAAACGAAAAGTAGATTTTGTATGGTTTTAAAATTTTTCTCAAAGTTGAACCTTAACCTTTTAATTAATTAAACTCAAATATATACGGTTAGAGTTAAATACCTCTTGACTCATGATCCGATTAACTTACGTCGATTGGTAATCCGCAAAATCTTTTCCGATGCCCGTGAACAGTACCCACGTGAACAGTGATTGTGAACAGTACCCCCGCCGTGAACAGTGATCGTGAACAGTACCGCGAGATCTTCCAATCCGAACACGTACGTGAATCACCTAGGAGTGTGGTCTCCCTTTTTCTTTGAATTGCAAACCTGAGAATGGATGAACAAAGTTTTCTTTTTCTTTTGTTAGTCACAAAACAATCAAAAGAAGACAAAAATTATTCCGGTCACTTTTGAGTTCTCAATCTAATGATCGAAACTCGCGTGAACCTAATTCGATGTTGTACACACAAGCTTATTGATGAACAAGCAATCAGTGTACTATCAAAGAATAATCTCTTCTCTCTTTTATGTTTTTTAGAATAAAAATTATCCTTTTCTATGAATTGAGAAGAAGAAGAAAAATTGAATCATTCTATCAACTATGGTGGCCGAATTCTATATGTGGAATTATATAGGTGGCCAAAATTTTGCTTCCTCTTCTATTTAGGATTGCCGAAATCTTCCTCAAAATGGACTAGGGTTGCCGCAAATCACATACCAAAAAGAGTTTGTGTTGCACCCTAATTTTCATCAACCTTTAGACTTCAAAACCTAATCCAACTCATAGATATTTTTATTCTTTTATTGACTAAATAAAAAGACTTCTTATTTGATTAAATAAATAAAATTAATTATTTATTTTCTTATCAAACAAGTCTTTTACTTTTAATATACTACTACCAATAGTATAACTTTAGGAAATATATTTCCTGATCAGAAAAAGATTTGTTTCTTAATTAAACAATTAATTAATAAATTAACTAATTCTTATTTAATTAAAACAATGAAACAAAATAATATATTAGGTTAATATAAACACCTTGCTGCCCCACTTATATAAATGGGCTATATATTATTTTCTTATTTCATTTAATCCATTGGACTTTAAATAAAAGCCCACATGTGAACCAGACCCATTCTTACTAAAAGAAACAAGCCCACATGTCTCCTTTTAATATATTAATATAATAGGGCAGCACATTAATTAAATAATAGATATATTATATTCTTGATATATTAAAAACAATTCTAGATGGACACTTAAATCGGCCCGGTAGAATATATCAAGTGATCCATGTAAATACGTGTGGATTGGGGATCTTGGCGGGCTATCTAAATTTAAGCTTCAATAGACACAACCTAATCACAATTAACAAATGATTCACTTAGGTCCAATCTATTAATTTTAACTCATTCCACTAAAGAGCTAAAATTGAACTCTTAAATAAAGATAGAATAAGGAGATGTTTCTCATTCATACCCTAGACAATCTTATAGGAGATGGTGTATCCTCGTGAATAATATCAGTAATCGCCAAGAGCTCATAGACCGCCTATAGCTCTCCAAGTTACCATATTTCCTCATATGACCACATTTCGAACTTGGATACTTTGACTTGTCCAGAAGCCATGTTTTCAATAATCATTATTGAAAACTCAACGTTGAGATTTAATATCCAATACCTCAAAACATCCATATCATGATATTATACTCTCATTTAATAAATGGAGCCACGATGTCCATATCTATAAATGAAGTCCTCTATCGATTAACAAATGTATACCACCAAACTATCGAGGATAGACTATGCTATATAATCGTACTCATTGATAGCTCTAATGATAACACTTGCAACCATAAGTCCATCATTTATCTCAGGATTAAGATAGACTCTCCGATTGTCCTCTTTAATGAAAAGACTTATATCTAGTGACGGTTCTAGATAAAGTATTTCATTGTGATCTAGTTCAATGCACCTAGTGCACTAGATTCTTTTACTCGAAAACCTTTCGATGATTTTAGACTCATCATATTCATTTGATCCCACTCAAATGCTAGTAAAAGAATTCTACAACTTTAACAAGATAGAGGTGCCCAACCTTTAACTTAAGTTGTAAACGTTATTCAAGACTAACTAAAGAATTGTGTGTACCTCATACATATCCGGATGTATGAACAATTCTTCATGTCTCATAGTCTTTTGACCTTATGATTATTTACCTTGACAGTTATAATAATAAATGCTATAAGTAATTGTAATAATCAGAATTCACTTTATTAATATGAGAAGATTGTCAATTACAATATTACACTCTTGCCATTGAGCATAATCCTAACAGTTAAGTATCTCGTTAACCTTTGAATGTCTTTCAGGGTAACCGGGGACCTCATCTTTTCCAAGGCCCATATTTTTTCAGGGTTTACTTTGATCCCCCTTTGGTGTACTTGAAACCTGAGGAACTTTCCTGACGGTACCCTAAAAACACATTTGTTCGGGTTGAGCTTCATCCCATATCTTCTCAGCGCTCCAAATGTTTCCACCAGATCAGTTGCATGCCTATCTGCTGTGATGCTTTTGGTCAACATATCATCTATATAGACTTCCATGTTTCTTCCGATCTGTTGGGCAAACATCTTGTTTACTAGTCTTAGGTAAGTTGACCCGGCATTTTTGAGACCAAAAAACATTACTTTGTAACAGTAAAGCCCTTGATCTGTTGTAAAAGTAGTTTTTTCTTCATCTAGACCGAACATTCTGATCTGATTATAGCCTGAATATGCGTCCATGAATCTCAGCAGCTCGTGCCCTGCAGTCGCATCAACCAACTGACCTATTCGAGGCAGAGGGAAACTATCTTTTGGACATGCTTTATTTAGATCTGTGAAGTCCACACAAATTCTTCATTGCCCATTTTTTTTACGAGCACCACATTGGCAACCCACTCGGGATACTGTACTTCCTTAATCAATCCTGCTGCCAATAGCTTATGAACTTCATCCTTAATTTCTAGGCTTCTTTCGGGGTTGAATCGCCACCTCTTCTGTATTACTGTTTTTCGCTAGGAGTCGACTGTCAGAGCATGGGAAATTATTCTGCCATCGATTCCTAGCATATCTTCATACTTCCAAGCAAACACGTCTTTGTACTCTTTTAATAGGCTGGCCAACTGGTTGTGCACCTGTTCGGTTAGCTATGCCCCCAACTTTATAGTTTGTTTAGGGTTCTTGTCGTATATCACGATTTCAATAGTTGGTTCCCTTTCCTAGTCTTTCCCATCTTCTATAGGTGACTCCCTTGGGTCTAGGTCGAACTGAGTTGGAGTTTCCGCCTTTTTTTCCTCTTTATCATCTTTCAGGCACTTTTCCCGTTCAGCGAAATCTACCTGCATTACGTCTGGCTCGGCTCTCTCTCTATAGACCGCTAGATTAGCTTTCCTCTCCCATTCTTGGGAACCCTTCAAAACTCTGACTCCAGCTTCGGTCGAGAACTTGACGGTCAGGGCGTAAGTTGCTATAACTGCCTTCGTTTTGTTCAAGAATGGTATGCCTAACAATGCATTGTATGGCCAATTCTCGGTGTCAACAACCACGAAATCGAGCAGTACTGTCTTCTGGCATGGGAACATCCCTATCTCGACTGGCAGTTTGACCATTCCCAGAGATCTTACTTCTGCTCCCCCAAATCCTCTGAGTGGGATTGCTAGTGGCTACAGGTCCTTCCTTTAAAGACCTAACTGATCAAATACCCCGGCACTTAGGATGTCCGCCGAACTCCCATTGTCGATCAATACTCTCCTTACTTCTCGATGGCCGATATGAACTGATACAACGATTGCATCGTTCGGCTTAACCTCTAATCTGTGGGCATCAGCTTCGGAGAAAATGATCGGATCCCATCCTTGCTTAAGCTTCTTCTGGTCGGGACCCACCGAATTTACCTCCAAGTTTCTTTGGCCATCTATTGCTTCACGGACCTCAGTCATCCTCTCCCTGCTACTCCTTTCTGTGCACGACCCACCAAAAATGGTATTGATAGCTCTGGCGTCTGAACTTCCCCTTGGACTACCCCTTTTGTCTTGGTCAGTTTTTGTAGGGTCATTTTGCCGATCATCACCCCCTTTAAGAACCATGTATTTCAGGTGCCCCTCTATGATCAGCTTCTCAATGCAATCTCTTAGCTAGTAGCATTTGGAAGTTTCATGACCGTTCTCCCAAAGAAACCTGCAATATTTAGAAGTGTCTCTTCGTGCAAAATTGGATTGCTTCAGGGGCTTCTTGTATAAGATTTTCTCCTCAATTAGGTTCAGAATTTCCTCCTGCTTCTGAGCCAGAGGAGTATAGTTTGTATACTGTCTCTTGTAGGTCCTATTGCCCTTCTGATCATCATTTTTACGGCCTTCCTTGCCTTTCCCAGAATTGTTCTTTCGGTCTCCTTCGGGATTTCCCTTCGAGCTATTGTCTTTGGTCTTTTGGCTTCCTCCTGGCCTACCACCATGGATTAACTCTCCTCCATGGGCTATTTGTGTTAGAACCCCGTTCACTGGTAACGCAGCGGAAATAGGTTTTAAAAATTTTATACATATCATAAACAATCTGGGACCAGTGAACTTAGGATCGCAATTCTTTTTCCGAAACTAATACATACAATATGTAAACACAGGAAATTGTAATCAATATATTAAAAGAAAATTTAGAACCTTACCAACGTTTGGAGGCTCCTTCACTTTACGATATGCTCCTGGTCTGTACCACTGATCTTCCTAGCTATTCCCGGAACTAGTAACTACGTGTGGGCGCGTCACGTACTCAGGAACTTATGAGGATATAGAGAGAATGAAGAAGAAACAATTTCTTCCAAGAGAAAACAGAACTAGAACCATTCTAGTTGTTAAAAACAATAACTTTATATTCTTTTTTTTTCTTCAATAGTGCACTCTTGCACTCTTTTTTCTCTTCTAGGTATTCACGCACAGCTCTCTTTTTTCTCTTCTTGTTTCTCTTTTTGTTACACACATTATGAGTTTGTATCATATGCAAACACTTGTGTATATCCTTTATGTGCTATATTTTTGTTATCAATATATATCATATACATATATATATATATATATATTATTATTATTATAACTAAAACTCTTTAATTGATATCTCTTTAGATTTTTAAACAAAATCTTTTAAAATTGATATCTCATATCTTTTATTTTAAAAGATAATTAAATATTTATTTTGAATTTAAACATTTTCAATTCAATTTCAAATATTTAATTTAATAAAATAAAATAATCATATTATCTTATTCTATTTGAAATCAAATATCAACTAACATCCTCCATTTAGTGATTGATAACAAAATTAAATAATCTTATTATTTAATTTATTTAATCATCATTATTCATTAATTAAATAATCTCATTATTCAATTATTTCCCGAATAAATACGTATCACTTTCATAACACAATTAATTAGACAATCCAATTAATTAACCATGACCCTTGTTACCTAAATCGATCGGGCTAGCAAGGGGACCTAATTGACCCACAGTATTTTGAGCTCCAATAATCATTGGAATCATTAATTAAACTCTTTAATTAATATTCCTTGATTATTAACTCCGGTGTTATTCCACTAAAAACTCGAAGCTGCACTCTCTCAACTGCAGACGCTCTTACACAGACCGATACAACTCGGTGTCCATCGATATAGTTATTACACATGGTGTGATCCTCCACAGTAGTTCATAATTAGAGCTGGGTCATAATGTCCGTTATACCCCTCTTATTACATATATTCTTTAAGTACCGTTGATTCTTTAATGAACAATAAATCATATTTCCTCACGGAATTAGGAGAGCGCTCATATTGTCCAAGCCCCGACCCTTAAAGGAACTACCATCTACTTCTCACAAGAAGGAGTGGATTCCACTATTGTGTACATACCTTCCCAACAACAAGCCAAACCGCAATCCCAACATATGGAGTATATTGATCAGGAATTGCATCTGACTTCACCCATGGTATATCAAAGACCACGATCTAACCTGAAGGAGTCGATAAGACACTCAGGATTAAGATCACCCATATATAGCCATCATTAGTTGATATATATGAATCTCATCAGTAAACGGATCTTGGTGAGAGATTCATATAGATCATGGCCCAGTCCTATATGATCACATCATACAAGGTGTCTCCATTCTCATATCTCATATGAATGATTCAGGATAGAATCACCGTACATTACGGAATGGACCGCAGCTATAGATTAACCACAAATAAAGTACCCAGCTTTATTTGCTATCTATGGATTCTTTAGATTGCACGTCTCTTACTGTATCCATCTGTATATGACACTCATATACACAGTTCGAGATTACATCCGGCAATCTGGGATGTTAATATATGCACAAGTTATAAAATAAACAACACAACAAGAATGAATTGAACTTTTCTTTTTATTTATTTCATAAATCCATTTACAAATTACATCTTTATGGCATAAACCCCAACAATCTCCCACTTGCACTAAAGCATGTGAGGCAAGTTTCGTAACCCTAGACTATCTAGGTGACCAGAAAACACGTTAGCCGGTAAGGTCTTCGTAAATGGATCAGCATGATTGTCTTGTGAGGCTATCTTGGTGACGATCACATCTCCTCTCCGCACTATCTCTCTAATGAGATGATACTTTCTCTTTATATGCTTTCCTCTCTTGTGGCTTATTGGTTCCTTGGAATTAGCCACAGCACCACTGTTATCACAATAAAGTGTGATGGGCTTTTCCAGATCTGGAACAACTTCCAGATCACTCAAGAACTTACGGAGCCAAACAGCCTCTTTAGCAGCTTCACAAGCGGCTACATATTCGGCTTCCATGGTGGAGTCAGAAATGCAAGATTGCTTAATACTTCTCCACACAATGGCTCCACCACCTAGGATGAATACTGATCCAGACGTGGATTTCCTAGAATCCCTGTCTGACTGAAAATTAGAATCTGTGTATCCTAACGGGATCAAATCCTGTCCGGAATACACTAGCATATAGTTTCTCGTTCTCCGAAGATACTTGAGAATAGTCTTGACATCAACCCAATGATCCAATCCTGGGTTAAACTGGTATCTATTGACTACTCCCACTGCATAGCAGATGTCCGGTCTCGTGCATAACATAGCATACATGAGACTACCTAATGCTGATGCATAGGGTACACGTTTCATATCCTCAACTTCTTTAGGTGTCTTAGGACATTGTTCCTTAGACAAGTGAACTACATGCCTAGAAGGTAAATTACCCTTCTTAGAGTTCTGCATCGAAAATCGCACAAGAATCTTGTCGATATATGATGCCTGAGATAGTGATATGAGTTTGTTCTTACGATCCCTTATAAGTTGGATCCCTAGAACATAACTCGCCTCTCCCAAATCTTTCATTTGGAATTGGCTAGCCAGCCAGCCCTTTACATCAGATAACACTCCCACATCATTCCCAATGAGTAGGATGTCGTCCACGTATAGGACCAAGAAAACTACCTTTTTCTCAATGATGCGCTTGTAGACACAAGGCTCATCGACGTTCTGCTCAAAGCCATATGTTTGATCACATCATCAAACCTGATGTTCCAAGATCTAGATGCTTGCTTAAGTCCATAGATGGACCTTTGCAACTTGCAAACTTTTTGCTCTTGATCTGGAGACATAATCCATTTGGTTGCATCATATAGATGCTCTCATCAAGATTGCCATTAAAGAATGCAGTCTTGACGTCCATTTGCCAAATTTCATAATTGAAATAGGCAGCAATGGATAAGAGAATCCTAATAGACTTAAACATGGCTACTGGCGAGAAGGTCTCTTCATAATCGACCCTCTCTTTCTGGGTATAACCCTTAGCCACTAGCCTTGCTTTGAAGGTCTCTACCTTCTCATCTACTCCCCTCTTTCTCTTGTAGATCCACTTACATCCTATGGGTTTTACCCCATCCGGTAAGTCTACAAGATCCCAGACTGAGTTGGAGTGCATAGACTCCATCTCAAGATTCATGGCTTTAAGCCATTCCTCTTTATCAAGATCTTCCATTGCATTTTTAAATGTCAATGGATCATCCACACTATCAGTAGAGACAACATCTTGTCCCTCACTTACACCCAAATAGCGTTCAGGCTGTCTCACAACCCTCTCACTACGTCTAGGTGGTAGTGTATCCTGATTAGGAACCATCTGACGCTCAGATGTTTATGGATCAACAACTCTTGTTCATGAAGCACTAGTCTCACCAGGCTCCAACTCATTCTATACAATCTTAGAACGAGGTTTATGGTCACTAATATAATTGTCCTCAAGAAAAGTTGCATTTGTCGATACAAATACTTTGTTATCTTCGGGACTATAGAAGTGTCCACATCTAGTCTCCTTGGAGTATCCTACAAACAGGCAGACCACAGACTTGGAGTCTAGCTTTCCACTTCTGTTCTTCAGCACATGTGATGGACACCCTCATACTCGAAAATGTCGCAAACTAGCTTTACGACCATTCCACAACTCTAGGGGAGTCTTAAGAACAGATTTTGATGGCACTACATTCAAAATGTATGCCGCTGTTTGTAACGCATATCCCCAGAAGGAATTTGGTAATGATGAGAAACTAATCATAGATCTCACCATTTCCATTAGGGTTTTATTTCTCCTCTCCGCTACACCATTTTGCTGAGGTGTACCGGGAGCTGTGAGTTGGGAAACTATCCCAGGCTCGACCATGAATTCTTCAAACTCTTGGTCAAGGTACTCACCTCCACGATCTAATCGTAGTGACTTGATAGTCCTACCTAATTGATTCTCAACTTCAGCTCAGAATTCTTTGAACTTTTCAAATGTTTCCGACTTTCGTTGCATCAGGTAGACATATCTGTATCTTGAGTAGTCAGCTATAAATGTGACAGAATACTCATAGCCGCCCCTAGCTCTAACATTCATCGGTCCGCAGACGTCTGTATGTATGAGTTCTAGTGGCTCTATAGCTCTAAGCCCTTTTTTTCAGTAAAAGGTCTCTTAGTCATCTTACCTTCTAAACAGGATTCACAGACAGGTAAGGTGCCAGCCTTTAACTCACTTAAAGGTCCGTTTTTTACTAGTCTGTCTATCCAGTCAAGGTTGATATGACCAAGCCTTAGATGCCAGAGATACGTGTCATTATCTGGAGAAATCTTATGTCATTTAGTTTTTGTTTTTTCAACCTTAAACATTTCGGTGTTAAGCAGTGTAGTATGTATTAACGGTCTTAACACATACAAATTGTTTTCATTAATTCTTGAACAAATATTCAGATCATTCTTTCTGTAAGGACCTCGATTTTATGATTGGCTTATTTTATGACAAACCACCACATTGGGAATGATTGCGTAATGGGTAGCTTAGGTCAGTATTGGCAAGCTTCCAAGCATCTCCATGACTTCAAGAGCAAAAGGTATATTCACTTGACTTTGTCTCTTGAAGAGTTTAGGTGCACACACACACTTCATGCATGTTTTGTTTATCTTGCATTTGTGTTCTTTATTGTTTGCATAAGTGTGCATCCTTTTCTAAAACACTCACTAGCTTACATTAGATATCATATCTTGCATTGTATCTTAGTTGATAACATGTTTGACATGTTAATTGTGCTTCATTGTGTGCATCTCACTCACTTCACACTTGCACAACATTCATGTAAGATAGACTTTTTCCTTGAGTGTTAAAAAAGGGATTTTTCCCTTTAGCGCGGCCTAGACCGCTCGGCAGGCTTTGCTTGCACCGCGGCGCACGGAGCGGTTTTCTCCAGTGCGTCATGCGCGACATGGACCGCGACCTGTGCACTTGCATGCACAGCGGTCCCAACCGCGGTGTTGTCCAGACGGTGCACTGCTGTATGTACGGCGGTCTGGACACTTACCTGTGCCGCGGTCTAGCAAGCGGTTTTGACGGGATTCTGTTTCCGAAGTTCAAAACGACGTAGTTTTAACTAGGGCTTCATATATATTCTTCGTCTTCTCTTCTTGGCCAACCAAGAGCTCAAAAATTCATTTTTAGAAAGAGGTTAGAGCTCCTAGAGAGAGAAAGCTTCAAGAAAGCATCTTTGACTCTCCAAACCCAAAACCCATCTCTATCTTACATCATTCAACATCATTTGAGCATGGGTCTTCATTGTTTCATGACTAGGTAAGCAAGAACTTCTTTGAATATCATTTATTGTTCTTCTTACTCTAGATTAGGTATTTATTGCATGATTAAATACCTAGACTCTATTATTGCATATTTATGAGTCTTGATAACATGATTGGGTTTGTATTTTGATAGCTTGATTGATTAGGTCATTTTTGCCTAAAAGCTAGGTCATAAATATTCATGTGTGATTAATTGATAACTTGGTTGAGAAATTGTGTTCTAATCAACTAGTTAATGTTCATGAATATTTGATTGTGTTTGTTTGTGATAGCTTGCATTATTAGGTCATATATGCCTAAATAGCTAATCCATAAATATTCATGTATGCTTAATTGATGATTAGGTTGTCTTTGTGCATCTAGTCAAGTTTATGAATGTTTATGTGAATTTAATTGACAATTAGGTTGTTAGAATTTCTCTACAACTAATTGAGACCTCATGTGTGTACATGTAGGCATTATTTGATAACTAGGATGTTATATTGCGTTATCTACATCTAGTTAAGCATTGTATGTTTGGTCTAACATATATTGTGTTGAGCATTTATTGATTATTCACTTAGACCCTATACTCTTCATTGAGTCAAAGTCTTGTGGCTTCGGGGTGAAGTTGCACAAGCATTGAAGTCTTGCAACCAAGTTGTGGTTGGCAAGCACCGGTCAAGAATCCATTGTAAAAGGCCTGCGGGTAGAGTAGGAGGTGCTCACGCCAATAGTAGTGTATCAGTGGATATCACTAGGGATAGAACCAAGAGTGGCGAGTGGTAGTGTCCATAGCCTGAGGTTATCTAGAGTGAGAGTCCGAGTATCACTTGAGGGTGTAACTTCTTACTCATATAGTGGATTTGAGGATCGTGTGTGGTTAGAAGGATAGCCCGTGGTTTTTCCCTTTGTTTAAGGGTTTCCACGTAAAAATCAAGTGTTATTTATTATTCCGCACTTTACACTTGATTTTGTATGGTTGATTTAATTGGGTTATATGTTTAATATTGACTAATCGAAAAAGTTGGTAATAATCGATTAACAACCCATTCACCCCCCCCCCCCCCCCCCCCTCTAGGTTGTAGACACACGCTTAGAGTGTATTTTCAATTGGTATCAGAGCGGGTTCCTAGACATACTTAGGTGATCCTTGCTCTTGATTGTGTGTGTCTTGCATTTGTGTGCATTTTGTTGGTTGCATTCACTTGCATTCATATTACCCAAACACTATGAGTGACTTTGGGATGAGTAAAGAGGAAGCGTCGAGTATGAGACCACCATTACTCAAGATGGACAATTATGCCTCTTGGAAAGGCAAGATGGAGTCCTATATTTGCCAAATAGATGACCGTGCATGGATGGCAATTGAGGATGGCTACACACCTCCAACTATGACCACCGAAGATGGAAGTGAAGTCTCCAAGCCCAAGGCTCAATGGAGTTCCGAAGAATTTGAAGCTTCGAAGTGGAACAACAAAGCAATGCATACTTTGCTTTGTGCAATGGATGAGAGCCAATATAAACTCATCCAAATCACCAAAAATGCACATGAAGCTTGGAAGATCCTAGAGACGGCACATGAGGGAACCGAAGTGGTTAAGGATTCCAAGCTCCAAGTCCTCCAAGCACAATTTGAGACGATCAAGATGGAAGAGCATGAGTGCTTTAATGACTTCCAAGTGAAGTTGATGGACATTGTGAATCAAAGCCATCAACTAGGTGACCCGTATTCGGATAGGAGGATCAAGCAAAAGATCATGACGTCACTTCCCGCTAGATTCGAATCCAAAGTGACGGCTCTTGAAGAAAACAAGGACTTCAAGACTATGAAGCCAAGTGAAGTGATTGGAAGGCTACTTGCCTATGAGTCTAGACGGGGTCCTACCTCCACACCTCCCAAGAAGCAAAAGGGGTTAGCCTTGAAGACCTCCAAGATTGGGAAGGGGGATGATGACTCGGATGAAGACATGGCTCTAATGGTGAAGAGATTCAAGAAATTCTTGAAGCTACAAAAGAGTGGCCATGGCTCTGAGGAAAATCACTTCAAGAAGATTGAGCCAAGTCAAGAGAAGCCTTCAAGAACGGGGATTCAATGCTTTGAATGTGAAGGATTCGGGCATATCTCTAAGGATTGTACTAACTTGAAGAACAAGAGAAGAGAAAAGGCGATAGCCATCTTATCAAGTGATAGTGAGAGTGTAGAAGATTCCTCGGATGATGAAGAAATTGTCATTAACTACACGGCCTTTGGAGTCTCTTATATGGAAGTAGAAGAAGGCAAGAGTGCCTTGTCATGTGACCAAGGCGAAAGTCTTGATGAGGAAGTTGACTCATTTGATGAGAGGCAAAGTGAAAGGAGTGTCTCACTCTCTATTATAGAAAGTGACTCCGATAAGGAGATAACTCTGATGGTTGAGAGATTTAGGAGATTTGTGAAATCTCAAAAGAAGGGTTTGACCTCCAAAGTGAAGGAGGAGAAGTGTATGACCTCCAGTGTCAAGAAGGAAAAGAAAATATCAAGGAAAAGTGACCCTTGCCTTGAGTGTGGTGGAGTTGGCCACCTTGCCTCCATGTGTGGTAACTTGAAGCACAAGAAGGGAGGAGAAACTATGATCGCTACTTGGAGTGATAGCGAAGTTGAAGTAGTTGAAGAGTGCTCCACAAGCTCGGTTGCTAGTGAGATCAACTACTTCGCATTTCCGGGTTCCTACCATGAAGAAACTCAAGCCATCACCAAATGTTTATCACTTGAAGATTTCAAGATGGGTGGCCTTGAACTTGGAAACCGAAGAGGAGCATGCTTGAGTGAAGCAAGCCTTGATGATATGACTCTCACAAGCACAAGTGGGAGAAGCCTTGATAGTGATGGATCATGCTCCGGGAACTCTTGTGACAACAATGTGCATAACCAAGAGTTCATTGACTTTCTTCAAAAGTCTTTAAAGGAGAGAGAAAATGATATCCTTATATTGGAAAAGGATAATCTTCAATTAAAGGCTAAGTTAAATGACTCCTTGAAGTCGGACGTGATTGATATGTCTGAATATGAGAAGGAGATTAAAGATTGCCATCAACGGATGAAGGCCATGAAAGAAGAACTTGCCAACAATGAAAACTCCTTGAAGATTGTCAAGGAAAGAGAGATGAGGTGCCTTGAAGAATTAAAGAAGGCCAAGGTCAAACAACCTCAAGCTCAAGGCAAGAGCAAAGCTTCATCCAAGCAATCTTCCACTCAAGGAAAGTCCACACAAGCCTTGGCATCCCAACTAAAGCCTAGGCAATCCAAGAAGAAAGGACAATTCCTTGAGAAGCCAACCATCTCCTTTAACAAGTCAACTATCAAGAAAGGAGGTGACCATAAGTGGCATGCTCAACCAAGGTGGCATGATCAACAGGCTCAACCACCTCAACAAGCTAGACCACAAAGGTACAACCAATCGGCTCAAGTTCCAAGGACAAGCCAACCGGTGCATCATCAAAGATATCCTCATCAACATGGCGATGCCTCGATGAGATCACAATGCAATGGTATAAATTCTTACTTTGTACCTACTTGTCATTTTTATGGTATGATTGGTCACTTAAGACCAAATTGCTTTAAATACATTAAGAGGTGTAGGTTAGAAAGCATGAAAGAGAGACGGTTGAAAAAGAAGGCAAGTTTGCATGAACCTAGGGAATTTATAAACATGTATATGACCACTAAAAATGTGAAAGTGGAACCTAGGTGGGTTAGAAAGAATGAACCCGCTTGCCTTAGTGCCCATGTGACTCCCGTAGATGCAATTAGGTCCATTGGACTTGGTAGGTCTATAGGAGCTCATGTCTCCCATTGACTTGGTTGGAATTGACCCCATTTGGGGAGTTCAAGCAAAGAGAGCGATCTTGCATGATTTGCTATATGCAAAAAGTTGGCTTATTTTATGCTCTTTTATGATTGCTTGAGTGTGCTTGGTGAATAACATTGATTAATAATTGTATAATGTTTTTGATTACACCATTGCACGGTTGCTTTGTATGATAATGCATGACTTCTATTATTGCTTGAGCATACTTATCTTTTTGAGGAATGTTCTACTTGTTAGTACATTTGATTGACCTCAAATTATTCTCCATGTTCATGATTCCTAGATATGCATTCTTAAGCTCTCTCTTGAAAAGGGCTACTGGCAATATGACGTGGAGCCGCCCAATGTTGGAAAAGGCTACTCATTTGAAACCGAGTGAAAGCCATCAAGAGAGTTACATTAGCATGATAAACAGAAATACATGCTTGCTAGGAATATGGAGAAAAACAGAAAAAGGAGAAAAACAGAAAATGTTGTTATATGACTATTATGTGTGGTGTTGCATTGCTTATTTTTGACATCAAAATTGTTGATTGATGATGTATCTTGCAATGAAGAAAAGATGATATACTTTTGTTGTGATTAGTACACTTGCACACAAATGCTTGGATATATATCTTCTTATCATAACAACAGGGTCTTAATTGGTTTGACTTCAATTGGAAATCCTGTTAAGTGTTACTTTGATTAATTTTTATGCATGAGAATAATAGTATTTTGTATTACATGCTAAGCAACCTTTCACACGCACACATTTTTTGAATATAATCTCCTTGAATCTCTCTCAATTATTTAAGTTGCATAAAGTTTGTGTATATGATTATGCAATGTAATTGTGCGAATAGCTCTCTTTGCTAAAGCAACCCGATAGGGGGAGCTCCTTTGCCTATCTCATGACAAAAAGGGGGAGAAATCTTAAGAGAAATAGGGGGAGTGAGAGATATAAGGGGAGCATTGTTTATGCTATGCTTTGGGGGAGAAATCATGAGGGAGAGTAACCTTTTAGGGGGAGCATTGCACATGCATTCTTTGTATTGCTTTATTTGTTATTGAGTGCAATGCTTGTTTTTATTTGTTCACCTCACTTGCACTTGTTCTTGGAAAGTGCTTCTTGCTATTGTGTGTAGGTACATTGGTGATTCTACAAGGAGACAGAAGATATTGAATATTTAGATTCTAGGAATCTCTTTTGTATTGTAGAAGTGATCATGGACAATAGCTTTATTTTATTTTGTGAGGAATACTTGTGAGTGGTTGTTTTGTCATGAAATAGCCAAAGGGGGAGATTGTAAGGACCTCGATTTTATGATTGGCTTATTTCATGACAAACCACCACATTGGGGATGATTGTGTAATGGGTAGCTTAGGTCAGTATTGGCAAGCTTCCAAGCATCTCCATGATTTCAAGAGCAAAATGTATATTCACTTGACTTTGTCTCTTGAAGAGTTTAGGTGCACACACACACTTCATGCATGTTTTGTTTATCTTGCATTTGTGTTCTTTATTGTTTGCATAAGTGTGCATCCTTTTCTAAAACACTCACTAGGTTACATTAGATATCATATCTTGCATTGCATCTTAGTTGATAACATGTTTGACATGTTAATTGTGCTTCATTGTGTGCATCTCACTCACTTCACACTTGCACAACATTCATGTAAGATAGACTTTTTCCTTGAGTGTTAAAAAAGGGATTTTTCCCTTTAGCGCGGCCTAGACCGCTCGACAGGCTTTGCTTGCACCGCGGCGCACGGAGCGGTTTTTTCTAGTGCGTCATGCGCGACATGGACCGCAACCTGTGCACTTGCACGCACAGCGGTCCCAACCGCGGTGTTGTCCAGACGGTGCACTGCTGTATGTACCGTGGTCTAGACACTTAGCTGTGCCGCGGTCTAGCAAGCGGTTTTGACGGGATTCTGTTTCCCAAGTTCAAAACGACGTAGTTTTAACTAGGGCTTCATATATATTCTTCGTCTTCTCTTCTTGGCCGACCAAGAGCTCAAAAATTCATTTTTAGAAAGAGGTTAGAGCTCCTAGAGAGAGAAAGCTTCAAGAAAGCATCTTTGACTCTCCAAACCCAAAACCCATCTCCATCTTGCATCATTCAACATCAT
This sequence comes from Dipteronia sinensis, assembly GCA_033220585.1. Taxonomy (NCBI): domain Eukaryota; kingdom Viridiplantae; phylum Streptophyta; class Magnoliopsida; order Sapindales; family Sapindaceae; genus Dipteronia; species Dipteronia sinensis. The sequence continues at coordinate 70,058,213 of CM065640.1, forward strand.
TTGAGCATGGGTCTTCATTGTTTCATGACTAGGTAAGCAAGAACTTCTTTGAATATCATTTATTGTTCTTCTTACTCTAGATTAGGTATTTATTGCATGATTAAATACCTAGACTCTATTATTGCATATTTATGAGTCTTGATAACATGATTGAGTTTGTATTTTGATAGCTTGATTGATTAGGTCATTTTTGCCTAAAAGCTAGGTCATAAATATTCATGTGTGATTAATTGATAACTAGGTTGAGAAATTGTGTTTTAATCAACTAGTTAATGTTCATGAATATTTGATTGTGTTTGTTTGTGATAGCTTGCATTATTAGGTCATATATGCCTAAATAGCTAATCCATAAATATTCATGTATGCTTAATTGATGATTAAGTTGTCTTTGTGCATCTAGTCAAGTTTATGAATGTTTATGTGAATTTAATTGACAATTGGGTTGTTAGAATTTCTCTACAACTAATTGAGACCTCATGTGTGTACATGTAGGCATTATTTGATAACTAGGATGTTATATTGCATTATCTACATCTAGTTAAGCATTGTATGTTTGGTCTAACATATATTGTGTTGAGCATTCATTGATTGTTCACTTAGACCCTATACTCTTCATTGAGTCAAAGTCTTGTGGCTTCGGGGTGAAGTTGCACAAGCATTGAAGTCTTGCAACCAAGTTGTGGTTGGCAAGCATCGGTCAAGAATCCATTGTAAAAGGCCTGCGGGTAGAGTAGGAGGTGCTCACGCCAATAGTAGTGTATCAGTAGATATCACTAGGGATAGAACCAAGAGTGGCGAGTGGTAGTGTCTATAGCCTGAGGTTATCTAGAGTGAGAGTCCGAGTATCACTTGAGGGTGTAACTTTTTACTCATATAGTGGATTTGAGGATCGTGTGTGGCTAGAAGGATAGCCCGTGGTTTTTCCCTTTGTTTAAGGGTTTCCACGTAAAAATCAAGTGTTATTTATTATTCTGCACTTTACACTTGATTTTGTATGGTTGATTTAATTGGGTTATATGTTTAATATTGACTAATCGAAAAAGTTGGTAATAATCGATTAACAACCCATTCACCCCCCCCCCCCCCCCCCCCCTCTAGGTTGTAGACACACGCTTAGAGTGTATTTTCACTTTCCAATAATAACAAACTTATTATTAAAAGAAACAGAATATGATTGTTCTAACAACTTAGAAACGGAAATCAAATTCCGTGTAAATCTAGGAATATAAAAAACATTGTTCAATAATAAAAAACTATTATTATTACAAAATTGTAATCTTATTGCTCCCACTGCTTTTGCTGACACGACATCCCCCGACCCCACACGCATTGAGAAGGCTCCCTCCTCTAGCTGTGTCCAAGAATCAGTCCATTGCAAAGAAGAACAAACATGGTTAGTGGCCCCTGAATCAACTATCCAGGGTGAAGAATCATCTTCCACTAAACAAGATTCAAGAACAAGTAAATCATATTTACCTTTCTTCTTCTTCTTGGCTACCTCCTCCAGGTACAGAGGACAGTTCCTCTTCCAGTGCATGACCTTGTCGCAATGGAAACATTTTCCTTTATCTTGGTCAGTAGAGCCGCCCTTCTTTTTGCTCTGGGCTTTCTTGGGTTTGGGCATACCCTTCGCCTTCCCAGCAAACCTCTTCCTCTTCTTATTATTGGAGGAAGATGGTTCGGAAACATTTGCCTCACCGGTCTTACTTTTGTTGTCCTTAGTCAAGGACTCAAAAGTAGCGAGCTCATTGAGCAACTGTGTGAGACTGAACCTTAACTTGTTCATCCTATAGTTGCTCTTAAACTGATCGAAACTTTTCGGAAGAGTCGTCAGTATGATGCTCACTTGACTGGGTTCATCAATGGCCCCGCCATTGACTTTTGCCATGTTGAAGTAGGACATCATGCTCAGGACATGTTCCCGAACTGATGTACCTTCCTTCATGCGAACGAGCATACCGGAACGAACAGCTTCGTGTCGCTTTTGCTCGGAGGGCTGCCCGAACATAGCTTGCAATGACTCCATGATTTCGAATGTAGAAGTCATTGCTTCGTGCTTTGTGACAAGCACGTCTGTCATAGAAGCCAACAGATATGTTCGAGCCTTCTCATCAGATGAGACCCATCGCTGGTATGCCTCACGAACAGTTCGTGTGGCATTGGCAGTAGGCACCGGAGGACATTCCTCCGTAAGCACAAACTTGAGGTCTTTGGTGACCAATATTCCATTAATATTAAGTTTCCACTTAATGTAGTTATCTCCAGTTAATTTTTTGTTTGCGAGAATTTGAAGTAATACAGAAGACATAATTGCTGAAAATAAATAAAATATTCATTTAGTTATTTATTAAAACACAAGTGCGAGTGCTTTGGCATAAATTTAAACATGATGCATGAACATGTTTAACGAACTAGAAATACCCAAAAACAGTTACTATACCACGACAATCCAACATACCACAAAGAAGTGCCGCATTAGGGTCGGTCAAGTCTTTGCATGTTGGACCGAGACATTCTCAATCAAATGATATTCTAGAATAACTCTTATTCCATATCATTCAACCATCGTTTATTCAGTTAGGTTTTTAATTAACAAAACTTAATCAAAACCTTCGTGAGTGTAACCCACCATTTCAGATATCATGAGCTTAACTCGAGAATTGCCGCCTTAGGGTCGGTCAATCCCGAAATACCCTCAGAAATCCTATCTGTTAGGAAGTCAACCTTTGTATTGATCTTTGTGGAAACCCTCCTTAGGAAGGATGAAAGCAAAGCCGTCACAAGGCCCCACTCGGATCTCACGGTGTTGAACTAATGATGGAGACTGCGGGATATATATGTCACATATCCCTCTCCCACTCACTATTTAAAAAATAAGGTTTTCTATTATCCGTTAATGCACCTAGACTCTATAGGATCAAACGGCTAACTTTAATCAAGTTATCTAGCGCATTAACAAATTCATTATTATAAATAAATTCTAATTAATTGATAAATTATTAATGATTTTTAACAATTAAAAATCTAATATATTAGTGAATAATCTAAGCCTTTGTAAACTTTTTACTAAGGTCAAATTATTATGTAAGCGTTTACCAAGTTTTAACTATTAAAACTCTAACACTTTATGCGGTCCATTTATTATTAGGTTATTAATCATATTAATCCTAATTACAATAAATGACCCTATTAATCTAACTTATTAAACACTTTAATAACTAGATTAATATTAATGAGAATTAACAAGTTTTCTAACAATTAAAAAACTAATCTCATTTTCATAGCCAATAATGTATTTACTGATTTTAATCATATTAAAAAAAATACATAAAAATTAGGCTATGATGCATGTATGACATATCAAATATATTTGTGTAGGCACATCTAATCTAAATGACATATGTATACATGGCAATGCTTTTATCATCACATAATATAAAACATACATGAATTGACCGAGTACTGTGGATTATTTAACCTAAAAAAATTGGAATCTAAAATTACAAAAATACGCCCAAGGCATTCCTTAGTCTTCTTGTAATTTCCGAGTCTTCTAGTCACTCCGATTCATCTCATGAATCCGAAATAGGAAATCCGCATAGAACGCACTAGGCAACACTTGCCAACGGAACCGTGCAAGACGACGTGAATAGTGCCCGACATGAACAGTACCCGTATGAACAGTACTGCACATGAACAATACCCGTAACAGTATGTGAATAAAACCACCGTGAACAGTGCATGACACAGTAACAGGGAACAGTGTCGTGAACAGTACCCGTCATGCGTATTTCCGATTTCGCCCTTCCGACTTCGTGATTTTTCCAGGTCTTCAATATAGGTTACATTGTTTTTTACATTACAATAACAGAAAAAAAATATAATACAACCCATGAACCCTAAATCCACAGTACCATATAATTAACGATCAATCATGTTTTTTGTAAATTAACAAATTTAATATATATACAAAACACAACATACAGTCAATTTAAACAGTGCCTACACAATCATACATACAGGAGCATCGAAAACAATTTCCTGTTCCAAAAAAAAATTGGCTTTGATACCAATTGTTGGAACCCCGTTCACTAGTAACACAGCGGAAATAGGTTTTAAAAATTTTATACAGATCATAAACGATCTGGGACCAGTGAACTTAGGATCACAATTCTTTTTCCAGAACTAATACATACAATATGTAAACACAGGAAATTGTAATCAATATATTAAAAGAAAATTTAGAACCTTACCAACGTTTGGAGGCTCCTTTGTTAGGATTATGCTCAATAGCAAGAGTGTAATATTGTAATTGACAATCTTTTCATATTAATAAAGTGTTTTCTGATTCTTACAAATACTTGTAGCATTTATTATTATAATTGTCAAGGTAAATAATCATAAGGTCAAAAGACTATGAGAAATGAAGAATTGTTCATACATCCGGATATGTGTGAGGTAGACACAATTCTTTAGTTAGTCTTGAATAACGTTCACAACTTAAGTTAAAGGTTGGGCACCTCTATCTTGATAAAGTTGTAGAATTCTTTTACTAGCATTTGAGTGGGATCAAATGAGTTATGATGAGTCTAAAATCATCGAAAGGTTTTCGAGTAAAAGAATCTAGTGCACTGGGTGCATTGAACAGGATCACAATGAAATACTTTATCTAGAACCGTCACTAGATATAAGTCTTTTTATTATTAGGACAATCGGAGAGTCGATCTTAATCCTGAGATAAATGATGGACTTATGGTTGCAAGTGTTATCATTTGAGCTATCAATGAGTACGATTATATAGCATAGTCTATCCTCGATAGTTTGGTGGTATTCATTTGTTAATCGATAGAGGACTTCATTTATAGATATGGACATCGTGGCTCCATTTATTAAATGAGAGTATAATATCATCATATGGATGTTTTGAGGTATTGGATATTAAATCTCAACGTTGAGTTTTCAATAATGATTATTGAAGACATGACTTCTGGACAAGTCAAAATATCCAAGTTCAAAATGTGGTCATATGAGGAAATATGGTAACTTGGAGAGCTATAGGCGGTCTATGAGCTCTTGGCGATTACTGATATTATTCACGAGGATACACCATCTCCTATAAGATTGTCTAGGGTATGAATGAGAAACATCTCCTTATTCTATCTTTATTTAAGAGTTCAATTTTAGCTCTTTAGTGGAATGAGTTAAAATTAATAAATCGGACCTAAGTGAATCATTTGTTGATTGTGATTAGGTTATGTCTATTGAAGCTTAAATTTAGATAGCCCGCCAAGATCCACAATCCACACGTACTTGCATGGATCACTTGATATATATTCTACCGGACCAATTTATGGGTCCATCTAGAATTGCATTTAATATATTAAGAATATAATATGTCTATTATTTATTTAATGGGCTGCTCTATTATATTAATATATTAAAAGGAGACATGTGGGCTTGTTTCTTTTAGTAAGAATAAGTTTGGTTCACATGTGGGCTTTTATTTAAAGTCTAATGGATTAAATAAAATAAGAAAAATAATATTAGGCCCATGTATATATGGTGTGGGCGGCAAGACTAATAAAATAGCCCAAGATATTATTTTATTTTATTGTTTTGATTAAATGCAAATTAATTAATTATTTAATTAATTAATAGCTTAAATCAAAATCTTTTCATGATCAGTAAATAAAATACTATGTGTTGGATTAAGGTTAGAATTCTTTTAAGTGATAGGAGTCCTAATGTGGTAAGGATTAAGTCCACATACACTCCATACCACACAAAGAATTCGGCCACCCTAGTCCTATAAGGGTTAGGATTCTTAAATTGATAGGAATTAGGGAAAAGTACAATTCCTTTTCAAGTAAGGAAATTGGCCAACCCTAGATTTCCTACACAAAGAATTCGGCCAACCCTATTTTGATAAGGAGAAATTTCGGTCACCTTATAAATATAAGGTGATAAATTTCGGCCACCTAGAAGCTTGAGTGAGAGAGATTTTTGTTTGCTTTGAAAAATAAAAACCTTACTCAATACACATAGAATTTCGGCCAAGAGAGAAAAAGAAAAATAAGTTCTCATTCGATAGTGCACTTGCAAGCCTTTAACATCAAAAGGTTTTGTGCACACTTTCGATTTAGGGTTACACGAGTTCCAATCATATCGATTGTGAATTCAAAAGTGACCGGAACTATTTTTCTAGGCACTTGGTGTTTTGGGATTGAAGATCAGGATCAGAAGTTCCATACATCCATTCTCAGGTAAGCAATTCAAAGAAAAAAGGGAGACCACGCTCCTAGGTGATTCACGTACGTGCTAGGATTGAAGATCTTGCGGATTACTATCGACGTAAGTCAATCGGATCACGCGACAAGAGGTATTTAACTCTAACCGTATATTTGTGTTTAATTAATTAAAGGGTTAAGGTTCAAATCTTTAGAAAAATTTTAAACTATACGAAAATCTACTTTTCGCCTTCCGCTGCGGTTTTAGTTACTTTTTCCCTACATCCTTCACTTTACGATATGCTCCTGGTCTGTACCACTGATCTTCCTAGCTATTCCCGGAACTGGTAACTGCGTGTGGGCGCGTCACGTATTCAGGAACTTAGGAGGATGTAGAGAGAATGAAGAAGAAACAATTTCTTCCAAGAGAAAACAGAACTAGAACCATTCTAGTTATTAAAAAAAATAACTTTATATTCTTTTTTTTTCTTCAATAGTGCACGCCTACACTCTTTTTTTCTTCAATAGTGCACGCTTGCACTCTTTTTTCTCTTCTAGGTATTCATGCACAGCTCTCTTTTTTCTCTTCTTGTTTCTCTTTTTGCAATACACATTATGATTTGTATCATATACAAACACTTGTGTATATCCTTTGTGTGCTATATTTTTGTTATCAATATATATCATATATATATATATTATTATAACTAAAACTTTTTAATTGATATCTCTTTAGATTTTAAAACAAAATCTTTTAAAATTGATATATCATATCTTTTATTTTAAAAGGTAATTAAATATTTATTTTGAATTTAAACATTTTAAATTCAATTTCAAATATTTAATTTAATAAAATAAAATAATCATATTATCTTATTCTATTTAAAATCAAATATCAACTAACATCCTCCATTTAGTGATTAATAACAAAATTAAATAATCTTATTATTTAATTTATTTAATCACCATTATTCATTAATTAAATAATCTCATTATTCAATTATTTCCCGAATAAATACGTATCACTTTCATAACACAATTAATTGGACAATCCAATTAATTAACTGTGACCCTTGTTACCTAAATCGATCGGGCTAGCAAGGGGACCTAATGGACCCACAGTATTTTGAGCTCCAATAATCATTGGAATCATTAATTAAACTCTTTAATTAATATTTCTTGATTATTAACTTCGGTGTTATTCCACTAAAAACTCGAAGCTGCACTCTCTCAACTGCAGACGCTTTTACACAGATCGATACAACTCGGTGTCCATCGATATAGTTATTACACATGGTGTGATCCTCCACAGTAGTTCATAATTAGAGCGGGGTCATAATGTCCGTTATACCCTCTTATTACATATATTCTTTAAGTACCGTTGATTCTCTAATGAACAATAAATTCTATTTCCTCACGGAATTAGGAGAGCGCTCATATTTTCCAAGCCCCGTATCAACCCTTAAGGGAACTACCATCTACTTCTCACAAGAACGAGTGGATTCCACTATTGTGTACATACCTTTCCAACAACAAGCCAAACCGCAATCCCAACATACAGAGTATATTAATCAGGAATTGCATCTGACCTCACCCATGGTATATCAAAGACCACCATCTAACCTGAAGGAGTCGATAAGACACTCAGGACTAAGATCACCCACATATAGCCATCATTAGTTGATATATATGAATCTCATCAGTAAACGGATCTTGGTGAGAGATTCATATAGATCATGGCCCAGTCCTATATGATCACATCATACAAGGTGCCTCCATTCCCATATCTCATATGAATGATTCATGATAGAATCACCGTACATTAAGGAATGGACCGCAGCTATAGATTAACCACAAATAAAGTACCCAGCTTTATTTGCTATCTATGGACTCTTTAGATTGCACGTATCTTACTGTATCCATCTGTATATGACACTCATATACACTGTTCGAGATTACATCCGGCAATCTAGGATGTTAATATATGCACAAGTTATAAAATAAACAACACAACAAGAATGAATTGAACTTTTCTTTTTTATTTATTTCATAAATCCATTTACAAATTACATCTTTAGGACATAAACCCCAACAATTTGTTCTTCTTCAATCATCGTATATCCTCCAACATCATCCACCAAATTTGTATAGGTGGTCAGCTCTCTTTGTCTCAGACTAACTGATAATTGGCTATGCTGCAAGCTGTTGATAAATGCAGCTACAACCGCATCATCATTAGGGTCCTGTACCTCTGAGACTTCCTGCGAGAACCGGGTAAGGTAGTCCTTCAACTTCTCATCATTTCTTTGTTTCAGGGTTGAAATGACGAATATTGACTTCCTTCGCTGGATATTTCCCATGAACTACCCGGTGAAGGCTTGTATTAATTCCTCAAAATTCCCGACTGATCCGCTTATAAGACCACCAAACCATCTAGACCCTTGATCCCCTAGAGTTTGAGGGAACATCCTACACAAGAGCACGTCATCATAATCGTAATGTGCCATCGCACTTTGGTATCTTCTAATGTGCTCCTAGGGGTCGGTGTTGGCCTTGAACTGCTCTACATGTGGCATTCTGAATTTTTCCTAGAAACGGGCTTGTCTTATGGAGGCAGTGATTAGACTACCAGAATTGTCGATCAGCAGGTTCCCACGTCATTATCTCTATTTCAGTGCTTCTATCCTTCTTAGTAGAACCTCTCGCTCTCCCTCCGGTTCGCCATGTTCATCAAATTTCTAGCCGATGGTGAGACCATAAGGGTCCTTCAAAGTTTGCCCTGCGACCTGGGTGTGGCGTATGTTATATTTGGGCGTGGGAGTTGTCTCTCTGCGCCTCCTAGGGGGTGCTTCATCATCAGTTGAAGCTAATCGTGATCTCCTCCCATGACCGTCATATCTATCAGTCTGGTCATAACTCGTCCCCCGCTCCTGGTACCTTCTGGTATCTTCCGATAGACTAGGCTCCCTACACTCTTTTCTTTCTCGGTTTCCCCGACCCCCACTCTCTCTATGATCCTAGTCATCTTGGAGATAGTCTCTCTTTTGGGATCGCTCCATCTTTTCACGACGATTCACCCTATCTCTACCAGCTTTCCGTGGAGCATCAGGGGGTTGGAACTACTACTTCATATTGTATCCTGGGACCTTGAGTCACCCTAGGCGTAGTCAACTGGTATGGTAAGGTCAAGTTGGCAGTTGCAGTTATATTGATTCCCTGTCTAGGGGCGTCTTCAATGACTCTTCGCATGGATTCCTGAACTTGCTGGAAGGTGTGCGGGGAGATACTGGGAAGGGTATCTACGGAGGTGGTTATGTCTTGTCTGATAGAAGGTGGAGTTCTAGAGGGCGGATCTCCTCCGGTGTTTATTACACCAGCACCGTCGGTACCACGTAGGGTACTAGTATCATGTGGGGATTGACTTCCTTCTCTACTATTCGCCATCTGGCTGTCACGTTATGTTTTCATCGTCCCCCCTCCTTCTAGCGCCAATTGTTGACGGTAATTTTTAAATTACATAAAATCAATCACGCGTCACACAAGTTGTATGAAATTAGCTATTGTGTAAGAAATTGAAAAGAGCAAAAATAAGAAATAAGCAAGCAAGATTTTACGTGGAAAACCCTAAAGGGAAAAAACCACGGTTGCGGTGACGGCGAGAAAGTAATCCACTATGAAAAGAATGTTACAATCTCTTTCTCACTTGCTCTCCAAAATATCTGATGACTCGTGAACCCTTGTTGGGTGTTTTTAGGGTCTATTTATAAATGCACAGAACTCTAATTCTTGAAATACAAGTAAAGGAAGAGTGGTAGTAAATCAATAAAACTCTAACTTGTTGGAGTAGTGCTAATCTTCCTTCATGTCTTGTGTTGTTTGTGTTTTAACCGCGTCAGGTCTTTTGCTTGTTCCATACTCTGATGTCTATAAGGAAATCTATTTTCTTATCAGAGTATGCTTCATGAGATCTTGTTTGAGGGGGACTCTTCTTTACGTGTTTGAGTCGTGATTACATGGAATTAATCGTTATCAGCACGTCAAACATTCGAACGTATCTATAAATTACCACGTGTCGCTTATCCAATCGTCCTCCAAACCCAACCAGATCTCTTTCATCCCCAACCAGAGATCTACACCCGACCATTTGGATTTCTCCAACCATCTTGGGTTTTCCCGATCGAATCATATTTTCCTTGATCAGGTATTATAGAGTTATTTCCTAGTCATCTTAGTTTAGTTGACATTTGTTGACACGTCACTTGTTATCCCTGTAAAACACGATGTTTACGCTGACGGGCCATCTTTCCAGATTTTACCAATACAATGGCAGTTAATTGTTTGACGGTCAAAGTGTTAGTTTAACGGAAATTTTGATAACAGAGGACAAAAAGTCTAATATTTTTGTTTTCAGAATAAGAATAGTCATTAATGGAAATAAATGGGGCAAATTGTCTAATAGGGCAAACCTCGGGTGTTGAAAATGATTATATCCCTTATAAATATTGACGATGGAAATAGAATTATAATGAAAACTAAAAGAAGAAAACATTACTGAAAGGAAGAAAGAAATGTCAGTGCGCGAGAGAGAGGAGAGAGAGGAGAGAGAGGAGAGGGGTTAAATATAAGGAGGCAGATACGAAAATAAAATAAAAACTAGCGTGTACTTGGTTGGCGTAAAATAAATCCTAGTGTTTGTGTTTGTTGGTGGTGGTGTGAAGCGGTTGTTGTGAAATCGGAATCGAAGTAGATGGCATCAACGGAGGGTTTGGTGCCGATCACCCGGAATTTCTTGGCATCCTACTACGACAAGTACCCCTTTGCCCCTCTTTCCGACGACGTTTCTCGCCTTTCCTCTCAGATTCGCTCTCTCGCCGACGATTTACTCCAACACTCTCCGCCATCTCAAGGTTACCTCTCTTTTCATTTTTCAGATTTCTCATTTCTCCCGCAACAGTTTTGTGATTCTTCTTTTTAGTCGTTTTCTGCTGCATCGCCATTACTCTATAAGATAGATGCCAAGAATGCTAGTAGTGACGACCTGTCTCCTTGTTTGTTCTAGACGAAACCTTATTGATACAAGAATCTGACCGTCAGCCTCCCCATAAAATCGATGAGAACATGTGGAAGAATCGCGAACATGTTGAGGAGATTATTTTTTTACTTGAAAGATCACATTGGCCAGCTGCGGTGAGATTTCAAGTCATTGTCAATTGGATTGTGTTTTCTTTTTCGCTGAATTAATTATTCTTTAAGGCTTTATCTTTCATTTCTTTTCTGAGTGCAGCTTCAACTGCCATCCACACCCGAGGATGCTGAATCAGCTAATGCTCTGGCCCAGCTTACTGAAAAATTGAAAAAATCTTTAAATGTGTTGGTTTCTTTTCAATCTACGAATTCTGAACGTATATTCAACACAGGTTAGTTCCATGTAATATCCTGTCTTACAAAACAACAATTTAACTGAGTTAACACAAGTTTCGAAGATTCTGAGTCACAGAGTCTGAAAACTGTTTTTGTTGTTAATATTTAAGCTCGCAATTAGAATAAGGGAAACTTCAAATAATGCAAAGATTATTTGAAGTTAACACAACATCAGTACCTATGTTGTGGAACATTAAAAGTTCTTTGGACCATTTTATTACATGTTTGTAATGCCTATATTTTGTTGATAGATTAAAGAGTTAATCGATAATCAACTGAATAATGGAAAAAGATTAACGATTTATATTTTGTGTTTTCTACTGAAGTGATGATCATTTCAACCAAATGAACCGTACATTCAAATCAACAATGCTTTAACCCTACTTTTCAAATGGAGAAAATTTGACATAACTAGGATGCTGTACTCTATAAGAAAATCTATATATGCCTTTCATATCGAACCTGTTGACTTTTCACATATGTCAGTGGACATCATTTATATTTTGTGTTTTCTACTGAAGTGATGATCATTTCAACCAAATGAACCATACATTCAAATCAACAATGCTTTAACCCTACTTTTCAAATGGAGAAAATTTGACATAACTAGGATGCTGTACTCTATAAGAAAATCTATATATGCCTTTCATATCGAACCTGTTGACTTTTCACATATGTCAGTGGACATCATTAGCCAAGGCTACTTCATAAATATCAGTAAAAACCAATATCGATATTTTTCTGTTGTTTTAAGTGACTATGGTTATATTTGCAGTTATGACCTACATGCCACAAGATTTTCGGGGAACATTGATCAAGCAACAAAGAGAGCGTTCAGAGAGGAATAAGCAAGCGGAGGTTGATGCTGTGGTTAATTCTGGTGGAAGCATACATGATCGATATGCTCTGCTGTGGAAACAGCAAATGGACAGGTTAGGTTTCTTTGTTTTCGTTCTGTTGTGGAATATAATATTAATGATCTGACAATGTAACTGCTGATCACCTTCTCAGGAGGAGACAATTAGCCCAGCTTGGGTCTGCCACAGGTGTGTACAAAACACTTGTAAAGTACTTGGTAGGAGTTCCACAGGTACATGTTCTTGGCCTTCATTTCTATTTTCTTTTGAGCTCGTCTTTGGCTTGGTAGAACCTATTTGTGCATGTTAGCAGTCTTGGTAGATTAGTTGCCGTTTACCTTGACATTTGTTTTGATTCTTCCCTATATTGCATGTCCTTTATTTATGAACCCAATTATATATTGATGCAGAACAAAATTGAAGACAATATATAACACTAAACATGATCAAAGGATCATTGGTTTTAACGGTAACAAAAAAGGAAGTTAGGATGTTGAGGGTAGTTTAGGAAATAAGATCGGGATGCTTTGATTGATAACTAAAATGTTAGGATTTTGGTTGTATTGGGGGTGGGAATGTAAGTTGGAGGTAAATACATTGCTGATAGAAAGTAAGGTAACACAAAATCACACAGAAAGCTTGGTGTTTTAGTTGGGTCCATCATCCATGTGCATCATCCGTAGGCTTTTTAGGTATATCATACTATAGATAATATGCCTTACACATTCAAATCACATGTCATCACACCAGCAATGAACCACAAAGAGGTCAATGCTTCTTTACCTTTTGTTGCTTTGGAAATGTGCGTATACATCATTATATAGACTACACAGCTTAACTAAGTAACAAGTTGTTCTTCTTAATGCCCACTGAATTGACCAAAACCACTAACTGGATCCATGAAGTGAAAGCTTAAACTACAATCAGTAATCCCCTTTATGAATTCTTTGTGTGATCCATTCAATTTTTATGCCTTTTCAATTGAACATTAATATCCATATGGTGTAGATGAATCTGATGTATTACAATAAATTTGGTTATACTTGGCTTTACAAGTTTGACATCAAAACTAAATGTTGAATGTTTTGATGCTCTTGGTGTAGGTTTTGTTGGATTTTATTCGTCAAATAAATGACGATGAAGGGTAAGTTCTTTATGGTTTCTGAAGTAGTAGATATTGTCAATCAACGTCTAAAAGAGTTATGGTCACTTCTCTTCTAGAAAGCTAAAAATGTTTATATAGTAAATATTTTATTGATTTTTTTCTAAAGAAAAAAGTTATTTCTTCTTATGAAAGGCCCATGGAAGAGCAACGACAACGTTATGGACCCCCTTTATACAGCCTAACAGCAATGGTGACCTATATCCGTCTCTTGTTTTCGTTATCCTGGAGGAGGTTTAATGCTAACAAATTGTGAGAACCTTACAATCTTTGTTTGTTCAATTTGTTAAGTTTGTCTGAGCTAGAATTATGTTTTATGGTACTTCACCCTAGTGGGTAGTGACACTTCCTTTGGCTTTTCTCTGCCTCCATGTAATGTTGGTATGTTTAAATTGAGAAGAGAGAGGCATCAGGTTGCTGTCCTAGAACAAGCAGTTGATGTCTACGCTTCTGAGTTTGAAAGGTTCATCACATTTATAAGGTATTGTACTGTTCCCTGCACCTGTAACAGTATTTTTTTATCATTGACATTGTTATTGGTTATGATGTTGTTGCTGCTAAGTAGAGTGTATGATAGAAATGCTTTAATACCAGCTTATGTAGGACAGGAAATGAAAATAGAAAGGAGAAGAAGAGAAAGGAAGTAGAGAAGAACAGTTATTGGCCCCTAAAAGATAGTTTTCCTGCATTGTAAAGGAACTTTTTTAGCACGTTCTAAGATCATTTTGTAAGGATTAGGAAAGTCATGCCAGGGGTTTTGTTCCAGCAGACTATTTACAAGAATGAATTGTTTGGAATACGAAAGTCATGCCAGGGGTTTTGTTCCAACAGACTATTTAAAAGAATGAATTGGTTTCATGAACAGTTGGCCATGGACAGTAATTGTGCACAACCATGCATGAAATTAAGAAGAATCAATGGAATCTGGCAATTATTTGATTGTCATTAGAGTTTGCATAAATTAGTTTATTAACTGCCCATAGAGCCTACTTGTTGGATGGTAATCCTACTTATCCTATTAAACGGACAACTTTCTATGACAAACATGTCTCACTCCAAAATCAAGAAAATATAAGATTACAATTGGATTCTATTGGGATACTCATTGTTTTAGAAAAAATGGAGTGCTAGGGTTCAAAATGTAATGGTATCTAGTGAGGCTTTACATTATTTATTCTCTGTATTTTCTATTAGTTGAGTGCCCACTAGCCCTAAGACCTAATTTTATAAAATTATGAGAATACTCTTATGTACAAAAACTTCATTTTCTCCACATCCAGGAGCTCTGCAAACAAGATGCTCTAATGAGAACTAGTGAAAGTACTATTGTATCATCTAGAACCTGCCATGGGACCCATTATTTTCTTGTTCCCTTCAGTCATTATTTTCATATTTCTGATTTTCTATTCATCTGGACAAATAAATGGTGTCTACCTTGACTGACTTCCAGCAAGATTCTTGATGCATAGATATTTTTATTATAAAAATGTGTAAAATTTCTCTGGGAAAAATCGACCAGCTGTGTCTATGTTTATGGTAGCTTACACATGTTTTCTATAGTATGAACTTTACTATATGTGATGTTTGGCCCAAGGCTTTTGCACTGTTACTACGTGGCCATCAGCCTTATATGTATTACTTGGAATGTTGGTTTGTACCAGTGAGGTCTTTGCAAATTCCCCCTTCTTTATTTCTGCAGAGGTCGCAGGTGATTTGGAAACAAGGTAAGTTTTAGTGATTTTGGTTAATATTGGTACAGTAGTGTCAACTCCTGTGAATTCAGATTACATACTGTTAGTTTGTCATATCAGGAATAACGAGGAGTACAAGGAAGTCAGTGTTCCAGCTGGGAAAAGTTACGAGGTGTGCTTTCAAATCTGTTTGGATTTATATCTTTGAGAGTCATTGTATAATGCCTACTATGTACTGAAATTAGTCTGAATTGTTAACATGAGCCTCTTCGTGAATATATTATATCCATATTATATGAAAACTCTAAATAAGGAGTATAAATTGTATATGATGCCTTTTGTACTCTTAGGGAATAGCGGATAATATGTAATTCATATTGCATAACAAAAAGCTATTGTTATGAATTGTAAATCCTGTATTCCAATCTTTATATAGCCTTTAAGAGAAATGCCTTATATTTGCTTTACACGGAGCACCAAAGGACAACGGCGTGAACAACTCTTTTATGTGTGTATGAATTGAAAGCCTGGGTTTATAGGTTTTCAATAATTTTTAGATGCTCATTTAGTTTCATTGATCTTGTGAAACAATTTAGTCAGTCAGACAAAACCACACAGTTTCATATCTAGATAGGAACCCCAGTTATTTCTGAGATCTTTCGTGTTCTCAAGTTTAGCGGAACATCTCTTATTAACATTAATTCATTGAAACATTTCTTTTTTATTTATAATGTTTTTGCTTCTAATCGTGAAAGCATATATACAACCCCCACAATTGCTTGTAAATAAAACATTTCTTACTTATTTGTAGTCGTATATTAGATTAACTGGTATTACAATTGCTTTATAGATATTCATTTAGCAGTTAGCATGCAAACATGACTATAAGAAACAGATATATGGAAACATTTTCAATTGCTTTATAGATATTCATTTAGCAGTTAGCATGCAAACATGACTATATGACACAGATATATGGAAACATTTTGTGAAATTAGAAAAACATTTATAGGTTGCACTGTGTTGTGTATTTAAGATGTTACCCAACTTGGTTTGTTAGAAAAATAAAATTCATATTCTTTTTATATTTGATATGACAGTTATTGTCCTTGGAGTTGGTATGTTTTGCTGAAACTGAACTATGGCTTTTTAATTGCAATATTTTAAGGTCTCACTTACGGTGGAATCAGTTAACTCGTACATAGCTTGGGATTTCTCTTTGATTCAAGGCAAGATGAACATGGTATGGTTCTCTAACAATTTCTTTTCCATCTGACCTAGTGAATCTTAATTGTGGTCTTCAGTTGATCATGTTATTGTTATTATTTTTATTGTTGTAGAATTTGATATACTATTCAGAAGTACTGTCTATTGCTTAATTATCCATTCGTGGTGCTTCAAATTCATGTAGACTAGAGGTGATGGTATATGAATGCACTTATAGCACTATTGACATGCTTATGTTATGAGATCTTCCTCTGTTTCTACTAGTATTCCATTTCTTAACCAATGTTTTAAAAATTGGCCACCGCGGCTTCCTTGAGGTGCTCCTCACGCCGCTCGGCCATCCACCGCCCACCGCACCTCAAGGCTTTCTTATCCTAATACTGCCTTAAGGTGATGAGGCGATGACGCGATGAGGCAGTGGCATAAGTTTTGGGTTGTGGGAGCATGATTTATTTGATGACTAAAAACGTTGAGTTTTGGACTGTGACTTTAAGGGCATTTTTGTCCAAATAAAAATTAATTTAAAGAAACCCTAACAACATCCCCTCAAGCTCAACAATGGCAGAACCAGGCCCTAAAGTTTTTTTTTTTTTTTTCTCTTCACATTCCCCTACCATGCCATCATATTTACCATGTAATTTAATTTTTTTTTTGCACTATTTAACATTTTAAAATTGAGGCGACCTCACCTCACTAGTACAAAATGCCTCAACCCGCCTCCCCTCGCACTTTTTAAAACACTGTTCTTAACTCACAATATATATCATGTAAAGATTGCTGTGGTGACATTTGTTCAAGAGAGTGATGGATGAAATGGCAAGGTTCAAATGATGTGGAATTAGTATCTTTACTTTTAATTGAGTAAAAGCTGAATTGAATATTTTTTGAAAAATATTTGGTAAACCACTGAGGGGTTGGGGAATGGCCATATGGGAAATGAATACGGGGATGGGCTGTTATAGGAATAAGTTCTATATCGCTGAGTTTGTGCTAGTTGTTTTAAGAAAATTCTAGCCAAGTTTTTTTGATTTTGGTGGTCTCTAATTAGTTAAAGTAATCTTGATTTGTTTAAGCAGAGAAGTCGAGTATGTTTTATGAACTGCAGAATTTGAGTTCATATAAGTTATTTTTATTAATGGGATGGTTATTGGGTTGTCATAAGAGAGACAATTGCCTTTGTATAGACACCTAGAAATGGCAAGTCTTAGTGGAGTGAAGTGGAAATTTAGTGGCTCATGAATTATATTTATGTACATATGCTAAGGACATAAGGGGATTGAGGTGCTCATCTAATACTCTTTTGTTGATGTCACTTGATAGATGCTCTCTTTCAAATTTATGAATGAAAACTAATGCTCTTGTTCCTAAAGAAAACTGCAGAAAATGTCTTTCTTTTAAGAGAGACAATTGCCTAACTTTGTATATAGACACCTAGAAATGGCAAGTCTTAGAGGAGTGAAGTGGCAATTTAGTGGCTCATGAATTATATTTATGTACATATGCTAAGAATTTTTCTGAAAAATGTATGTTCTTTTATCTCTCTCTGTATATATATATATATAAATATATAATAGCTTTCAAATACGGGATCCCGGGTTTGTTGAAACTTTTGGGATCCTTTTTGGCCGTTGGATTGGATCCGACAGCCAAAAAACAGTCTGACACAAGGTGGTGAGACACAAGGGATCCACATGTGAGGTGAAGGGACACAATTCACAAGGTGAGAGAATGAGACAGATGGAATGATAGGTGAATGATAGAAAGAGGGGACAGTCCCTATTATTAAAAAAAAATAGTGAGACATTTTTTTTGGCCGTTGGATTGGGATCAATCCACGGCCAAAAGGGATCCCGGAAATTTCAATTTAAAATATGGGGCCCACAGTCCACACCCCCTCTCTTTCTGACATTCACCTCACACATCTCTCTTTTTCTCTCACCTCGTGTCCCATCACCTCATATGTGGGTCCCTTGTTTCATCACCTTGTGACGGAAAAGGGATCCTGGAAATTTTAACAAATCCGGGATCCTGTATTTGAAAGCTACTAATATATATATTAAGGATAAATTGAAACCTTTTAAAATTCATTTTGCAAAGCTTCCTCTTTTGTAGAGAATAAGTGGTAAATATGTTGCATCATAATCAACCTAGTGGATTTAGGTTTCTCTCTTTTGATGTCCGATATTCAAATTAGTTTTGAAGGAAATTTAAAATTAACAGTAGTTATGTAGTTGCTTAATCATTAATAGCGAAATTGTCATTTTGCCTGCAGATATTATTGCTTTACAAAAGTAAAGAGTGTGATTATTAATTTTATCAGATGGATCTCATACGCTGTATTTGTTTAAGTTGCATGACTTTGTGGTAGATAAATTATATTTATGATATTGAACTTTATGGCATTGCTGTCAGGATATTGGCTTTAGTGTGGAGTGCACAAATTCCTCTGGAGAGAAAACTGTAAGTTGCACTATGATCATCTTTATATTACTAACCCTTTAATTTTAATTTGTTCAGTTCAAGTCGCCTTCATTCTCAATATGCTTCAAAACCTGCTGTAGCTTCCTTGTTTTCCCTTTCATTTTTTTAATATATTTTTTTATTCTTCATTATTTTGTTTCTGCTCTCTTTTATTATTGACTTTTATTGCTTATTTATGTTACAACGGGGTTGGACGGTTATCCCTCAGCTGATATTACCTTACCGTCGTTACGAGTCTGACCAAGTGAGTTGCTGCACTGTACTATTGCCTAGCATTTGTTTAACAATTTTTTATAATGTGATAATTAGTTATCACTAATTTCATTGATATTCCTGCAGGGAAACTTTTGTACATGCATGGAGGGGAATTACAAACTCGTTTGGGACAATACATATTCAACTTTTTTTAAAAAGGTTGGCAGGTTGTATTTGAAGGTTTATCCTAAGTTATTTTCACAATCATTCATCAGGAACTTTATAACCAATAAAGTATACTAGTCTCTACAAGCTATGGGCATCTTTCTGAACATAGAGATTTGTAGATTTGCTACACCAACATAAGAAATCTTTAAAGATTCTCGATTCTGGATTTGACAATATGATATTTACTGAATCTCTTATATCTAATGTTTTACTTGGTAAAGAACTAAAGAGATGAAAGCAACATAACATACCTTTGGCAAGATGTGTGCTCAGTATCTCCTGACATTTTTCATTCTACTTTCTGGTTTAGGCCCTGCGCTACAAAGTGGACTGCATACCTCCAGTGGTCGAGCCAGTGCAGTCTAAGAACGAAGAGGAAGGATGAGAGGAGCCTCTCCGGATTGCAACCAAATGACAGATTCTGCTTGTTGAGTGATTTTGTATTCATATCTTCAGAGGGTGGTTTGCCCACTTTGGTATCGTTCATTACAAGGAATTGCTTCAGACGATTGATGAAGAAAGACGACCTGAATTTACTTCTGTATATTACCTTGCAATTAGTAGGATCAATTCTTGTTATATGTAACTATACAAATATAATGGATGATGCTCGACTACCTGCGTAATAATTCTTTTCGAATCAAGGATGTTAGGTTTAGCAAAAGCTATGGATTGAAGAAATATGCTCATGCATAACCTTTTTCAAGTTTGGTATGCATGAGAAAATTTTTCATGCTGTCACTTGATGAAGTGTGCCAGTGATAAGATGGTCAATTAACCGTACAGTTTTTATTATGCACCTTGATTTGGACAAGGAACATCAAAACTTCATCATTTTAGAAATAATTTTGAGGAAATTAGGAATAATTAAAAAACTAAAATTGCATAAAATCAACTGAACAGCACTTTTCCTTCTCCAAAAAATTTGTATTTCATACAAAATTATGCTACATATAATCTTTTAACTAGGATAATTTAACAATCAAGTAAAGTCATATGCTCGTTTGGCAGAATCAAGAGTATTATAGAGAAGCATGGCAATGGTCATTGGTCCAACTCCTCCAGGCACAGGGGTAATGGCTGACACTAACTCCACTGCTTCTTCATAGTAGACATCTCCCATTAGACAATAACCGGATTCACTGCCAGGGTCCTGGCCATTCATAAAAGCAATTTAAAATCCAAATTGAAACATATCTCAGAGAGTCCTGGCCATTCATAAAAGCAATTTAGAACCCAAATTGAAACATATCTCAGAGAAGGAAACAATGTAACGCCAATCGCTTTAGCCTTTATCAATCAACATTACATTGTCCATGAATGGATATATATTTTGTCAGTCGATCAATCTAGACATTATCCAAATCAAATGTGAGATTAAATTTCTTCTTCTTTTCACAAGTCAATGCTCAAAAGATGTGAAAACCTCATAAAACAATCAAAATGATGAAGGATCTAGCACTCACGTCAACCGGAAAGGTGCCGACATCAAGAACAACTGCTCCGGGCTTCAGCCAACTGCCACGAACTAGATTAGGCACTCCTGCAGCTGTGATCACAATATCAGCTTCCCTAGTGATTTGTTCAAGGTTTTTTGTGAGCGCGTGTACAATACTGACAGTTGCATGGTGCCTCTGTCCAAAAGTGTAAGAAAGAATATGTTTATCTGGCTAAAAGTGACTATTTTTATCTAACCAAGTAATTAAAAAGACATAATTGCAGGCGATCAGTGTGTTACTCTGAAAATATAGTATTACCTGCAACAATAAAGAAGTGGGCAATCCAACAATGTTGCTTTTCCCAATCACTACAGCATTCTTCCCAATTATTTCCACGCCAGATCTGATCAATAACTCGATGCAACCTTTTGGAGTGCAGGGGATAAATAGTGGTTCCCTCCCTCTCATGGCTAGATTCCCCATATTTAGAGGATGGAAGCCATCCACATCTTTTTCCAAACTCAGTGCATTCAAAATCTTCCCCTCATCCAGATGCTGTATCAGACATATTGCAAATTGTCGACATTATAACTGACCTAAAATGAACATCTAAGAGATAGCTCTCCCTTTTTTCAAGAGAAAAATATATATATATATATATATATATATATATAAACATATACAGATTAAGAGTTAATACTAATTACAATCCACCACAAAGAGCTTGGATGATTAAGATCATCTACTCCGATTTCATAAGGCAAAACAAACCTATTTAAAGTACATGCTATTACTAGTATGAATATCTACAAGATGGGATGGGATCTATCACGGGCAGATTCTGAAATATTTGCACAGACGTAGGCCAACAGTAGAGAGCCACTTAGGGAAGTTTATTAATAATAGAAGAGAAACAATAAAAAGAATTATTAAAAAAATAGATAATAATAAAAAAGCAGCAAGCCTATCCACTAAATCTATAGGCTGGAACTCTCCAAGAATCAAGAATAAGCAGCTGTTGAATTGTTGAAGGGGGATTATTTCACCAGTACAAGTTTGGAAAATTCAGACCCCTATATATCCAAGGTATTAGCTATACAATTGTCTTCACAAAAAATGTGAGGGGAAGTAAAGTAAGGATTTCATCATATCATGGTTGTAGAAATTACTTGCGGTAGGGGAAGCTGTACAAGAATACCATGAATGGACGAATCCTCGTTAAAATTTGACAAAGCAGAAAGAACTTCATCTTCTGCACATTCATCAGGCAATTCAGTCATCATAGACTTGATTCCAGCTTCTTCACAAGCTTTTATCTTGTTGCGGACATAAATCAGCGAATCCCTTCTTTGGCCCACCACAATTACAGCCAAGCCAGGGACCTTACCAATAGATTCCTTCATTCTCCTTACTTCACTAGTTATACTTGACCTGATATCCTCCGCAATTGATTTTCCATCAATTACAGTAGCAATCTGTTGATTGGCTACAGTAAAATGTCAAATGTCAAACACACTGAATCTTTAAAATCAAAAAAAGAAAGAAAAAAGGTAAGAGAAAGGATAACTCAGGATAATGGCGAAAGATGTTGATATACCAAGGAAAATTTAACAGTAGTGTCAAATTTTAAAAATAAACCAGGCAACACCAAGAATTAGCTTTAAAACAAAATTCAATGAAGTTACACCTAACATAATCCTCTTGATTTTGACATTATATCAGCATAAAAATCAAAACTATAGAAACAGAAAGGTTAGTTAAGGGAAATTAGATATAATCCAAATCTAATACATGGGATGGATTTGTAGTTAAAGTTCCCACTGCAACTGCAAGTTAAGTGTAACATGTAGACTTCTGATCCAACCATACAAGAAGAAAACAATTTGATAAACCAAGAGAAAAATGTTTCAGATACTTGGAGCATGTCATTAGTTAGATGTAGAAAGAGAGCTACTAACAGAATTTCTGAGGCGGGATAGAATGATACTGGTTAGAGTTGGAAGACCATATGTCTGGCAGGTCTAGAGAGACAAGTGGTGGAGACATTATAATTTTGCAACTGTGGTTGTCCTTTGTGGTATGAAGGCTCCTTGTTGCAGATGCTATGCTTGTTATTAATCCATTCTGCCACGATATTGACAGCCTTCGCATTGCATTCCTTGCCATCATCATCACTATCTTCAATTGTATATTTTCCAGAAAATACACCATCTTCCTCCTGTTTTCTTTATATGTTCCTCACGTCCGGATGCTTGAAGACCACACAAATAACATGGCATCACATTGATTCAGCATCAAATGGAATTAAACAATGATGTTGCAAACATCATTTATTTTTCAAATGAAATAAATAAAAATCAATGATGATTAATTAATTTCTTCTTATTTCTCTATCAATTTCAGCACTCATTTCACATGAAGAATACTTAATAGTTTTTCTTCCTTTCAGATACATAAATTTTGAACTAGGAAAGAAAGCCATAGATGTTATATGATAAGGAAATCTTGCTGAAGCACAGTTGTAGGCATTCCAAAATCTGGGAAATGATTAAATTATCTTGTTTAAAACGGTATTATTTTCGGTTTCTATGTAAATAAAGTAGACAAGAAAAAAATGTAAAATCCACAATCAATTGTTGAGACTAGTATCCTTGTTTGCGCATAAGTTAACATTGTTGGATGTCCGCCATACAGCCGCAAAGAAAATGAAAAGTAAAGCATAAAATGAATGAATACGTGCATTTCAGTGAAAAATGAAATCGCCATTATCAAGTTTTGAAGAGGAATTAGAAGTCAGTATCCAAACAAGTGGCAAAGAAAAAGAAGAAAGCAAAGTCTAAGCAGAAAGTACCTTGGAAGACAAAAGAAGCCGACGGCCAAGCAAGAGTGATTCAGGAATCAGGGACAACGACACTGTGTTTTCACAACTCGCTCTTTCTGGATTATTGGGCCCACAACTACAAACCAGCAAGCCCAGTTGGTTCTGGGCCTATTTAAAGCCCAGTTGGAACTAAAAACCACCATGTGTTTTATACCAAATTTGTGATTGCATAGTGTTTTGGATGGAATTTAGTAAATAAATACACAAGCAAGCAAGCAATAATAGTATATATGAATCAATCAAGTATTCAAGTGGAAAGAATTAATGGTGGTGCGGGGGGCAAGTTAAGTAGGGAAAATTTGACGTTATACAATGAGCCGCATTCGCTTTTCTCTATTAACAAATTGAAATGGATACATTTGTTCTATTGTAAAAATGGGAATGTTTGGTACGACATGGTGCGTCTTTTTGCTACCAGATACATGTTTATCAGCTTCTTCTGCATGAATATATTTTAACGCAATGTGAATTTCTCTCCATGTGAGTCCACCGCCATTTCACGTGGCCATGCTTGTCTCTCTTAATGGCCCAGCCCGCCCCACCTCTTCTGCTCTTAATTAACCAACTCAATTATTTACTCAATTTCAATAATCTCAACTCATCTCTATCCCTAATTAATTAATCCTTTTTAATGGTATATATATATAATTTTTCTATTGTCAGATCGTTCTGATATATTTTTATATCAGGACGAAGAATTTAGACCATTAGATTTATATACTTTGACTCAAAGTGTATGCACTTGTCAAAACTTCTCTATAATCTGTGGTCCACATTCTTCGTCATAATATATTTTATATCAGGACGAACTGACAGTAGAAAGACTGTATATACACACACACACATACACACACATAAATGTTAGATGAGTTAGGAAATCCTCTGTTGATCAGATCTTTTTCCTGAATGAACGTGTGGTTAAGATGTGACTTTATCAACAATCAATCACATGCTTTAAATGTTAAGTTTTGGCTCGTATTCTTAGGTGAACCCAATATTAACCAAACAAGACTCAACTGATATGAAACTTCCCAGAGACGTGAGATACATTTGGAAGTTGGATTTGGTGTTTGAGGGAGGTTTGAAGACCAAGAAAAACTGAAGAACCAAAGATTGAAGCATACCATTGTGGGTAATGCTGTGCAAGAGACAACGGTTCCCACATCGGTATAGCGTTGTGCCTTTACGCTGTGCAATTGCACAGCGGTAAGGACAACGGTTCAATTCTAGAGGATAACGTTGTGGAGAGCGATGTGGGTTTGATAGTGGTGGGACAGCGGTTTCACGACGTGATGCATGGATCGTGGTTTTCTAAGCGGTCAATTCCAAGTGACTTGTAACGGTGTAGGGTGCGGCTGGCCAACACATAAACCGAACTGTAATCAATCATAAGCATGCTTGGAACAGGAAATCTTCGGCCGAAAAGGAAGTAGTTTGTTTCTAGAAGTTTTTGTGCTTGACTGAAAAAGATTTCTCTTTACAAGAAGACTTGTCATAAAAGGAAATGGTATTTATGTGGAACAAGTAAGTCTTGTATATATAGAAGATGGATTTCTTTTTGGTCTAAACTGCATGTACATAGTATAAATAGAACATTGTATCTAGGTTATTTTGTATAGAGTCAAAAGAACACTTGAGTGGTGAGATCCGGGGGAGACCCTAGGGAATATCCTGGGAGGGATCCGAGGAATATCAGTGGATCAAGTTAGAGATCCGTAGGTGCTATTCAGAGGAGACCTAAGGGATATTGGAAGGTTCTTGGTGAGGATCTTGTAAGCGTTGTGAGTTGAGAATCATGATGTAAAGCTCGGTTGTGAGCTTGGGGAGTTGGTAAGGCTCTGTGGTTTAAGATTGAGGTGTGAGAGAGAATTCTGAAGTATATGGTTGTAACAATTTATCATATAATGGAACTTTTTTCTGTCGTCCTAACGACCCGTAGTTTTTTTATCTGATTAAGGGTTTCCAAGTATATCTTGTTATATGTGATTTTTTATTTTTTCTCAACTTATTTTCTGTTATAAAAGTCATATCATTTCTGTGTTCATTGGTTCAAATTCCCAACATTAGAAGGGTCTGAAAAAAGAATAGATCAACGGAGGATCTAAATCTGTTGAGGAGATATTGACCTTACATGCAATTCCACCGGAAGAATACAAGATAAAGTAAGTTAGGAATAGTACGTCTCTCATGTGATGGAAAGATGAAAATATTCTTATAATCTACTTCCAGGCTCCAGCAAGCTAAGTGATTTCATTATCAAAAACATATAATTGAACAGCCATATATACAAATTCATCAACAGCATTAACCCCGTTATAGAACTAATGACTAGTGATCGAGGGACCACAAAGAGAAGACTGACGACATTGGAAGGGTAATAAAATGAAATCAGAGGTTTGAAAAGGACTGATGCGGTTGAGATTTTTCCATGTCTGCCTCGTTTGCTGTGCCCTCTCACGTGTTGGAGAAAATAAAACTTGTATTTCCGTGAGAGTGGGTTGAAAAAGGACGATTCTCTAAAAGACGTTTAACTTTTGCATGCCGATTTTATTACTGATATGTCCTAGTAGTAAATTTTATAAATCCTCGTTATATGTGAAGCTTGTTCTTTTTTGTTTCGCTGGAGTCAAACAGGCCAAAAACAAAAACAAAAATTAAATAAAGCAAGGAGCAGATCACAACAAGGAAAGTTTAAAAGAACACATCTACTATAGTCTATGGTCTATACACTATTCAATTAAAATAATCAATTTCTATAAAGTTGATGGGTGATGATGCAGCATCATGCAAAATGTCAAACACTACGTTGCATTTTTTGGGAAGTGAGGTTTGACAGTTCCTTCTCCTCTCTCTCCTGTCACGTTGTATATTATTTGATTTTGATTTGAATTCTCCTTTCTCCTTTCTCCTTTCTCGTTTTCTATTTCAATAATTCCATCTCCGCCCAACTCTCAAAAATTAACCAATACCCAGATTCCTCATCAAAAGTTTGCAGACAAGTGACAAATTAATTATATCAATTTAATCAGAATTAGGATTATAAGCCATCAAAGGGACATTTTGATTTATGGTCGGGTGCCCATTGCATTTATTTAATTCTTATATTTAGACATGTAGTAGTATTTCTAAAAATAGTTGTGTTGGTGTTATATGGTGATGCACTATTCTTGCTATTAACGAAGCAAGGCGAAAATGGCATGAGATGTTTGCAGATGTAATTTAAAACGTTTACCAATGTCGTCTGGAAATTTATTTCTGAAAATGACATGGCGAGTAAAACATATATAAATGTACTCAAATTAGGCTTTGTTTTTTCCGAGAAATGTTGAATGTTTTCACATTTAGCATTTATTATTAATACACCGATCTAGACATGACGCCGATTCGGTTCGAACCGGAACCGTCTTGAAAAAATCGGAACCGAAACTGAAAAATCTGGTTTCGGTTTCAGAACCGGACCGGAACCGGTATCGGACTGTTCCGGTTCCGGTTCTACATTTTGAGGAACCGTCCGGTTCGAACCGGATACGAATCGGCGGTTCCAACATATATATATATATATATATATATATATATATATATATATATTTATATAAAACCAGATCTGAGAACTGAGTTCTCAGATCACCTCTCCTTCTCCTTCATCTCTCTCTCTCCCCCCTCTCTCTCAAGCCACCACCGGTCCACCATCTTCGATCGGCCATCATCGATCGACCATCATCGATCACCTTCTTCTTTCGGCGGTTGGCCATCATCGACCGTCTTCTTTCTTCTTCTTTCGGCGGTCGGCCATCATCGACCGTCTTCTTTCTTCTTTTTTCTTCTTTCTTCTTCTTTCTTCTTCGCTATCCTCAGCTTCTTCTTCTTTCTTCTTTCTACTTCTTTTTTTTTTCTTCTTCTTGCTGCTTGGATCGAACAAGAGAGTCAGAGAGATGGGATTGGGGTGGATTGTGTGTGTTTGAGTTTTGGTGGGCTGTGTGAGTTTTGATCGGTTGATTGGTTGTGTATTGATGTGTGTGTGTGTGTGAGAGAAACTGAGAATACGTGAGATATACTCTGATGAAAACTGATGTGTACTGTTGTGTGTGTGAGTCTGTGAGATCTGTTGTGTGTGTGAGTCTGTGAGATCGATTATGATGAAAATTGATGAATGTAGTTAGAGATTGGAAATAAAGGGTTGGCCGGTTGGGTCACTTGGGTGGTATCCATGGTGTAGTCGAGTAGGGAGTGATCAACTGATCACTGATCAGTGAATCAGTTGAGTTTTTTTTTTAAATAAATTAAAAAAAAACCGGTTCCGAACCGTCGGAACCTGTGGAACCGGACCGGAACCGTGGAACCGGAACCGAAACCGGCGTCATGTCTACACCAATCTTATTAGTGCATGTGCACTAATAATAGTAAAATAAAATTCTTCTGCTGTTATTTGGTATAAAAACAAAAGGAAAAATACATATAGTGATCCTCATCAATATTAAATGTTAAAGATAATTAAATGTGTCATGCGTGAAGGTTTGTTTAATTAAGAGCATTTTTAAGAGATCCTTTAATCAAACCCTTTAGGAACTGTAATTTTTTACTACTCTAAAACATCTTTTAATGACTCCCTTAATTAGAATTTAATAGAGTTTACTCTCTTAATTAAAAAATGGCTTCAGCCCCCCTTAATTAAGTGGACTCCATATATAGAGAAGAAATATAGTTGATGAGTATATAAAATAATAATAAGAAATTATAAAAGAGTCATTTAAAGGAGTATTGTTGGAACACATACTCCCTTTGAACAAAATCTATCCTTAAATAAGGGAGTCTCCGATGAAGATTTTTGGAGATGTCCAAAGTTGGCTTTTTTTATTTAGAAATCGATGATTTAATGATGATATTTTGTCATTTTTATCATATTTTGCATCGATATCTTTGAATAGTTTCATGGTAATGTCCATTCAATTTCACGAATCCAGATAGAGTTTCTTATCCTCAAATAAAGAAGAAACCAGTTTAACGAAGTGCATTATTGTGTTTTGTTTTTTGTTTTTTTTTTACCTTCTTCAATTCCCGCTTGTTGAGAGATTAAATGAAGGTCTTGGTACAAATGGTGATGAAAAAAATTACATCATGTCTTCATCGTTAATTTCTATAGGTGGATTGGTAATGAATAATGTGCTTAATCAGTTGTATTCTCATTTTGTTAGATGGATTTAAGCTCATACAAGATCGGTGGTAGAAAGTGTTCATTCAATAGCCGAGTATAATGCCGAGTATATAAATCAAATCAATACTCTATAAAAAAAAAAATTGGTTTGAGTAGGGAATTATATCGGATCGAATTGAATGAAGGAGATAGAGTCGCGGGGGGGGGGGGGGGGGGGGGGGGGGGGGGGGGGTTTGTCGCAAATGGGAATTAATTGTTGGACATGGCTCGAATTTCCAATAGTTACCAAACGAGATTCTCCAATGCGAAGACTTCCTGGAGACGTGGGACACGTTTGGAAGTATGAGATCGCGTTTGAGGGAGGCTTGAAGACCGAAGAAGAACTGAAGAAACGAATTCTGAAGAGAACCGCTACGTGGACCGCGCTGTGGACACGTGCATAGGGAGCAGTGCAGACAACGGTACATTCTAGTCAGTAAAGCGCGGTGCAGACCGCGGCGGAGGCAAATACACCAACCGCGGTATTCTGAGCGGTGGACATCAGTAGCTTTCCGCGGTCCAGGTCGCGGGTGGCCAACCGCGACCCAGACCGCGGTAATGACGGATTTTGCCCAGATCAGGAATATTGGCGATAAAAGGAAAGGTTTTCTTCTGGAAGTTCTTATGTTTATTGGAATAGAAAAGTCTTATGCTTATGATAACTTGTCATAAATAGAAAATATTATTTATGTGAAACAAGGAAATCATTTTCCAAATCTTGTATGTATAGGAAAATGATTTCCTTGTTGATTTGAACTCCCTGTAATTCATATAAATAAACCATAATAGCTAGGCTATTAGGTGTGGAGCAAATTAGCAATTAATTAGAGAGATCTCAAAGAGAGCATTGAGTGTAATTGGGTTTGGGGTTAGAGTGAGAAAAATCCTGAGAGTGAAGTTGTAACAATTTTCTTCATAGTGGATTGATTTCTTGTCGTCCTGACGGCCGTGGTTTTTTCCCGATTTGGGTTTCCACGTAAAACTCTTATGTTGTCTTCTTCATCTTAATTCTCTTGCTATTGTTTGTTTGTGTTCTATCCGGTAACGCTTCCGCGTAGTGACGTTTGTGCGCTAACATTAATGGAGGGTGGGGGGTGGGGGTCGCAAATGGGAATTAATGAATATAATAATTTTAGAAGTGGGTTTGGGGTGCTTGGTAATGCAGGAGAGGAGAGGAAGATCATAGTAATGGTCGTTGAAAATGTGGTTTCGAAGACGTCAAACAAGCAACGACGACAAACAAGAGGCCATGAATATATATCCCCAGCACACAATTAAACAAGGGCTAATTTCACAGCTTTGCTACTAGTTTAGTTTGCACCCTATATTGCCAGCCCATCACCTCCTCACCTGCTCTTACCTTACTATTAGCTGCAGTGCACCACTGTTTTCATTTCATATATATATATATATATATATATATATTATAAATGGGAATGGCTACTAGCTAGGAACTGCCAATAAATTCAAGCACACAAAGACGCAAAGCTAACAGCCATCCAGTACCCCCCACCCAAGTTCCCAACACCATTTACCACCACTCACCTCACCCCCTAGCTAGTTCTTTCTTCTTGAATCTTGGTTATGAAAATGATCAGAAGCATCCAAAAGGCATAGTTTCGGCGAACTTAATAGTATAATAATATGTGAATATGTGACATACGAGAGAAAAAGGCATAGAAGATCGTGTTAAGAGTTGAGAGTTGAGCAAGTCAAGACTCAACACTCAAGAAGAATCCCAAAGCCCCACTGTCTCAATCCTTACACCCTTATCTGTTTGGCTGCCCCTCAAACCCCTATGAAGAACCAGTACCACTGCCTTCCTCAGTACATCCCCACCAACTCTCAGGATCTCTGTTTTCGAATCCATGGCTGCTTGTGGTTTACTGGGTGTTAAAGGCCAACAATATTCACAATCAGCTGTTAATGTCAGCCCAACAACGTCAATGACAAGCGCTTCCAATAGCACCGGAAGCAACGGCAAGATGATAAGAAAGAGAATGGCTTCCGAGATGGAGATGGAGCAGCTCAGTGGTATTGGTGGTGATTATAATTACAATAATAGATCATTGCCAAGAAGGAATAACCAAAATCCAACTCCGACCGCCCTCAACTACTCCACTATCAATAATATGAATATGACGAACTTGACCAACATGACGTCAGGCGGGTCTGGATTTTTATCTACCGCTACATCAGCAACAATGACAACAACTCCTAATCCACAACCCCCTGCTGTTTGTGGGTTCTCGGGTCTGCCCTTGTTCCCACCAGAGCGAAATCGGATCAGCCTGATCCCGGCCAGTACTGCCACCACCACCAGTATTAGTAGTGTTACAGCCATGGAAGATAGCTCAGCCACGGCGTGGATCGACGGCATCATTAAGGACCTCATCAATAACTCCACCAACGTCTCCATTCCTCAGCTTATCCACAACGTTAGGGAGATCATTTATCCTTGCAACCCCAATCTTGCTGCTCTCCTTGAGTACAGGCTCCGCTCTCTTACTGACCCATTGGAGAGAAGAAAAGAGACCTTGCCTCTTCATCTACTTCAAAGGCAGCAGCAGCAGCAACATGGCTCTTCTGGCCTTACGCTCAATCTGGATTCTGTCCCTAATTACGATTCCTCCTATTTGATGAACTGGGGATTGACGCAACTCCCCACCCAGCTTCACGACCAGCATCAGTCAGCCCTCTCCTTGAATCAGGTGCAACAGCAGCCTCAGCCTCAGCCTCAACCTCAGCCTCAACCTCAACCTCAGGATCAACAACTACAACAACAAGAGGAGGAAAACTCTTCGCCTGTAGTAGAGACGACAGCTACAACGCCAACAACATGTACAGCACAAACACCAACACCAACACCAACGTCTTGTGGGAGCATTAGGGAGAAAAAAGAAGAGATTCGCCAGCAGAAGAGAGACGAACAAGGTTTGCACCTGCTGACCTTGCTTTTGCAGTGCGCGGAGGCCGTGTCGGCCGATAACTTTGAGGATGCAAACAAGATGCTGCTGGAGATTTCTCAACTCTCGACGCCCTATGGGACTTCTGCACAGCGTGTAGCTGCATATTTCTCAGAAGCAATGTCCGCAAGGGTGGTGAGCTCATGCCTAGGAATATATGCGGCCATGCCTTCACTGCCCCAAACTCATGCGCAGAAGATGGTTTCGGCATTCCAGGTTTTCAATGGTATAAGCCCTTTTGTCAAGTTCTCTCATTTCACGGCTAATCAGGCGATACAGGAAGCATTCGAGAGGGAGGAGAGGGTGCACATCATAGATCTGGACATCATGCAAGGCCTTCAATGGCCTGGACTCTTTCATATCCTTGCTTCTAGACCAGGGGGGCCTCCTTACGTGCGACTCACTGGCCTTGGCACCTCTGTTGATGCTCTTGAAGCCACCGGCAAGCGTCTCTCTGATTTTGCCGACAAACTCGGCCTTCCCTTCGAGTTTTATCCAGTTGCTGAAAAAGTTGGTAACTTGGACCCAGAGAGGCTCAACGTCAACAAGAGGGAAGCCGTCGCCGTCCACTGGTTGCAGCATTCTCTATACGACGTTACTGGTTCTGATACCAATACGCTATGGCTTTTGCAGAGGTAATTCATCCCCAAATTTAATGGAACAATTCTATATATATACTTGTCAGAGTTATTTGTTTGATGTTTTTTAAAACCATGATTAACATATGTTTCTGGATATACTGATCACGTAGGGTTGGATTTTGTTATGTGTTGATGTAATTATAAAGATTAAAGAGTCCCTAACATGAGTTGCATGCATGTTCATGTTGTTGTTGTGGATGGATTCAGATTAGCACCGAAAGTGGTGACGGTAGTGGAACAGGACCTGAGCCCGGCTGGTTCATTCCTGGGAAGGTTTGTGGAGGCGATACACTACTACTCAGCGCTATTCGACTCGCTAGGAGCAAGCTACGGAGAGGAGAGCGAAGAGAGGCACGTGGTGGAGCAGCAGCTGCTATCTAGAGAAATAAGAAACGTGCTTGCAGTGGGAGGACCGTCAAGAAGTGGGGAGGTGAAGATTCACAACTGGAGGGAGAAGTTGCAACAATCAGGTTTCAAGGGGATATCTCTAGCTGGGAATGCTGCTACACAAGCCACACTACTGCTTGGTATGTTCCCATCTGATGGTTACACCTTGGTTGAGGACAATGGCACCCTCAAGCTTGGTTGGAAAGACCTTTGCTTGCTCACTGCTTCTGCTTGGAGGCCCTTCCATACTATTACTACTACTACACATCGCTACACCCACTAGCTATACTGCACTTGGGACTTCCATGTATCACTTATCATTCACCTTTTTTTCCTGTTTTTAATTCAATATAGTCATTTTGAGCTGCTTCGAAAATATGTTACAACCTCAAGAACAAAATCTACATTAATTAAACTTTGGATTATGGACTTTTTAAGTGTTTTCAACCCATGAACCAAGATCATTAATATTTAACCTTCTTCCAAAACAAACAAGTATATTCATTATCCGCATCGTTTGCTAATTTTTAAACACCCACGCCCGCAATCATGAATCAAGTGTTTTTTTATAGATGGGCTGAGCGACGACCTGCTTGTTAGCCATCTCAAAAATTGATGCAACAGGTCAATTTTGTACATACGTACTGAACTATCAAGTTAAATAGTCAAAAATAAAAAATAAAAAATCTAATAGTCAAACCATATCCAGAGAAAGTTAGATACTTAAAGGTCTGTTGAATGGATGCAAAACGGCAACAAAACAACTAGTAGGGCCACTCCCACTTTAAAATCGTTGGGCTTTTACCAAGGGGCCTTCAATTTGTTCCGCATCCGCAACATAAAACGAATAAAAAGAAAAATATAATAACATTTAATCTGGTGACAATTTTTCACGAAAGAGCAGAATACAGTTCCATACAAGGTCCCGAGTGAACAAATTGATTCATAAAATAAATTTGATACAGATAATCAAATAAGTCGATTAGTTTTTGCATGACCTAACAAAAAATAAATTTTAAATCAAACAAATGGCTACCACAAAAGAAGAATACCCCTCTTCCAAAGGACTTGTTGAATGCAATCATTTACATTATAAAATGGCTATAGGATTTCCTTTGAATAAACAAAATAATCACCTAGGACAGAATTATTTGTCAAGGTCTCCCACCTCACCCTAATCCAATTTACCTAAACAAGAAGCAGAGAATTAAGCTCTTCCTATCACTCCCTGCACTGTCAAACAAATAGCATTGCAAAACCTGAAATCCTCCATACCTAGCAACTGTAGCCGCCTCCAGGGAACTCAATCCCTTATGCTCTCTGGAAAGTATGTAAACTTTTCTACTCCTTAACATTCTCCAAAAAACTCAAAAATATATGTTCGCCAAATTCGCCTTGGCTGTCACTTTGTTGCTAACCAATAACTTTTGGTAATACAGCTGAAAGAAACTTTTGCAGCACCCAAAAAAATGGATATCCTTACTGTCATACTTCTTGAGCCCCATCTTCCCAGGAATTTTAACCGTAAACATGAACCACCAGCTCATTATGAATTTACATTGCACTCACTCAGGAATCGATCTTCTTGGTTCAGAAACTTCTTCCAATATAGCCTATATCTTGGAATTCCAAGCTCCAGCCAAGGTTTCATGTTTCCATTATAGTGCAACACTGCAGCTTTCTTAATAGCTTGGATATCAACCCCATAATCATGACCAAGCCCTGACAGTGCCCATGCACCATCAAGAGCATAAATTTGATCCTGAAAAGTGAGCAAGCTTGCATGCAAAGCAGTAGCTTCTGTTGATCCCTCCCCCAAGCTCACCTGTGGTCATAAGAGAAATGAAGGCAAAAGGGTCAGAAGTTTTCATTTGGTTTACAGCATAGTAGTCTTAGTCATTGTTCTAAACTACTGGTCTAATTATAGTAGTATTCCTTCAGAGAAGCTGCTGCCTGCAGGACAAGGTGAAGGCATGGCATCTGAGAGGAAAGGTTGGGAGATTGGATCAGTTGATCAATTTTTACCAACTACCAAAAAAAGTTTAGTTTTTACACAAAAACATATATATATATATATATATATATATATATATAAGCATCATCAAACCATGATTTGATTCCCATCCTAATTGCTCAAAAAAGATAACAAAGCATAAATCACTCACCTGTCTTACCAATCTTCGGTAAGTTTCAGTAAGATCTAGCTCTCTCCACCTAACCAGATCAATAATATTTAATCCAGACATCCAAGCACAAGAATTTTTCTCAAAACTGTCGCCCAAATAATTCTTCAGCTGACCCAATCTCACTGAGCATAGCTGCACAGCACCATTTACTTTACCTCCCATGTTGAGGTTCCACAGCGCTGACAAGTCTTTCTGGACAACAACATCATCATCCAGAACCACAACCTTCTTTAAACTTGGAAATATCTCAGGAAGAAGATACTGTGCATGAGAAAAGATTGATATGTACTGTGTTCTATCATGGGTTGTTGGATTATTATCAACACCGTGAAAGGCAACTCGAAACTCCACAGGCAAGGATAGATGTAAAAGAGTTGCTTTATCACGGTACTTCAAATTAAGTTGTTCAATGTTCAAAACCCGAACTGCAGCTTCCTTGAAAGTATTTCTGAAGAACCATAGTTTCATAGCAAAGTAATTCTGCCCATCAGTCAGCACATGAAAAACCAGGTTCTTACTTTCCTGAAGCATTAAAGGGATTAATCAGTCATTATTCTCACCAAAACTATGCATATTAAGTTATTAGCAACCAATAGTGCATGATGAACATAAACATACTCTTGCATGAATAACAGTTGAGTTGATTACAACGGATGACGCAAGTACATTATTGGAGAATATGACATAGTGATGCAATATGGGATCTGAATATTTGTCAGCCTGAGAATGCTCCATATCAACTGAAGGAGATTTAAAACATTCCACAGTTAGCCTCATAGACAAGCAGTGGAAACTCTTCGGCATGGTCTGGACTGCAAGTTGGTATAGGAAGGCACTCTGCTTCATATGGAAGTTAGCTTCATCTTCGGTCATATCAAATATTTGCCTCAATTTCTTGTCAACATTATTACATTCCACTGGAAATGATTTAGCTCTGGCTATTGTAGCTTCCATCTTCTGTAATTTCTTTGCGATCCTAATGACACCACTCAAATGTGAAGTTAAGCATGTGTGAGAAAGTACTACAAATTTACCGATATTAGGAATTTAAAGCACTAGCTAAAATAAGTTAGGAGTGCACAAGCACACACCATGAAATTGAACTTGATGCATTTTGACGGTGTTGCTGCCGTGTCAACAAAATGCAAACACAAGTGGGCGAGAGCATCAAAACATAAACAGCGTGTGTAATA
This sequence comes from Dipteronia sinensis, assembly GCA_033220585.1. NCBI lineage: Eukaryota > Viridiplantae > Streptophyta > Magnoliopsida > Sapindales > Sapindaceae > Dipteronia > Dipteronia sinensis. Next base: position 70,094,586 of record CM065640.1, read on the forward strand.
AGCTAAACATATAACTTTGCATACATTCAGAAGTCAGAACATTACCAAACCTATCCTGGACTTAGTTATAAAGAATAAGAGAGGAATTCTGAAATTTTGTTTTATTAGGATTGATTAGGTTTGAATTCAAATTTTCTTACATGACAAGAGTGGTTTAAACTTATTCTTATGTTCTTATGTGTAGTGATATGTTCTTATGTGTAGTGTTATCTTATTTGGTTTAGATTGCCTATAAATAGGAATCTTGTTATTTGTCATATGCATGATTGAAATAGTGAATTGATATTTTGAAAACCCTATAATGAATTGATATTTTAAAAACCCTAGTCTCGCCAACACCCCAAACAACCCCCCCCCCCCCCCCCCCCCCCCCAAAGCATACAAATAGCATTAGAAAATGAACCAATGGAAAGAAAAAAAAAATAGGACTGAAACATTTAGTTAATAGGTTGTGTTATTATAAGAAAACAAAATCCAAGTTAAGGACTGATTAAGTACACAAACAAACTAACTTTCACAAAAGGATGCCAAAGACAAAATAGAAAACATCTAACAAGTACATGACATATCTACTCATCAAGTGGACTAGAGAGAAATCACACAAAATTTGCCATGACTTACCCTGGTGGAAGATCAACATCTGTAGCACTTTCACTAAGAACACGCTCCAGTTCTTGAATATTTTGCTTCATATCACGAGTTAACTTATTCTGTGATGGAAGTTTTGCAATACTAGGATAATATGCTCTAGCCACAAAAAGCTGGTCCTTCAATTTCTTTACCATAGAATCCTTCATATCTTCTCTATGTTCTTTACGCCAAAGGCAGTAGCTGCCAAATTTCAATTCACAATTTTCATTTTCATCAGTGCCACCTTTAATATATTCAGTGACTTTGACTGTACCAGCAATTCCAGTATTCTGCACAGAATATTCATATAATTTCAGAGGCTTCACAAGCACTGGAAAATTACAAAGCATGATGACCAGTATGCATTCTTACACTCATATTGGGAAGTCGTGGCAGCACAACATGAGGGGACACTGGCATACCTGTTGATCATTTAAAAACATGGAAGAAAAAAGAAAGAAAGAGAATTCTAAGCATCATATAGAGGGAAGGATGAATTATCAACACTTCTAGAAAGTAAGTTCAGCCTGACCTTTCTTATGCTGATTATCATGTGTGGCATTCCTACCAGTGGTTTCATTATTAGCTCCATTGGTCAAGTTTTTGACCACATTCTGACAGGAAAATCGTATGATAATAACAAAAGGATTAGACATACTCTGGATGCCCATTCATTTTTAAAATTATACATCATGCTCTTAACCAAGGATAAAGGCTAATTTCAGAGAGTTCTAATCTCAAACATCAGGATAAACTTTTTATGATGTAATTTGAAAATCCAAATTAAACTTTAAGGTCAATAATGCAACTAGATATAAAAGTCAAGAGGCGTGCATCAAATTATTCATTTGTGAGCTGAATAAAAGAAAAAAAAGTAAATACAAAAGAAAAAAAGTAATTCTCTAGGCTCTAATCTTTTGACAAACATGTACAGGGAAACTTTATAAAACATAGCAGAACAGTATGGTGAAATTCACATAAGACCAATTTTATTTGGAGAAATACAATTTATAATTGGAAAATGTGTTCTGAAGTATTTATCCTGCAAGTGAACCAAAGAGAGGAAACTAAAACTAAAAGAAATAAGTGATGGGATGTTATGATCTAAGCTATAACCAGATCAATGTTAAATATCGGTCAAACTTTGCTTGACCAACTCTTACATACCCCCTATAGAGGTGAAATGGATATGAAATTTCTCAACATTATTTCACTGCTAAATTTGGATTACAAGTCTCATTACACCTTAGCATGGTCCTTTTTGAAGGATCATTTCACTCTAAAATATTATAAGACCAGGGAAGGTTGACAACTGCTCAAGAGGTTTAATTAATGGCAGCTATGACAACCATTTCATCAACTTAGTCTCAAGAAACGAAACAATTGATGCTAGCCACTCTCCTGCTACAAGTTGTAGCCTACAACCAAATCAGCAGTAGCCTAAAAGGCATTCTATTCCTCATAGTTCAAGAACTAGGTTTGATAAAGGTGTTCATGACGTACTGACATAGTAAAACCCATGTGTTAACTGCAGTGTTTTCTCTCCCTCTTTTTCTTTTATTTTATAAGAATAACTTAAATGATAACAAGTAAACTCTAAATTTAACAGACCTTGATATAGATTTAAGCTCAAAAGTATTAAATAAAAATACATAAATAATTCAACCAAAAGGTTAAGCATAGCTATCTAAACTTAATGACTCTTTTATTCCTTGTTTGACATACTTCACCACCGACATCAAATCATACACTCCTTGCTCGACGATGAAACCTAGAAAAGTAGTTGGCATTCTGCGGCATTTGACTCCACAAATTAAGTTTGCTTTTATCTATGAGCAAATTATGTTTAGATATTCCACCCATTCATCCATTAATCTCAGAGTTTAACATTAATCAAGTTATGGAATGCTATCTTATTATTGCCTACAAGAAATCAGTTCACAACTGAACTAAGCAACTATTATCAACATCCATTATAAAATTAAATGCAAAATAATAACTCGTCTCTTGGTTATTTAACAGTGTAAGAAGTTTAAGTATTGACCATCAGAGCATAATGAAATGAACCTTTGGAAACTTTGGTGCTAAAAATTCCACGATATCATTAATATGGTTGTTCTGCAAAAAAAACCAAAAGAACATCCATCATAGGACTATTATCTATTCTATATTTCTATCAGAGAAGTAAAACAAGTAATAAATTTGTGCTTTCAATTATTCGAAATGAAGAAGGAAAGTGTCAAGTCAAAAGTCATGAAAAAAATGACAACTGAAGCCACTTTTCAAAGACCAGGAGAAGAACAGTGATAGGATTAGGGCATGCATTACCTCAGATTCAGAAGCATTGATCTTGTACTGCTCGCGAACTCTAATACCGTTCTAATTTCCAATTGAAGAAGAAAATGAAAGTAAACATGAATGGGAATGCAGGAGTAAGATGATATTAAATGGAGAAATGAAGATGAATTAGCTTACTGAAACAGATGTCGGATGTACAGGCACATATCCTGCAAGCACAAACAAAATTCTGATGAAGCCCAGAATTAAAGAGATCAGGGACCGAGAGTAAAAATATATACATCCATTCCATAAATGCATAAAGAGATCTATCTGACTCTAAGGAGTAAAATGTATATTGAAAGAAGAAACAAGTAGAATTAATGTGGATCTGCGGTTGCAGATCTTGAGGTTACCATTGGGATTGGGAGAGTGAAAGCCGTTGTGAAGGCCGAGCAAGAAGGCGAGAGGAACAAGCATGGAGAGGATAACGAGAAGGAGAACTCCAATCACAAGACCACTCCATCGCCTTTTAGCCGTAACTGAAATCCCTCCTTTCATCTCTAAACTGCTAATAGCTTTTTCTTATTGTTATTGTAGGATGGCGGACAACGATGTCCGTTGCCGATCCCACCGCAATTGCATAACCGAAGATCGATCTCACACAACCATTCCTGCTTCCTTCACACTTAACTGAAATCACACAACCACTGTTTTGCACGTGGGAGATTGCTCATATCACCGGTTTTCTGCTTCATGCGTCAAATCCACTTCCCTTACTAACACGTGTGAACCAATAATTTGGCAATTTTTTTTGGCCTCACGTGTTAAGCACGTGATTTTATATATATAAAAAAGGGGAATTACAGTTTGGTCTTTATGTTTTAAAGAAACATTGTTTTTTTACCCGACTTATATATATTTGGATCATTAGTCCTCATATTTTTGGAAATGCATCAAAAAAGTCCATCTGACTAAAAGGTTGACAGTCAACGTTAATAAAAGTGTCAAAAAGACGGTTTTACCCCTAAGCAATGCGAAAATGTTGAAATGCCCCTCTAACAATTACTCTTAAACCCTACGAAAAGACTAAATTGCCCCTCAAACCCTTCTAACCAGCTGAGCTATTATAACTCATTGTTAGTAGTTTGTTGATTTAAATGCATACATAGTTATATAATAAGTTTAAAATAATGTAAATTTGTTTATATCATTTAAAATAAAATCATATATATATATATATATATATAATTTGAAGTAAAATTATATTTAATAATAATAAATCAAAAAATATTTATGAAAAAGAAAAAGAAAAAGAAAACAGAAGGAAAAAAAGATTTAATTTTTATTCTTTTCAGTTTATGGACTTTGATTTTCTGGGTTTTTTTTTATCAAATCGAAATAAAATCTTTTTTGAAATTGAAAAAAAAAAACAAAAGGAAACCTAGAAAATCAAAGCTCGTTAATTTTTTCTCTCTTTTTTTATTTAATTTTTTTCCTTTTCAAAAAATATTTTATTTCAATTTGATAAAAAAAAACTCTGAAAATCAAAGTCCATAAATTGAAAAGGGAAAAAATTAAATATGTTTTTTACTTTTGTTTTCTTTTTCTTTTTCTTTCTCATAAATCTGTTTTGATTTATTATTATTACATATGATTTTATGTCAAAATATATATATGATTTTTTAAAATTATATAATATATATATATATGATTTTATTTTAAATTATATAAACATATTTACATTATTTTAAACAAATTATATAACTATATATGCATTTAAATCAACAAACTAATAACAATGAGTTGTAATAGCTCAGCTGGTTAGAGTTTGTGACTTTTAATTACAAGGTCATAGGTTCAATTCTTGGTAAAAGATATTTTAATTTTCTAATTAACTGTTAAAGGGTTTGAGGGGCATTTTAGTCTTTTCGCATGGTTTAAGAGTAATTGTTAGAGGGGTATTTTAGTCTTTTCACATTGCTTAGGAACAAAACTGTCTTTTTGACACTTCTATTAACGTTGACTGTCAACTTTTTGGTCAGAGGGACTTTTTTGATGCATTTCCAAAAAGAAAAGAACTAATGACCCTAATACACATAAGTCGAGTATAAAAACATTGTTTTCTTAAAACATAAGGACCAAACTGTAATTTCCCCTAAAAAAATTGTGGAAATGGAAGAAAATACCTCTTACTATGTTTGAAAGAGCAAAAATGTCCCCTCGTTAAAATCTTGTAAAAATGTCTGTTTTCGAAGATTACTTTGCAAGGAATAGCCCCCCGATCGACTAAAATACCCTTTCCACTTAAAAGAACCGTAATGACGAAATTACCCACCAAAATTTCTCTTTGACAAAACAACCGTTACACCCTTACAATCCAATCCATTTCCAGAATTGGGGATTTTTTTCCCTCGAACGACCTTCTTCGTCGCTATTCCTATTTCTGTTCCTGGAAACAAAGACAAATCAATAATAATTTGAAGAAGTGAGTTTCGAGTGTGTTGAAATGGCGTTGTTTCGAAAGTTCTTTACTGCAACCTTGCCAACACAGACCTAGTCCTCAACAAACTCGAAGAGGTTTCAATTCTTATCTTCTTTATTATTCTCCAATGTTTTTTTAATAGGAAATGAGACCGACTTGGTTGTTTGTCAATTGCAGGCTTTGCTGGTGTCTGATTTTGGACCTAGAATCACAATTAAGATTGTGGAGAGTTTGAGAGAGGATATATTGGGAGGGAAACTCAAATCAGGAAGCGAAATCAAGGTGTGTATTAGCCTTTCTCAATGTTTAGTTTTTAGGAAATAGCCCATTGGTGAAAAAAATTGCAAATGTGGCATTTCCTAATTGTTAATAGCCAAAATTGGCTAAGGACCAAAGGGAAATTTTTCACGTTCTAGACCTGGCTCCATGCCCGAGAGTTTCCACCAGGAGACCATTCTACCTAAAGCCGAGCTACGATACCACCCCGCAGGAACAAGGACGGGCTCCAGAAACATTCGGAATAGAGCCCTGGGTCGATCAAATCTAGCCTGCATCACCAAACCTGAAAACAAGAAATTCCCCAAAGTCGAGGTCACCTCGCAATTTCTCCAGAAACTCACCTATACCTCGCTGATATAGGGGGATGTCCATAGGAAGCCAGACCTGGCTCCTAGCTGGACGATACCTCGCTGATACCGGGGGATGTCCATAGGAAGCCGCACCTAGCTTCGAAAGATCAAGGGAAGCCAGACCTGGCTCCTAGTTGGACGAAACTTCTCAGATATCGAGGTCGGAACACTGATCGACCTCACTAGTCGATGCACCACACCATGATACATTCAACGACCCCTATGGGAATCATCCAGATCCGAAGATACACAGTATCATATCTACAGACGTTACACACATGCACAACAAGTAATAGAGTCTGAATGGGAAACAAATTGATTTCCAAGATATCCTCAACGGAGCAATTAACTCAAAGTCAACTACATTTAAAGGTAAAAATCCCGTCCGATAAGAGGGGATGAGAAAATCAAGGGGAAATCAATGAGTTTAAACCTATGAAGACATTGTATAAAGGAGTGATTTTCCTCCTTCAGAAAGAGGAGACTACTATTCGACAGGCATACAAAAAACATCCAACTATTTCCCAGAAAAAAGTGAGAGCAATTCAAAAGAAAAAGAGAGAGAGATGTATATCATATGCTATCAATAAAGAAAGATTTTTGTTTCTTTTGAATAACTGAAGAAATCGCTATCTCCATGTCATTTCATTATGCACTGTTTTATACACATATGTATTCTACCTTGTACCTTGGTCATCACCTACGTGGTAATGATCTTGAGGGTGCTAATTGAGATTTATTGCCCTGGGCAAGATTTCTGTTAACACTAATGTTTAGTATCTCGGAAATAGCCTTTGTACGACGGAAATAGCCTTTGTACGACAAAAATACTCAAATACCCTCTGCAATAAAACCCAGTAAAATGTCGAAATTACCCTCTTACAAAGTGAAACGATGAAACTACCCTTGTCTGCTTCTCCTTCAGTTGACTGAAGAAAATCAAAATTACTGACTTAATCTTCTCCATCCATGGTTCTCCAACCGGAATCGGTCACTCACTGTCCACCGAAATCCACTGCTTCAAACCCATCGTCCTCTTAACTGGAATCTTTCTCCCTAATGGAATCTTGCTGGCGATCAGAACTTTGATAGGATAGTGCCGCCATCTCCCTCAATCGAGCTTGACAGTGCAGCCACCTTCTTCAATCGAGCTTACACTGTCAAGTTTGAAATCAACCATAGTCAATGTAAGTTTGAGTTTAAGTTTGACTGTCAATCGAACATACACTCAAGCCACCTACTCTGGATCTGTTATTGTTGTTAAAGTTTGAAATGTTTTGAATAGAATGAGGGATTGAGGATTTTAGTTTTGTTGACCATGAATTGGGGTTTGTGTATGTAGTATTGTTGGGTGTAGTTAAAGTGTTTGATGAAATGCCTGTTAGACCTCAAGCTAGTAAGAGACAACAATAGATTGATGTAGTTAAGAGGTAGCAGTATATTGACATAGTCAATGAAATGCGTGTTAAGGTGTTTGATGTAGTTAAGAGGCAGTAGTAGATTGAAATGATAAATGTTCATAGGAAACACGTTGCAAGTGACCATAGAACTTAAATGTGCACAGTAGAGAACTTAAATAATTTGTTAGTGACCATGTATATAACAACTATTAGTCTGTGAGAAAGGCATCACTTACACATCTAATCATTGTGAAAAACATATCTTAGACAGTTGTCAATTTGTAGTCTTTATGGACAGCTGTATCCTCAAACTCATTCCACAACTTATCTGAAAATGTGTTTATGCATGTTTCCAAAAATGTGTTATGATACATGTATGCTTTTGAGCCTATGATTGATTGGTTAACACATCTTTCTTCATAACTACATTTCTCTGTAGTTAGTTATATGATATGGTATATGAAAAATGTTTGTTTATGCATGTTTCTGAAAATGGGGCATAATGGCATGTATGCTTTTGAGCATAGGATTGATTGATATAAGCCTGTGAATCGATGACATGAGCCTAGGAATTGTCAGCTGGGAATTAATGCATGTATATCTTTGGGTCTATGATTAATTGATATAAGCCTGGGAATCGATGCCATGAGCCTAGGAATTATCTGCCATGAGACAGTTCTCAATATATGTAGTCTTTATGGACAGTTGAGTGATTTTAATTTTTTTTTCAGGTATAATACTGTTATTAAGTGTTTTTTTTCCAAGGTCTAAGGATATCATGTCTTGGCTATTAGTTCAGTGCGGTGAGCATTGAAAGGATAGCTGGTTTACTAGACCTATTTCGTTTTCAGTACGTCTAACAAAAAAAGACAATGGAGCCTACGATGAATTGGTGGAAACGATATATGAGCAGACATGGGTTAGTAGAGACAAAGCAGAGTTGAAGCTAACTTCGCATGTGAAAACAGAGGATGATACAGTTACATTGTCTATTATGAGTGACGATGATGTAGAGTTTGTGATTATTCATAAGGAAAAAGGTTGGGCTGCAATTGACTTTGAATTTGTCAACAAACATGAATTTTGACCTCCAGGAAATCCAATCCAATTAGCATGTACGGTCTCTCCTGTTAAACCGACCGATAATCTACGGTCTCCGTCGGGTACTCCAAACTATAAATCAGTTAATTGCAGCAATAATCCACTTGTATCACAGGCTTCACCTGGATTTACATCAGCAAGCAATGACCAGGCTATGCCCGTATCTACTACCAAGCATGCAGTTGTGGATGACAATGATAGTTCCGAAAGCATCGATATTTCAGGAAGGTCTAATAGTTCTAAAACCAGTGATACAGAAGATGAGATTGGTGATAATGATGGTGGGCAACCGGCAACAGAAGATGGAACAGAAGAACGAAGGGTGAGTAGAACACCCAACAGTTCTTCACCTTCCATGAACACACAATGGACAGTATCAGAGTCAGGGCTGTAATCAATTAAAGCCGTTCGATTAGTCGACGTGTTTGAAAAATCAGCTGACCAAGGTCCAATATACAAAGGACAAATGTTCAAGGACAAGCCAACATTGAAACGAGCTGTAGAGTCGTATGCATTTGCAGAGAGGTTTGAGTACAGGGTTTCACGATCTTCTAATACATGATTCACTGCTGAATGTACATAGAAAAGTTATGGATGGGTACTTCGGGCATGGAAGTCAACTATGGGAACTTACTAGTATGTGAAGTCATTCGTTAATGAGCACACATGTGACAGAAATGACAACTACAACATTGAATTTAGACGTGTAAGTTCATATGTGATAGGAGATTTGTTTGCAAGTAAATTTGGCAATCCTGGATGCCACATTCGTCCTAAAGATATAGTTTCTGAGATGAGGGAGCAGCATGGGATACACCACTCGTACAACAAAACCTACAGGTCAAAGGTGCATGCTTTGAATCAAGTATTCGGCGATCCGTGGGAATCCTTTCAGAGGTTGCCGGCTTATTTTTATGTTTTGGAACAATCGAACCCTAGAACTGTGATAAAGATCAAGATCGACTCAAAAAACTGGTTTAAATATGGATTCATGGCAATTGGAGCCTCTATAGAGGGGTTCAATTCTATTATTAGGCCGGTTATCTACATTGATGCTACCCACTTGAAGGCTAGGACCATGGGTGTTTTGTTAGTTTCAGTGTGCAAAGATGAAAATGAGATGATATACCCTTTGGCATTTGAGTTTGCAAACTCTGAATGCACAGAGTCATGGACTTGGTTTTTGAAGAAGCTCCGTAAATTGATCCAATATCCTGACCGTGTGATATTAGTTTCAGATCGGCACAATGGTATATTTAATGCAATGGAAGCCATAATCCCAGATGCAGCACATGGGATTTGTGCATACCATTTGGCACAAAATCTGAAAAATCTTAAAAGATTTTGCAAGCAGAGGGATGATGTGATTTGGCTTTACTACCATGCTACGTATGTATACCGTATCGAGGAATTTGACCATACAATGGCTGAGTTGAAAGAAACCTAGTGTAAGGTTTACGATGAGCTCCTGGGTGTTGGGGTAGAGAAGTTTTCACATGTACATAGCCCTAGAAGGCGGTACTTTTTTGATGACCACCAACATTGCTGAGTCAATGAATTCTTATCTACTTACGGTTCAAAAATTGACTATCACAACAATGGCGGAATTCATTAGAGATTTGTTGCAAAGGTGGTTCTACAATCGTCGAACAAATGCACGTGAAATATCTACATACTTGACAACATTTGCAGATGAACACATCAAATATAGGACAGAAACAGCGCATCGGTGTGAGATTCATCTCATTCACTTCAATACCTTTAAGGTAGACGACAAATGGAAGGAAACAACCGTTGACCTTGACGAACGTTCTTGCTCATGCCGTCAATGGGATTTAAATGAGTTGCCGTGTTCTCATGCAATTACGATTGCTAGGTATGCTTCCCAGTCTATTAATTATGTACATTTATCTATTGTGGTTTATTTTACAAACTATGATTTCTTTTTGTTGGTGTGTCATAGCCTAGGTTCAAAGGTGTGTCAATCAACGCAACGGCTTCTGAATTTTACACAACAGGATTTCTTAAACATGCTTATGAAATGGGTGTAGACCTTGTTCCGGATCCCGAGTATTGGGACATTCCTGATGTAATTCGAACTTGTACAATATTGCCATGGAAGAAAAAGAATCTGCTAGGAAGACCAAAGAAGTTAAGGATACCATCTGCTGGAGAGAAAAGAAAGTTACAATCGTGTTCAAAGTGTGGAAAAAATGACACAATAAAATAACTTTCCCGGAACCATCATCTAACACATGCAAACCAGCCAAAAAAGCTCGAAGATGTAGCATTTGTAAGAAAGAAGGACACAACAGACTGAAGTGCCAGAAAAGCCACCTGAACCTACCTTGATTGACCCGAATGAAGAGAAGGCCGGTGGAGAAGATTTGTTGAACTTACCTGAATAGTGATGTATGGTCTATTTGACAAATTTTTGGTGTTGTATGGTCTGGTGGGGAAAAAGGTTTAGGGTGTATGTATATTGGTTTTTGTTAAACACTGCCTGGAAATTTGTTATTTTGTATGTATCATTTATGTTGCCCAGAAATGTTATTTTCTATACGCTTTTGTGATGGTTTTTGGTGTATGTATATTGATTTTGAAAAAAGGTGGAGGAATTTTGAAAACAGGCCTCTGTGCTAGTGAATTTGAAAACAGAAGAACCAGGAATCATACCTAGGCCTAAACGAATTGTACAAAGGCTTGTAAAATATTTCCTGGGCTCTGGGGCTTATGCTCGCCACGTCATCATTTAGATTAAGCCCCGGATGTTGCAGGCCTAAGAACCGGTTGTAGGGAAAAATCGATATAAAACGCAGCGGAAGAAACGAAAAATAGATTTCGTATGGTTTTAAAATTTTTCTCAAAGTTGAACCTTAACCTTTTAATTAATTAAACTCAAATATATACTATTAGAGTTAAATACCTCTTGACGCGTGATCCGATTGACTTACGTCGATTGGTAATCCGCAAAATCTTTTCCGATGCCCGTGAACAGTACCCGCGTGAACAGTACTCGCGTGAACAGTGATTGTGAACAGTACCGCGTGAACAGTGATCGTGAACAGTACCCCCGGGTGGATTTAATTTGGAATTAAATATATATTTTACGAATTTTCTTCTTCTTTTTTTCCTAAAGCACGGGATGTTTTTTAAAAGCACGATGCACCCATCATACTCGATTTCGGAACTTGGAAGCTAATACGGAAGACCAAGAGCGAGTAACTACAACCAGTTCCAAGTTTGTGAAGGAACTCCTAGGCATTTAGTGGTTCATAATGTAGTGGTGTGGTTGCTATCTCTTGTGTAATGGTAGCAACATCCTTGTTGGAACGTTCGATGATCTCGAAACTTAACGTATACATTTTCGTTGATATCCCTCTATCACCGTACGGTGTCGAATATTGAGATTATTGTTGTGCCCACATAATTTCTTCTTTGAAGTAAAACTCAAAGAAGTAGGAATCATACCTAGGCCAAAACGAATTGTACCTAGGCCTGTAAAATATTTCCTCTGCTTAATGGCTTTTGTTCGCCACATCATCATTTGTATTAAGCCCGGGATGTTACATGCCTGGGAACCGGTAAGCCTAGGAATAAGGCCAAGGCCCTCGATGGATTTAATTTGGAATTAAATATATATTTTATGAATTTTTTCTCCGAAAGCACGAGATGTTTTTAAAAAGCATTGTGCACCCATCAAACTTGATTTCGGAATTTGGAAGCTAATACGGGAGACCGAGAGCGAGTAACTACAACAAGTTACAAGTTTGTGAAGGAACTCTCAAGCATTTAGTGGTTCACAATGTATTGGTGTGGTTGCTATCTCTAGTGTAATGGTAGCCACATTCTTGTTGGAACGTTCGATGATATCGAAACTTAACGTATACATTTCCGTTGATATCCCTTCATCGCCGTACAGTGCAGATCGTTGAGATTATTATAGGGCCCACATAATTTCTTCTATGAAGAAAAACTCAAAGAACGGGGAATCATACCTAGGCCTAAACGAAATGTACCTTAGCCTGTAAAATATTTCCTGGGCTCAGAGGCTTTCGCTCGCCACATCATCATTTGGGTGAAGCCCGAGATGTTGCAGGCCTTGGAACCGGTAAGCCTAGGAATAATGCCAAGGCCTTGGGTGGATTTCATTTGAAATTAAATATATATTTTGCGAATTTTCTTATTTTTTTTCCTATAGCACGGGATGTTTTTTAAAAGCACTGTGCACCCATCATACTCGATTTCGGAACTGGGAAGCTAGTACGGGAGACCGAGAGTGAAAATTACACAGAGTGTGTCTAATACAACCTAGATGGGGGGGGGGGGGGGGGGGGGGGGGTGAATGAGTTGTTAATCGATTATTACCAATTTTTCGAATAGTCAATATTTATCCACAAAGCATAACCAAATCAACCAAAAATACAACAACAATAATAAATGCGGAAAACAATAAAAACACGTTTGGTTGATTTACGTGAGAAACCCTCAAACTGGGCAAATCACGGGCTAACCACTTAGCCACTCCGATCCTCAAATCCACTATTTGAATAATTGTTTACAACCTAAGTTGACAACCTAGTTACACTTCAAGGTTCGTAACCCAATCTATTCTACCTCGCGGGCCTTTAATAGTGATCCTAGACTAATGTTTGCCAACCAACCTTTTGGTTGCAAGACTTCACTTGCTTGTGCACTACACCTTGTAGTCACAAGACTTAACTCAATGAAGAGATCAATACAAGTCTAAGTAAATATGTAATGATATTCAAAATGCAATACAATGCTAGACAACACTATATGCTTAACTAGAGATTTAATGACAAGTCAATAAACTCCAATTATCAATGTCTAAATGAATACTCATAAAGACTTAGCGAGATGGCATAAATGACATGGAATTTCTAGCTATCATAAACTACCACATTCAATCAATATAATCACTCACAATATATTCAACATATATTCACGTGGTAGAGACAATGCATTTAATCATCCAATAAATGCAAATCCTAGAACAGTGTCTATCATAAACAATCTCAATTAATCAATGATATAAACTTAGCTAGATGTCATTAAATACTTAGAATGCTAGCTATCAAAATCAATCACAATAAACCCAAATTAATCAATATAAAGTCTCACAAATAATTCAACATATATTCTGTTAGGATTATGCTCAATGGCAAGAGTGTAATATTGTAATTGACAATCTTCTCAAATTAATAAAGTGAATTCTGATTCTTACAATTACTTATAGCATTTATTATTATAATTGTCAAGGTAAATAATCATAAGGTCAAAAGACTATGAGACATGAAGAATTGTTCATACATCCGGATATGTATGAGGTAGACACAATTCTTTAGTTAGTCTTGAATAACGTTCATAACTTAAGTTAAAGGTTGGGCACCTCTATCTTGTTAAAGTTGTAGAATTCTTTTACTAGCATTTGAGTGGGATCAAATGAATATGATGAGTCTAAAATCATCGAAAGGTTTTCGAGTAAAAGAATCTAGTGCACTAGGTGCATTGAACTGGATCACAATGAAATACTTTATCTAGAACCGTCACTAGATATAAATCTTTTCATTAAAGAGGACAATCGGAGAGTCTATCTTAATCCTGAGATAAATGATGGACTTATGGTTGCAAGTGTTATCATTAGAGCTATCAATGAGTACGATTATATAGCATAGTCTATCCTCGATAGTTTGGTGGTATACATTTGTTAATCGATAGAGGACTTCATTTATAGATATGGACATCGTGGCTCCATTTATTAAATGAGAGTATAATATCATCATATGGATTTTTTGAGGTATTGGATATTAAATCTCAACGTTGAGTTTTCAATAATGATTATTGAAAACATGGCTTCTGGACAAGTCAAAGTATCCAAGTTCGAAATGTGGTCATATGAGGAAATATGGTAACTTGGAGAGCTATAGGCGGTCTATGAGCTCTTGGCGATTACTGATATTATTCACGAGGATACACCATCTCCTATAAGATTGTCTAGGGTATGAATGAGAAACATCTCCTTATTCTATCTTTATTTAAGAGTTCAATTTTAGCTCTTTAGTGGAATGAGTTAAAATTAATAGATTGGACCTAAGTGAATCATTTGTTGATTGTGATTAGGTTGTGTCTATTGAAGCTTAAATTTAGATAGCCCGCCAAGATCCCCAATCCACACGTATTTACATGGATCACTTTATATATTCTACCGGGCCGATTTAAGGGTCCATCTAGAATTGTTTTTAATATATCAAGAATATAATATGTCTATTATTTAATTAATGGGCTGCACTATTATATTAATATATTAAAAGGAGACATGTGGGCTTGTTTCTTTTAGTAAGAATGGGTCTGGTTCACATGTGGGCTTTTATTTAAAGTCCAATGGATTAAATGAAATAAGAAAATAATATATGGCCCATTTATATATAAGTGGGGCGGCAAGGTGTATATATTAACCTAATATATTATTTTGTTTCATTGTTTTAATTAAATAAGAATTAGTTAATTTATTAATTAATTGTTTAATTAAGAAACAAATCTTTTTCTGATCAGGAAATATATTTCCTAAAGTTATACTATTGGTAGTAGTATATTAAAAGTAAAAGACTTGTTTGATAAAAAAATAAAAAAAATAATTTTATTTATTTAATCAAATAAGAAGTCTTTTTCTTTAGTTAATAAAAGAATAAAAATATCTATGAGTTGGATTAGGTTTTGAAGTCTAAAGGTTGATGGAAATTAGGGTGCAACACAAACTCTTTTTGGTATGTGATTTGCGGCAACCCTAGTCCATTTAGAGGAAGATTTCGGCAATCCTAAATAGAAGAGGAAGCAAAATTTCGGCCACCTATATAATACCACATATAGAATTCGGCCAAAATAGTTGATTGAATGATTCAATTTTTCTTCTTCTTCTCAATTCATAGAAAATGATAATTTTTATTCTACTAAACATAAAAGAGAGAAGAGATTTTTCTTTGATAGTACACTGATTACTTGTTCATCAATAAGCTTGTGTGTACAACATCGAATTAGGTTCACACGATTTTCGATCATTAGATTGAGAACTCAAAAGTGACCGGAATAATTTTTGTCTTCTTTTGATTGTTTTGTGACTAACAAAAGAAAAAGAAAACTTTGTTCATCCATTCTCAGGTTTGCAATTCAAAGAAAAAGGGAGACCACGCTCCTAGGTGATTCACGTATGTGTTCGGATTGGAAGATCTCGCGGTACTGTTCACGATCACTATTTACGCGGGTACTGTTCACGATCACTGTTCACGCGGGTACTGTTCACGCGGGTACTATTCACGCGGGTAATGTTCACGGGCATCAGAAAAGATTTTACGGATTACCAATCGACGTAAGTCAATCGGATCACGCGTCAAGATGTATTTAACTCTAACCGTATATATTTGAGTTTAATTAATTAAAAGGTTAAGGTTCAACTTTGAGAAAAATTTTAAAACCATACGAAATCTATTTTTCGTTTCTTCCGCTGCGTTTTATATCGATTTTTCCCTACATATTCAACATATATCATTTTGTAGAGACAAGCATTTAATCATATCATAAATGCAACCCTAGAATCAATCTATCACAAACAAACCCAATCAATTGATAAAATGATTTTACTAGATGTTAAATAAACCTAAAGTGCGATTGTTTTAGTGGTCACTTTGGAGATTTCAAAACTAATTCAAACGGTCATGAAATATTACGAATAATATACCGTTGGAACGGTATGGGTGTCTAGTTTGTCCAAAAATTTTCAATACTCATTTTGGATCTTTGTATAAAACATTATGGTCACAAGACCATACAAAGGTCAGTTTTGAAAAACATTTAAATCATTGAAAACCAATCTTTTGAAACTAGACACATTACTCCAAATAACCAAACCAAATCTAACATAATGCACACAACAAGAAACACAAATGCAATCATAGAATTGCAATAATAATTAACATACATGAAGTGTGTGATAAACACAAATACACATAATCAAATAAACACACATGCAAGAGATATGGAAATGCATATGAAAGTGTGTTTGTGTGTGTGTGCAACTGATCTCTTCAAGAAGTCAAGTCAAGTGATATACCTTCTTGAAGCACTTTGGGAAGTCCGAAAGCTTGCCAATCACGATCACATAAGCTACCCGTTACATAACAATCCCAATGTGGTTTTGACAAGGAAATAAGCCAACCAAAAACCGAGGAACGTACAATCTCCCCCTTTAGCTATTTCATGACAAAATCACCACTCACAAATAAACCTCACAACAAAAATAAGCTATGGTCAACAAATGTTTTCTATATTACAAGAGTTACAAAAACAAAAAAGAAACAGAGTCTTCAAATCTTCAATCTCTTGTAGAAACATTCCATCCTACAAAAACATAGCAACTACACTTTCCAAGAATCAAGTGTATGTGAGGTGAAAAAACATAATAAAGGAAAAAAAATGCTCCCCCTTAATGAAAAACTCCCCCTATGACTCTCCCTATTTTTCACAAATACTTCTCCCCCTTTTTGTCATAAGATAGACAAAGGCAAAAAGAGTTAAACATAATATGAGTACAAAAACACATAGAAACCACAATACTCAAGCAATTAAACAAATCTCCTTGCTTAAGCTCCCCATATAGAGTCAATCCAAAAACACATCATCAAATAACCAATATTATGCAACTCAAGCCATTGAAAATATCATGCATATCAATACAAGCATGTCATTAGAGGAACTCTCATGTCATGAAGATAAAGCATTCTTGAACCATAAACATGACATGTCACACAAGCAAAGCAATGGAGCATAATTTGAGAAAAAAAATATCATATAAGTATATGAATATAAAAGGCTACAAAGTAACCAAGATACTCAAGCAACTAACCAAAATGAGAGATTTCTCTCCTTGCTTGAGCTTCTCCCCTTATGGGGTCAAAAACACCAAGTCAGTGTAAGGCATGAGTCCCTGAAGACTTACCAAGTCCATTAGACCTAGTTACATCTATGGGTGACATGTTATCACAAAAGAAAGCGGGTTCACCTTTTCTAATCCACCTAGGTGACACATTTTCATTCCTAGTGGTCATAGTGAACATGTTGCTAGATTTTCTAGGATCATTGACTTTAGATTTCCTAGGAGCATGCGTATTGGTTCTTCTAAGTCTATTACTTTCTCTCATGCTTTCAACTTTACATTTCTTTATATATTTAAAACAATTAGGCCAAATATGCCCATTCACACCAAAAAAATGACAAGTAGGTATATAGAGAGAAGTCATACAATATCCTTGTGAGGTCATTAGAGACTTGTCATGCATTTGATGTACCTTTTGGTGTTGAATCAGTTCTCTCCTTTTTTGTTGTTGAACCGGGTTGAAATGCTTCCTTGGTTGAGTATGCATGGCTTGCCTTCTTGGTTGATTAAGCCTTGGTTGAGGTTGTCTTTGGTGGTCACCATCTTTCTTCTTGGATTGCTTAGTTGAATCATTATTCTTCCCTTGAGCTTGTGGTTGCTTGATTTTTAACTTCTTCAATTCTTCAAGGCACCTCATCTCTCTATCCTTGATAAGCTTTGTTAATAGCCAAAACTGGCTAAGGACCAAAGGAAAATTTTTCACCTTCCAGATTTGGCTCCATGCCCGAAAGTTCCCGCCAGATAACCATTCTACCCAAAGCCAAGCTACGATACCACCCCGCAGGAACAAGGAAGGGCTCCGGAAACATCCGGGATAGAGCCAGGAATGATCAGATATAGCCTGCATCACCAAAACTGAAAACACTTTCTTCCCCGAAGTAGAGGTCACCTCACAATTCCTCCAGAAACTCACCTATACCTCGCTGATACAAGGGGATATCCCTAGGAAGCCGTACCTAGCTCCGAAAGGTCAGGGGAAGCCGCACCTAGCTTCGAAAGGTCAAGGGAAGCCAGATCTGGCTCCTAGCTGGACTAAACTTCTCAGATATCAAGGTCGAAACATTGATCGACCTCATTAGTTGATGCACCATACCACGATACATTCAGGGACCCTTGTAGAAATCATGCCAGACCCGAAGATACACAGTATCACATCCACAAATATTATACACGTGCAGAACAAGTAATAGAGTTTGAATGGGAAACAAATTGATTTCCAAGATATCCTCAACGGAGCAATTAACTTAAAGTCAACTACATTTAAAGGTAAAAATCCCGTCCGATAAAAGGGGGATGAGAAAATGAAGGGGAAATGAATGAGTTCAAACCTATGAAGACATTGTATAAAGGAGGGACTTCCTCTTTCAGAAAGAGGGGACTACTATTCGACAGGCATACGACAAAGACCCGACCATACTCTAGATAGAATTGAGAGCAATTTGAGAGAAATTTGTATACCATACATGTTCAATAAAGAAAATATTTTTTGCTTTCTTTTGGGTGACAAATTGTATCAGTATTACTTGTCATTTTGAAAAGCATTGTTACACATACGATCAATCTTGGCCACCACCTACGTGGTAGTGGTCTCGAGGGTGTTAACTGAGGTTTCTCGTCTCGAGCAAAATTTCCGTTAACACTTTCTGGCGCCGTCTGTGAGAAAGGGCCTTACACCCAATTAATCAATTACTTGCATTTACATATTTTGTTTTACAGGAGCTATGAGGCTCCGCTCTTCCCAAGGCCAACATAGAGTTTCAGAGCAACCTCCGGCGAGGCTAACACGAAAAGCCCCAAGAAAGGGGAGAAAATCTAGATATGGTAGTCAAGTTCCGGTCCAAACAACCAATGCGTGGGCTTCTGGCCACCCTATAGTGAGCCAGGCCGCGCTCGACCAACAAGCGGCAGCCTTCGTAGAAACCATCCGCGTCCGCCTGCTCGCTGAAGGCATCACAATCCAGCCAACCAACCTGAATGATCAGGGAGAGTCGAGCAGGCTCGGAGTTAGGCCACCTGCTTTCGATAGCCTGAGACCTCCTCTTCCAGAGCCGGCTCGAGAGAGGTCAGGGCCCCAACGTTTGATCCGGGATAGGCTGGGACCCATGCCCCCAGTTTTGAAAAGACCTTCATAATATCAACCTAGGCAAGTTAAGTCTGCCGCAAATGCTTTTACCCGGATGCCACGAGTGCTATCTCATCCGACTACATCTAAGAGGACCACCCGGGCCCTAGAGGAGGAAAGTAGACAAACTCCCCGAATGGATCCTATCTATGAGGAGGACCGGATAGACATTGCCAGTTAATCGGAAAGACTCGACAGTGAAGAATCTGAGGTTAACTCGAAGAGACCTGGGAACAAGCGACTGAGGGATCAGCTGGCAAAGCTACAAAAAGAGGTCCAGCAGATAAGAAAGGGAAAGAATAAGGAGGACAAAAAGGATCCCCTGAGCGAGATGAACGCTCCCTTCACTAGGAGGATCCGGGAAGCGGAGCTCCCCCTAAAATTTAAAATGCCAGCAGAAAAGTTCTCCGGAACGGAAAATCCTCTAAGCCACCTAGAGAGTTTCGTTCAACAGATGGAGGTCCAGAACACTACCAGAGCAGCTATGTGCAGAATGTTTCCAACGACCCTAACCGACTATGCGAAAACCTGGTTCAGGAAACTGCCCGTTGGCAGCGTGGATTCTTTCACGAAATTATCAATAGATTTTTGCTCTCAATTCCAAGGGGTCAAACCTCGTCCGAAAGATCTTATACACCTCTAATATGTGATTCAGGAACGGAGTGAGACCCTTCGGTCGTACGTGGAACGTTTTCACAAGGAGGTCATACAAATGAGAGTTTTCACCGAAAAAGAAACCCTCGCCAACTTCAGGCGAAACCTATGGGCGGGAAAGCTTTTTCGTTCCTTCGCCAAGAGACCTCCCGAGACCTACTAGGAGGCCTTCGACCGGGCTCTTGAGCAGGTCGAGATCGACGAACAACTCAAGGTCAAGATGGAACACGACGACATGAGAACGGCAAAGCGTCTGAAAAAAGAAGCCCCCAAATTTGAGCCAATACAGAAAACTCAGAATAAACCTCCCAACAGGTCGACCTACCACATCCCTACTCCTCAGCATAGGCCAGAAAGATATCCAGCAAAACGAACCCCTCCCCGGGCTTCGCCGCCTCCCAGGACCGTGGCTCCCGTAATGCAAGGGGAAAAAGGGTATGACTACTACACCCCTTTGAATGCTTCCAGGGAAACGGTCTACCTTGCTATACGAGATAAAGGGTTGCTCCAAAAGCCCGCTCCCATAAAGGCCCCAGTTGACAGGAGAAACCGGTACAAGTACTGCGACTTCCACGAAGACGTGGGCCACAACACCTCAGAGTGCTATAATTTGCGCAACCAGATTGTAGCCCTGATAAGGGAGGGATGCTTGATTGAATTCTTACAACAGGTCAGAGATAACATTCGGACTGGAAGAGAGGTACAAGCTGAAATCCGTGAAGACACAGAAAAGAGGAAAGGGGAACAGGCTGACTTAATTCAACAGATCCAGGTGATACACACTATTAGCGGAGGTCCTACACTGGATGGCGTTTCCAATAACTCTCGAAAAAACCACGCAAGAAAGATTCCCCGCATCGAAGAAAGCCGGGGGATCTTCGAAGTCAGCCAGAGCCTGACAGAGCCCTCCCAGTCAGCGCAGATCATTTTCACTGGCGCAGATCATTTTCACTGAAGCAGATGTCTTCAACACCGTGCAACCTCATGATGATCCCATTGTAATCACGATACAGATTGCCAACTGTCTGGTCCATCGCGTGCTTGTGGATACAGGTAGCAGTGTAGATATCCTCTTCAAGGATACCCTGGAAAAATTAAACCTGAAGCATCGTTGTTACAACAGCTGTACCACTCCGCTTTATGGGTTCACTAGGGATTCGATCATACCAGTGGGGTCGATGATCCTCCCAGTAATCATTGGAATCACTCCTCTCCAACAGAATGTTATGATTGATTTTGTTGTGGTTGACACCCCATCGGCCTACAACGTTATCCTAGGGAGACCTTTCCTGTCCTCCTTGAAGTGAGTCTTGTCCATATACCACGACGTCCTGAAATTCCCGGTTGGAACCAAAGTAGGAGAGGTATGCGGGGACCAGCAGGCAGCCAGGAAATGCTACGCAGTATCGGCCAATCCTACAGCCCTAGCAAAATAGTTTGTACAGGTGACATTAATCCAGGAAGACATGGATACATTCCCGATAATCCAGAAGGAGAAGGAGCCCGCGGAACATCCTGGACATCCGAAGAGCGAACCTATTATGCCTTACAAGGAAGAACGGAGTAAGGAGTGGGCTAGCGGGCAGCCCGTAAATAAACTAGAAGAGATACCCATCAGAAATGACGATCCATCCAAGGTCGTCAAGGTCGGGGCCACCCTTGATCCAGTAGTGAAAAGAGGACTAATTGACCTTCTCAGGGAGTTCAGCGACATCTTCGCTTGGAACCATGATGAAATTCCTGGAATCTCGGCGTCATTGGCCGCTCACCGACTAGCGGTAGATCCAACAGTCATGCCCGTCAAGCAGAAGAGGCGTCACTTCAACGCTGATAGGAACGCTGCGGTACAGGAAGAGGTTGATAAATTGATCAAGGCAGGGTTTGTCAGAGAAGTACGCTACCCCGAATGGATCGCCAACGTGGTCATGGTCACGAAGGCAAATGGGAAGTGGCGTATATGTGTCGATTACACTGACCTCAACTGGGCTTGTCCAAAAGACAGTTTTCCTTTACCAAAGATCGACCAGCTGGTTGACTCTACGTCCGGAAATAAACTTTTGAGTTTTATGGACGCATTCTCAGGATACAACCAAATTAAAATGCACCCGGCTGACCAAGATAAAACCAGTTTCATTACTGGGCAGGGCTTATACTGCTACAAGGTGATGACGTTTGGTTTGAAGAATGTGGGGGCTACATACCAGCGGCTGGTTAACAAACTGTTCAAGCCCGAGATAGGAAGAACGATGGAAGTATATATCGACGACATGATTACGAAATCCCCAACCGTAAAAGGACATCAGGAAGACCTTCGCAAAACCTTCCTCATACTGAGGGAAAACCAGATGCGGTTGAACCTCTCCAAATGTGCCTTTGGGGTAACAGCGGGGAAGTTTCTGGGCTTCATGGTTCATGAGAGAGGCATAAAAGCCAACCCAGAAAAAATCAAGGCTATCTTGGACCTAGAATCTCTAACCTCACTCAAGCAAGTACAGATTCTGACTGGACGCGTGGTGGCACTCAACAGGTTTATTTCTCGCTCCACCGATAAATGTCTCCCTTTCTTCAAAGCCATCAAGCAAGGGAAAAACATGAAGTGGAGCCAGGAGAGCGAACGGGCTTTCCAAGCTTTGAAAGAGTACCTAACAAGCCTCCCATTGTTAGTCAAGCCGGTTCACGGAGATGAGTTACAGATCTACCTGGCCGTATCAGAAACTGCAATAAGCGGGGCTTTAGCCAAGGAGTGTAGCGACGGTTTTCAAAGACCCATATACTATGTGAGTCATGCTTTGACCAAATCAGAAAGGAATTACATTCTCCTGGAAAAGCTCGCTTATGCTCTGGTAATATCAGCGAGGAAGCTCCGTCCCTATTTTCAAGCTCACACAATAGCAGTGGTGACGGATCAACCCCTCCGCCAATTTTTGCAAAGACCAGACGTATCTGGAAGGCTAGTCTTATGGGCCATAGAGCTCACTCAGTTCGATTTAAAGTATAAGCCCCGGACTACGATTAAGGCACAGGCTTTGGCCGACTTCGTGGCAGAATTTCAGCAATCCCAGATCAAGATGACCTCTCAGTATCAAATGAGGTCCCTGAAAGGATATCCGAGGTCGACAATTGGCCGGAAGGGAGAGGAGTATGAAGCCCTTTACAGATGGAGCGTCCGGGCAAGCCGGGGGAGGAGCTGGCATAGTTTTAATAGATCCGGAAGGGATTGAATTCTGTCACTATTTTAGATTCGAGTTTAAAGCTACCAATAATGAAGCGGAGTATGAAGCCCTCCTAGCCGGGATGAAGGTAGCCATTGAACTAAAGGCCGATTACCTACAAATCAAGAGCGATTCATTGCTTGTTGTAAATCTGGTGATTGGGGTCTACCAGGAAAATGGAGATAATATGGCTGCCTACCTAAAGCTAGCTCAGCTGCTAAAAAGTAAATTTAAGGGGCTCAAGATCGATCAGGTGCCTCGACACCAAAACCATTGCACAGATGTTCTGGCTAAAATAGCGGCCAACGGAGGCCAATCCCCACCACAGGGAATTCCCGTCCAAGTGATCACCCAACCCAGTACAGCCACAAATGGAGAAATCTGCTCCTTGGATCGCTTGCCTTGCTGGAAGGACCCAATTGTTGCCTACCTCCTTGAAGGAGAGCTTCTCGAAGGGCCCGACCAAGCCCGAAGAATTAAAAGGCTCTCAGTCCGATACTGTATGGTGGACGGGTACCTCTACAAGAGGGGCAGATCCCTCCCCTTACTTAGGTGCTTGCATCCCGATGATGCTAAATGGGCATTGAGAGAGGTCCACTCTGGGGACTGTGGAAACCACATATGTGGGGAAGCTCTAGCCTATCAGGTGCTTCGTATGGGGTACTGTTGGCCGACCATCCACCAAGACGCAAAGAGTTATGTGCAATCTTGCGAGCCTTGTCAAAAAACTTCAAACTTGAACCACCAGCCACCCGAGCGACTGTCGTCCCTCAGTTCACCTTACCCCTTTGCCATGTGGGGAATCAACCTAATTGGGCCACTACTGACCGCTCCCGGACAGATGAAACATGCTATCGTGGATATCGACTACTTCACAAGATGGGTCGAGGCAGGACCTCTTTCTCGGATATCAGAAAAGAAAATGACCAAGTTCATCAAGACCAACATGGTATGCAGATTTGGGACCCCTCTCATCATTATAGCTGACCTAGGGAAGCAGTTCGACAACGCCTGGTTCAAAGACTTCTGCAAGGGATTGGGGATCGACCTCAGGCTCGCTTCAGTGGCTCATCCCCAGACTAACGGGCTGGTAGAATCCACCAACAAGACTATCAAGAAACTCCTAAAGAAAAAGCTACAACAGAGGAAAGGTAAATGGACTGAAGAGCTACCGGAAGTCCTCTGGGCATACCGGACTACAAAGAGAACAGCTACCGGGGAGACACCTTACTCCATGGCTTTCGGGGTTGAAGCAGTCCTCCTCATCGAGCATAAATTGACCTCATTCAGGGTACATCACTTTGAGCCCGAAAGTAACGAAGTCAAGCTCCGGGCTAATCTAGACCTCTTAGAAGAAAAACAAGACCGGGTAGCAGAAAAAGTAGCGATCTACCAGAGCAAGATCGCTAGATACTTCAACCAAAAGGTCAGAGCCCGAAATTTCAAATAAGGGGATCTGGTACTTTAGAAAAATGACCCTGAACACTCGGAAAAGGTCGGATGGAGTCTTAAGTCCCAATTGGGAAGGGTCATATTTGATAAAGCTAGTTGTTCGCAATGAAGCTTATAAACTCGAAGACATGGACGGACGATCCATCGACCACACTTGGAATGCAGATCATTTGAGGAAATTCTACCCTTGAGAAGGAAATTCTCAAGCAGACTACCCCCATTTAGTTATCATTACGGACCCTAATAAAGATGTACTACATCTCGATCATCAATAAAGCCATTTTCTTTTTTCTCTTCCGTCTTTATCTCCAACATTAGTAACTACACCCTTGTGTGGGAAACTCAACATAAACACTTCAAGGCAAGGAAATAGCTCAATAGCCCTCTTGATGCCTTGGTCGGGCTACCACCCCCAAGAAGGGTCTGAGTGTAAGAGCATAGTTGCCTTCCAGATCTCGAGACCAGGAAATAGCTCAATAGCCCTCCTGATGCCTTGGTCGGGCTACCACCCCCAAGAAGGGTCTGAGTGTAAGAGCACAGTTGCCCTCAAGATCTCGAGACCAGGAAATAGCTCAATAGCCCTTCTGATGCCTTGGTCGGGCTACCACCCCCAAGAAGGGTCTGAGTGTAAGAGCATAGATGCCTTCCAGATCTCGAGACCAGGAAATAGCTCAATAGCCCTCCTGGTGCCTTGGTCTGGCTGCCACCCCCAAGAAGGGTCTGAGTGTAAGAGCATAGTTACCTTCCAAATCTCGAGACCAGGAAATAGCTAAATAGCCCTCCTGAAGCCTTGGTCGGGCTACCGCCCCCAAGATAAAAGAAAATAAATAAATAAATAAAATGTTTGTTTTCGTGTGCAGGATCAAGATCATCATAATTCCCTACCCAAGTTTTAATTGCTACTACGGATGCAACTCTGGTTCCCATTCAAGACCAGAAGTGAAACAAGAATTCTCAAAGCAATTTGATTTCTCATTAAAGATAAAGAGAGCCTATCCCCCCGGTAAGGCTACATCCATCCAACGGGGAACCCAACCCCCGAGCTCGGGCTAAAAAAAGGGGAAAAAGGTGAAGAAAGCTAATAAAGGCAAAACGAGGTGCCCACCCCCTTTTTTTCGGGAAATCAAAAACAAACCATGAACGAACTGCTTCAAGCTTTGGGACTCTCTCGGTTCTCCTCCGCTGGTCCTCCTCCTTCTTGCTGATCTTCACCATCGCCCCCTTTTTCAGGTAGATGTCCATCTTGGTTATCCTCGCCGACCGCCCCTCCATTTAGAGGCTCCATCTGCTGATCAGCAGGATCTTCCTCCAGGACTTCATTAATCACGTCCATAACCTCAGGCGGGATAGCCGCATCAAGAAGGGCAGCCATGGACCCCATTTGGCTCCTGTCAACCTCCATCTCTATTAAGGGAGGCTCCTCAGACGGGTTCCTAACCTCTTCACCAGCTCCCGACTAGTCCTCCTCAGATCGAGAGGACAAAACTTTACTGGAAGATTCCCCGGGACCTGAGGTAGTAAAGGTAGGAGGAGGGAATGGAGGATCTGTCTGGGCGGGATGTTTTCCAGCTCCTACTTGGCTCGAAGGAACCATCTTGTCGCCTTCAGGGCGAGATAACTCGGCAGCCTTAAGCATTATTTCCTGTCTATCCCAGCCGGCAATAGATGACAAATCAAATGGAGGAGGAAGAGCTTCTACGTCCTGAAAGGAAGCGTAGAAATATCCATCGTTGAAGGAGGTCTCCGCGTCAGCTTGCATCTTGGTCACCTGAGTAATCAGAGACTGATTCTCGAGGTCCAACTTTTTAACCTCCGACCTCCAGGAATCCCTCTGTCTAGCCCACCGGAGAGATTGAAGACGCTCTTGATCAGAAGATTGCTTCATCCTCTCATGGTCACAGCGAAGCTCAGCCATCTCGACCTCGACCTTTCCCTGGTTAGAAGTCATATATTCCACTAAAGACTGAGCTTGCTTGAGCAATTCCCTGGCTTTCTCGGCTTCGGCTTCGGCTTTTGCAGCCCGGTCGCGGAGGAGGGCTACCTACTGGCCCATCGCTACATTAAACTTGAAGGCCTACAAAGGACAGAACCCGAGTTAGAAACTAAACAAATTAACAAGAGTAGCACAAAGGAAATACAATTACCTCAGCTAAAATAGCAGACCACTTGGTAATCAGGACGTCCACAGGCATGGAAACCATCCTGGAGATCCCACCGCCCGGACAAGATGCGATGAATTGTTCCAGGACTTCATCTCGCCTTGCCGAGCTTGACTGAGGCCAGGAACGGCTGGAAGGAACCCTTGCGACACCCTTCCCAGAAACCTCCGAAGCTTTGGTTGTTGGAAGCGCAGTGGAATCAGAAGGTTGAGTCGAGGGGGTAGTAACTTTAGCGACCTCAGCTGAAGGGACAGAAGCAGTCAGACCGACAACCTAGGGAGCTTTACCCAAAGCCCGGAAAGCACGCGAAGCAAGAGTGGCCATCTTGGACCCAGCTGGAGAAATAGACGAAGCAAGAGCAGTTTCGACCTCAGTGGAGGGAAGAGAAACTCTACCTTGAGGAGAGGATGAGACGTGGTGGGTATGCGGTTCAACGACAGAAACTGTGAATAAGCAAATTAAAAAGGAAAATGTTAGAACTAAGCTGAATAATAAGGCAAGGCAAGGCAACTCAATGACACTTACGAGGAGTAGCGTCTGAGATCCGCAAGTATTGGTTCACCCTACGAGGATCGAAGGCTTCAGCAGTAGGGAACTTCAGGTTCAAATAATTCCGGGCTAAAATAGCCTTCAAGATGGCTTCGGACTCAGAAGGCAGGGAGTCCCGGTCCCACGAGGGTTTGTCACTGAAGGTCATGGGAACCTCGAATTCATGCCCTCCAATGAAAATCAAGTTCCCCAAGTCCTTCCCTGCCAGGATCCATTCTTCTTTCCAAGTGGGGTCCTTCTTCGAAGCACCAGGAATGATGAAATTGAGCTTGTTCTTGGCCTTAGCATAGAACTGGCCTCGATGAGCGCCAGACAGACTCCCAATCTGGAAAAGATAGGCCAACTCCTCTGCACCCGGCTCCCTAGTCACCTTGCTCAACTGACATTGTTCCCTCCATAGTATGAGGAAACCAATCAGATGCCTCCAAAAGCCAGGCGTCAACTGGAGGGGAGCGAGCTGGATGGCGTTAAGAGCTCACTGAAGAGTCGGATGAAGGGGAAGCCTGACCCCATTCTCGAGAGCTGCCACATGAATCGGAAGCACGCTTTCGGGGGGGTTGAAGAACTCGTAATTTTTGGGAGGCACCGAGATGGATACACTGTCAGGGATGCGAAACTTCGACCTCAAGCGGTGAATCGAGACCAGATCGACGGTGGAATCTGGGAAAACCCAGAAATCATAAAGAGTGAACCTCTCCAAAAGGGGGCCAGAAGCCGAGACCCGATGTTCTCCCGCAGCGTCACCGCCCACTTCTTTGTCTGAATCTTCATCGGCGATATCCAAAGGATGGTCAGGATGGTTGGAGAACCCAGTCCCAATGGATACATTCCTACTTGACCGCCGACGTTGCGGGTTAGGCGGGGAATAGTCGCCGTCTGAACTTCTCCTAGCCGTTTCCCATAGCAAGACTGACGACCTCCTTGCCATCAACTATGGAGTCAACTGAATCGTGACTGGTTTTCGACATAGTAAAAGTTAATAAGGATGAAGAATGAAGAAAAAGGCAAGCATGGAAAAAAGGCTATGAGAGAAAATATTTCTTAGCAAAAAATTTTAGTTCGAGAGATGTTAGGAAGACGTGGAAATAAATAGATATATATATATATATATAGGCAAGAGGGCAACATCGTGAGCTATCGAGATCCTCAGGTGGTAACGGTAAAGAATCTCAGGAACTACCGTAACGTAACCGAATTAACTCAAAGCAGGCTAATCAGCTCACGCCACGTCACTTACGCAGTTAAGAGGGAGATCTCCCCAAGATTCTGGTAATGGTAAAAAATCTCGGGGACTGCCGTAACACAGTCAGATTAATTCAGAGATAAATTAGTTCACATCACGTCGCTTTAATGAGGAGATTTCCCCTATATTCTGGTATCGGTAAAAAAGGGAAGATTTCCCAAATAAAGTAAAAATCTGACCCCAACCCCAAGCTCGACGTCTGGTGTTCAAGTCAGATGGGACTTCTGTTAATAGACAAAACTGGCTAAGGACCGAAGGAAAATTTTCCACCTTCCAGACTTGGCTCTATGCCCGAAAGTTCCCGCCAGGAAACCATTCTACCCAAAGCCGAGCTATGATACCACCCCGTAGGAACAAGGACGGGCTCCGGAAACATCCGGGATAGAGCCCGGAACGATCAGATATAGCCCGCATCACCAAAACTGAAAACACTTTCTTCTCCGAAGCCGAGGTCACCTCACAATTCCTCCAGAAACTCACCTATACCTCGCTGATACATAGGGATATCCCTAGGAAGCCGTACCTAGCTCCGAAAGATCATGGGAAGCCGCACCTAGCTTCAAAAGGTCAAGTGAAGCCAGATCTGGCTTCTAGCTGGACTAAACTTCTCAGATATCAAGATCGAAACATTGATCGACCTCATTAGTTGATGCACCATACCATGATACATTCAGGGACCCTTGTAGAAATCATGCCAGACCCGAAGATACACAGTATCACATCCACAAATATTATACACGTGCAGAACAAGTAATAGAGTTTGAATGGGAAACAAATTGATTTCCAAGATATCCTCAACGGAGCAATTAACTTAAAGTCAACTACATTTAAAGGTAAAAATCCCGTCCGATAAAAGGGGGATGAGAAAATGAAGGGGAAATGAATGAGTTCAAACCTATGAAGACATTGTATAAAGGAGGGACTTCCTCCTTCAGAAAGAGGGGACTACTATTCGATAGGCATACAACAAAGACCCGACCATACTCTAGATAGAATTGAGAGCAATTTGAGAGAAATTTGTATACCATACATGTTCAATAAAGAAAATATTTTTTGCTTTCTTTTGGGTGACAAATTGTATCAGTATTACTTGTCATTTTGAAAAGCATTGTTACACATATGATCAATCTTGGCCACCACCTACGTGGTAGTGGTCTCGAGGGTGTTAACTGAGGTTTCTGGTCTCGAGCAAAATTTTCGTTAACAAACTTCAATGAATTTTCTTTGCTAGAAAGCTTATCTTTCATTGCCTTCATCCGTTAGTGGCAATCTTCAATCTCTTTCTCATATTTGGACATAACAATCATGTCCATCTTCAAGGAGTCATCCAACTTGGTCTTTAGTTGAAAGTTCTCATTCTTCAACCTCTTTATCTCTTTGTCCTTCTCATTCAAAGACCTTTGAAAGCTTGCAATGAAGTCACCATAACTCAAATACTCATCACTTAAGTTCTCAAAGTTTGAACACTCTTCATCGAAGCTTCTACCACTAGTGCTCTCATGGCACTAATCATCCAAACTAGTGGCCTTAATTAAGTTGTCAACATGTGAAGCCGGAAAGGTTAGGCATTCTTCCACACAACTTTCGGAAAACGAAATGCTCACATCAGTTATGGTACCTTCGTAGGTGATTCTTAGGATCTCCCAAGCATCATGAGCATTTAGAGTGGTTTGAATGAGTTTGATATGCTTCTCATCTACTGCACAACATAAGGCACGAAATCCCTTTGCATTCCATGCTGCAGCCTCTAACTCTTCATTGGTCCATCTAAACCTGGGCTTAGGAACATAAGCCCTATCTTTTTGTTTCTCCATGGGAGGTGAGTATCCCTCTTCCACACTCATCCAAACGTGGTCATCAATGCAAGATAAAAAGGATTCCATCCTTCCCTTCCAAGTGAGGTAGTTATCCTTGGTGAGCAACGATGGTTCAGACATTGACACACCCTCTACCATCTCAAAGTCACTAATGGTGTTTAATGAATGAGGTACAATGTATGAAAATTAATGCAATAGTCAAAAAGCACAAATGCAAGACACAAAAAAATAGCGAGGATCTCCTAGGTATGTTTAGGAACCCGCTCTGATACCAATTGAAAATTACACAAAGTGTGTCTAATACAACCTATAGGGGGGGGGGGGTGAATGGGTTGTTAATCGATTATTACCAATTTTTCGATTAGTCAATATTAATCCACAAAGCATAACCAAATCAATCAAACATACAACAACAATAATAAATGCGGAAAACAATAAAAACACGTTTGGTTGATTTACGTGAGAAACCCTCCAACTGGGCAAAACTCACGGGCTAACCACTTAGCCACTCCGGTCCTCAAATCCACTATTTGAATAATTGTTTACAACCTAAGTTGACTACCTAATCACACTTCAAGGTTCGTAACCCAATCTATTCTACCCCGCGGGCATTTAATAGTGATCCTAGACTAATGCTTGCCAACCAACCTTTTGGTTGCAAGACTTCACTTGCTTGTGCACTACACCTTGTAGTCACAAGACTTAACTCAATGAAGAGATCAATACAAGTCTAAGTGAATATGTAATGATATACAAAATGCAATACAATGCTAGACAACACTATATGCTTAACTAGAGATTTAATGACAAGTCAATAAACTCCAATTATCAATGTCTAAATGAATACTCATAAAGACTTAGCCAGATGGCATAAATGACATGGAATTTCTAGCTATCATAAACTTCCACATTCAATCAATATAATCACTCACAATATATTCAACATATATTCACGTGGTAGAGACAATGCATTTAATCATCCAATAAATGCAAATCCTAGAACAGTGTCTATCATAAACAATCTCAATTAATCAATGATATAAACTTAGCTAGATGTCATAAAACACTTAGAATGCTAGCTATCAAAATCAATCACAATAAACCCAAATTAATCAATATAAAGTCTCACAAATAATTCAACATATATTCAACATATATCATTTTGTAGAGACAAGCATTTAGTCATATAATAAATGCAACCCTAGAATCAATCTATCACAAACAAACACAATCAATTGATAAAATGATTTTACTAGATGTTAAATAAACCTAAAGTGCCAGCAATCATAAATAAACTCAATCAAAGAGAGACCCACGAAATTCCTTCACAAATATTCAACATATATTCAATAAAAATACCTAACAATATATTTATCATATAATCAACAAACATTCAACAATACATTCATCAAGAAATATTATTCAAGCTTTTAATCATGTAATAAAAGCTAATCATAGGTCAAGAACATCAATAATATGAAATGGTGATGTAAATGATATTACCTGGTCATGAACTTGAAGACCCATGTCTATATGATGATGATTGATGAAGATGATGAAGGATTTGAGTTGATTGGAGAGTTGGAAATCAAAGGATTCAAGCTTTCTCTCTCTAAAATGAATTCTCTCTCTAGGGTTTGTGATTTCTGAGTTCTTAAATGAAGAAGATGAGAAAATGATGAATATATAGTGCCCAAGTGAAACGACGACGTTTGGAAGAGTTAAAAACACAATTCTGGGCACTTGCGCGGTACGTACAGCACACGTACAGCGCACTTACCACGCATACTTGCTGGAATGCAAGTTTTACGCAATTTGCACGGTACGTACCGCTCATGTACTGCGACAACATCAGCTCAATATTCAAACGCTTCAAAACATGACCAAACGACATTGAAAAATGTTGTATAATATGCCGTTCGAAAGGTATGGACGTCTACTTTCCAACCTAATTTACAGAATGAGGTTTTAATGTCTGTATAAAAAGTTATGGTCATTTGAGTGACCAAAAGTCAGATTCAGATAAAAACAGAGTTGCCCTGTTTTAGTGGTCACTTTGGAGATTTCAAAACTAATTCAAATGGTCATGAAATATTAGGAATAATATACCGTTGGAACGGTATGGGTGTCTTGTTTATCCAGAAAGTTTCAAAACTCATTTTGGATCTTTGTATAAAACGTTATGGTCACAAGACCATACAAAGGTCAGTTTTGAAAAACATTTAAATCATTGAAAACCAATCTTTTGAAACTAAACACATTACTCCAAATAACCAAACCAAATCTAACATAATACACACAACAAGAAACACAAATCCAATCATAGAAGTGTAATAATAATTAACATACATGAAGTGTGTGATAAACACAAATACACATAATCAAATAAACACACATGCAAGAGATATGGAAATGCATATGAAAGTGTGTGTGTGTGTGTGTGTGTGTGTGCAACTAATCTCTTCAAGAAGTCAAGTCAAGTGATATACCTTCTTGAAGCACTTTGGGAAGTCCGGAAGCTTGCCAATCATGATCACCTAAGCTACCCGTTACATATCAATCCCAATGTGGTTTTGACAATGAAATAAGCCAACCAAAAACCAAGGAACTTACAGAGAGCGAGTAACTACAACAAGTTCCAAGTTTGTGAAGGAACTCTTAGGCATTTAGTGGTTCATAATGTAATGGTGTTGTTGCTATCTCTAGTGTAATGGTAGCAACATCCTTGTTAGAACAATCGATGATCTTGAAACTTAACGTGCACATTTTCGTTGATATCCCTTCATCGTCGTACGGTGCCGATCGTTGAGATTATTACGGGGCCCACATAATTTCTTCTATGAAGAAAAACTCAATGAACTGGGAATCATACCTATGCCTAAATGAATAGTACCTAGGCCTGTAAAATATTTCAGGGGCTAAGGGGCTTTCGTACGCCAGGTCATCATTTGGATTAAGCTAGGATGTTGCTGGCCTAGGAACAATTAAGCCTAGGAATAATGCCTAGGCCCGGGGATGATTTAATTTGGAATTAAATATGTATTTTACAAATTTTCTTCTTTTTTGTCCTAAAGCACGGGATGTTTTAAAAAGCATTGTGCACCCGTCATACTCTATTTCTGAACTTGGAAGCTAATACGGAAGATCGAGAGCGAGTAACTACAACAAGTTACAAGTTTGTGAAGGAACTCTCAGGCATTTATTGGTTCACAATGTAATGGTGTGGTTGCTATCTCTAGTGTAATGGTAGCAACATCCTTGTTTGAACGTTCGATGGTCTCGAAACTTAACGTATACATTTTCGTTGATATTCCTTCATCATCGTACGGTGCCGATCATTGAGATTATTGTAGGGCCCATATAATTTCTTCTTTGAAGAAAAACTCAAAGAACTGGGAATCATACCTAGGCTTAAAAGAATTGTACCTAGGCCTGTAAAGTAATTCCTGGGCTCAAGGGCTTTCGTTCGCCATGTCATCATTTTGATTAAGCCCGAGATGTTGCAGGCATGGGAACCGTTAAGCCTAGGAATAATGCCTAGGCCCTGGGAGGAATTAATTTGGAATGAAATATATATTTTACGATTTTTTTCCGAAAGCACGGGATGTTTTGAAAAAGCATTGTGCACCCATCATACTTGATTTTGGAACTTGGAAGCTAATACGGGAGACCGAAAGTGAGTAACTACAACAAGTTACAAGTTTGTGAAGGAACTCTCAGGCATTTAGTGGTTCATAATGTAATAGTGTGGTTGCTATCTCTAGTGTAATAATAGCATCATCCTTGTTGGAACGTTCGATGATCTTGAAACTTAATGTATACATTTTCATTGATATCCCTTCATCGCCTTACAGTTCTGATTACTGAGATTATTACGGGGCCCACGTAAATTCTGTTATGAAGAAAAACTCAAAGAACTGGGAATCATACCTAGGCCTAAGTGAATTGTACCTAGGCCTGTAAAATATTTCCTGGGCTTAGGAGCTTTCGCTCGCTACGTCATCATTTTGATTAAGCCCGGGTTGTTGCAGGCCTGGGAAATGGTATGCCTAGGAATAATGCCTATGCCCTGGGTGGATTTGATTTGGAATTAAATATATATTTTATGAATTTTCTTCTTCTTTTTTTCTAAAGCACAAGATGTTTTTTAAAAGCACTTGCACCCATCATACTCGATTTCGGAACTTGGAATCTAATACGGGAGACCGAGAGCGAGTAACTACAACAGGTTCAAAGTTTGTGAAGGAACTCTTAGGCATTTAGTGGTTCATAATTAAATGGTGTGGTTGCTATCTCTAGGGTAATGGTGTCAACATCCTTGTTGGAACGTTCGATGATCTCGAAACTTAACGTATACATTTCCGTTGATATCCCTCTATCACCGTACGGTGCCGATCATTGAGATTATTGCGGTGCCCATATAATTTTTTCTATGAAGAAAAACTCAAAGAACTGGGAATCATACCTAGGCCTAAATGAATTGTACCTAGGCCTGTAAAATATTTCCTCAGCATAGGTGTTTTCCCTCGGCACGTCATCATTTGGATTAAGCCCGAGATGTTGCATGCCTGGGAACCATTAAGCCTAGGAATAATGCCAAGGCCCTCGGTGGATTTGATTTGGAATTAAATATATATTTTACGAATTTATTTTTCCGTAAGCTCGAGATGTTTTTAAAAAGTATTGTGCACCCATCAAACTCGATTTCGGAGTTTGGATGCTAATACGGGAGAC
Organism: Dipteronia sinensis; assembly: GCA_033220585.1. Lineage (NCBI taxonomy): Eukaryota > Viridiplantae > Streptophyta > Magnoliopsida > Sapindales > Sapindaceae > Dipteronia > Dipteronia sinensis. The sequence continues at coordinate 70,130,000 of CM065640.1, forward strand.
TGAGAGCGAGTAATGAGCGTGCATTTTGCCGCCGTATGCAATATTCAAATAAATTTATAAAATCCCAAGATGCACACAAACAAGTATAAAACTAGTATATGGCAAATATGTGGATCGTTCCACAGAGATCGTGAACTAGTTGTGACTAAACTCTACTCTAGCACTAAATACAATGAAAGAAAATTGAATTGATGTGGATAGAAATTAGTTTGAAAATTCAATTACTAGTAAACTAAGAATGCTAAAATAAACTAAGATAGAAAAGGTGTGTGTAAGTATGATGATTGATATGGGAATTGATGCAATTTAGACACAAATCATGGGAGTTCCACTTTTGAAGCCCTGCTTGATTTAAACATATGGCTTGTCTTCCTAGCTTGAGTTCCCGGAATGGCTCGGATAGGAATGCTCACAATCCATCCCTTTCACTTTTGCTTTGGATAGATACAGGGAAGCCGGGATGGCTTAAATTGGAATGCTCACAATCCACCCCTTTTTCCTAGCCAAGATATGTAGGATTGGAATGCTCACCACATACCTTTTCCAATTCAATTGAGCTTAATATAACACCTAGAGTGTAGATGGTTAAGAATAAAGTTTGGTAACCAATATAAACCAAGAGTTGGAATGCCTACTTGGCTCACAAGAAACCACAATTCAACCTCTACAAAGGGTTAGGAGTTGGAATGCCTACCCAACCCAAAGTGAGTGTTAATTGCAATTAAGAGCAAATTCAACCACTTAGTTAAATGAGAGTTGGAATGCCTACTCATTTTCACAAAGATTTCATTTAAAGATTAATTACTCTAATAAGTTCAATTAATCCATAAAAATCAAGAGTTGGAATGCCTACTTAATTCAAGGGACAATCAAACACAATTAAGTAAATTCAATGGAAATATATTAATCAAGTTAAAATGGTGGAAATCCCACAATCTATGAATTAATTACATCAATCCCAAATTTGGGTTTAGCTACTCATGACAAATGAAACACAAAGAATAAGAGGAAATGAATAGAAGAAACCCATATGAGACGTTCTTTCTTCAAGCTTGATCACACCTCCAATGTCCTTGTGAGTAGCAATTTGATAAAGTAAATGGATGGGTTTTTGTTGGGTTTTTGGGAGAGTATCGTTTTTTGAGATTTAGAGAGAGCAAATATGAAGTGAATGGGTGTATGGTCATGGGTCTCCCACTTTGAAAAATCAGATCTGAAACTATTTATACTTCTTTCAAAAATTAGGCCAAAATGCTGATGTGGCGAGTTGAGAATCCCGTATAGCACTAGTATAGCACGTGTAAGGTACCTGTGTATTTACCCGTGCAATCTTCATTTCCTTCCTGACTTGTGCAATGTGCACGGGTTAGTGCACAGGTAGGTGACTCGTGCAGTTGATCTTCGCCCAAGGCTTTGCTCCCTGGTCTGGTGGATTGCACGGGTGGTTGCACGGGTGTTACCCGTGCAGTTACCCTTGCATTGAGATCTTTCCAAATTCCATCTTCCGGCGCACGAGTGATTGCACGGGTAGTGCACATGTGTTCTACCCTTGCACTGTTGCCTTCTTCATCTCTTTTGTGCACCAATTAGTCCTTTTTTCCCCTCTTCAAGCCTTTTTTACCTAATGCCTGCAATAACTGTAGGGAAAAATTGCTTAAAAACCGCAGCGGAAGGCAAAAAAATAATTTTCGTATAGTTTAAAATTTTTCTAAAGATTTGAACCTTAACCCTTTAATTAATTAAACTCAAATATACGGTTAGAGTTAAATACCTCTTGTCACGTGATCCGATTGACTTACGTCGATGGTAATCCGTAAGATCTTCAATCCTAGCACGTACGTGAATCACTTAGGAGCGTGGTCTCCCTTTTTCTTTGAATGGCTTACCTTAGAATGGATGTATGGAATTTCTGATCTTGATCTTCAATAGTAAAACACCAAGAGCCTAAAAAAATAGTTCTGGTCACTTTTGAATTCACAATCAATATGATTGAAACTCGCGTAACCCTAAATCGAAAGTGTGCACAAAACCTTTTGATATTAAAGGCTTGTAAGTGCACTATCGAATGAGAACTTATTTTCTTTTTCTCTCTTGGCCGAAAATCTATGTGTATAGAGTAGGATTTTTATTTTCAAAACAAACAAAAATCTCTCTCTATTTTGCTTCTTGGTGGCCGAAAATTCATAACCTTATATTTATAGGTTGGCCGAATTATCTCCTTCACCAAGTAGGGTTGGCCGAATTCATTGAATAGGAAATCTAGGCTTGGTTAATTTCCTTACTTGAAAAGGAATTATCCTTTTCCCTAATTCCTATCAATTCAAGAATCCTAACCCTTGTAGGACTAGTGGTGGCCGAATTCTTTGTATAATATGGAGTGTAAGTGGACTTAATCCTTACCACATTAGGACTCCTATCACTTAAAAGAATTCCAACCCTAATCCAACACATAGTATTTAATTTACTGATCAGGAAAAGATTTTGATTTAAACTATTAATTAATTAAATAATTAATTAATTCCCATTTAATCAAAACAATAAAATAAATTAATATCTTGGGCTATTTTATTTAGCCTTGCCGCCCACACCATATATATATGGTCTCAATATTATTTTTCTTATTTTATTTAATCCATTAGACTTTAAATAAAAGCCCACATGTGAACCAGACTTATTCTTACTAAAAGAAACAAGCCTACATGTCTCCTTTTAATATATTAATATAATAGTGCAGCCCATTAAATATATAATAGACATATTATATTCTTAATATATTAAATGCAATTCTAGATGGACCCATAAATTGGTCCGGTAGAATATATCAAGTGATCCATGCAAGTACGTGTGGATTTTGGATCTTGGCGGCCTATCTAAATTTAAGCTTCAATAGACATAACCTAATCACAATCAACAAATGATTCACTTAGGTCCGATCTATTAATTTTAACTCATTCCACTAAAGAGCTAAAATTGAACTCTTAAATAAAGATAGAATAAGGAGATGTTTCTCATTCATACCCTAGACAATCTTATAGGAGATGGTGTATCCTCGTGAATAATATCAGTAATCGCCAAGAGCTCATAGACCGCCTATAGCTCTCCAAGTTACCATATTTCCTCATATGACCACATTTTGAACTTGGATATTTTGACTTGTCCAGAAGCCATGTCTTCAATAATCATTATTGAAAACTCAACGTTGAGATTTAATATCCAATACCTCAAAACATCCATATGATGATACTATACTCTCATTTAATAAATGGAGCCACGATGTCCATATCTATAAATGAAGTCCTCTATCGATTAACAAATGAATACCACCAAACTATCGAGGATAGACTATGCTATATAATCGTACTCATTGATAGCTCAAATGATAACACTTGCAACCATAAGTCCGTCATTTATCTCAGGATTTAGATAGACTCTCCGATTTTCCTGATAATGAAAAGACTTATATCTAGTGACGGTTCTAGATAAAGTATTTCATTGTGATCCAATTCAATGCACCTAGTGCACTAGATTCTTTTACTCGAAAACCTTTCGATGATTTTAGACTCATCATAACTCATTTGATCCCACTCAAATGCTAGTAAAAGAATTCTACAACTTTATCAAGATAGAGGTGCCCAACCTTTAACTTAAGTTGTGAACGTTATTCAAGAATAACTAAAGAATTGTGTCTACCTCATACATATCCGGATGTACAAACAATTCTTCATATCTCATAGTCTTTTGACCTTATGATTATTTACCTTGACAATTATAATTATAAATGCTATAAGATTTTGCAGAATCAGAAATCACTTTATTTATACGAAAAGATTGTCAATTACAATATTACACTCTTTCTATTGAGCATAATCCTAACAATAACGACCAAAAGAGCCATAAATACACATAAAAAAGCTCAGAACGAAACAAATAGAAAGTATATGAGGGCCAAAATGTATGAAATTTTTGGCTCGATCAAGTAACTACAACACGTTACAAGTTTGTGAAGGAACTCTCAGGCATTTAGTGGTTCACAACGTAATGGTGTTGTTGCTATCTCTAGTGTAATGGTAGCAATATCCTTTTTGGAAAGTTCGATGATCTCGAAACTTAACGTATACACTTTCGTTGATATCCCTTCATCGCCGTACGGTGCTGATCGTTGAGATTATTGCTGGGCCCACATAATTTCTTCTATGAAGAAAAACTCAAAGAACTGAGAATCATACATATGCCTAGATGAATTGTACCTAGGCCTGTAAAACATTTCTTAGGATCAGAGGCTTTCACTCGCCATGTCTTCATTTGGATTAAGGTTGGGATGTTGCAGGCTTGGGAATCGTTAAGCCGAGGAATAATGCCTAGGACTGAGGGGGATTTAATTTGGAATTAAATATGTAATTTATGAATTTTCTTCTTTTTTTCCAAAAGCACGGGATGTTTATAAAAAGCATTGTGTACCCATGAAACTCGATTTCGGAACTTGGAAACTAATACAGGAGACCGAGAGTGAGTAACTACAACAAGTTTAAAGTTTGTGAAGGAACTCTCAAGCATTTAGTGGTTCACAATGTAATGGTGTGGTTGCTATCTCTAGTGTAATGGTAGCGACATCCTTGTTGGAACGTTCGATGATCCCGAAACTCAACGTATACATTTTCGTTGATATCTCTTCATCGCCGTAAAGTGCCGATCACTGAGATTATTGTAGAGCCTACATAATATCTTCAATGAAGAAAAACTCAAAAAAATGTGACTCATACTTAGGTCTAAACGAATTGTACCTAGGCCGGTAAATATTTCCTAGGCTCAGGGGCTTTCGCTCGCTACATCATCATTTTGATTAATCCCGGGATGTTGCAAGCCTGGGAACCGGTAAGCCTAGGAATAAAGCCTAGGCCATGGGTGGATTTAATTTGGACTTAAATATATATTTTACAAATTTTCTTCTTTTTTTTTCCTAAAGCCCGAGATGTTTTTCAAAAGCATTGTTTACCCATCATACTTGATTTCGGAACTTGGTAGCTAATACAGGAGACCGAGAGTAACTAACTACAACAAGTTACAACTTTGTGAAGGAACTCTTAGGCGTTTACTGGTTAACAGTGTGATGGTGTGGTTGCTATCCCCAGTGTAATGGTAGCAACATCCTTGTTGAAACATTTGATGATCTCGAAACTTAACGTATACATTTATGTTAATATCCCTCCATCGCCGTACGGTGCCGAACATTGAGATTATTGCGGGGCCAATATAATTTCTTCTATGAAGAAAAACTCAAAGAACTGGGAATAATACCTAGGCGTAAACGAATTGTACCTAGGCCTTTAAAGTATTTCCTCAGCTTAGGGGCTTTCGCTCGCCATGTCATCCTTTGGATTAAGAGCGGGATGTTGAATGCCTGGGAACCAGTAAGCCTAGGAATATTGCCAGGGCCCTCGGTGGATTTAATTTGGAATTTAATATATATTTTACGATTTTTTTTTCTGAAAGCACGTGATGTTTTTAAAAAGCATTGTGCACCCATCAGACTCAATTTCGGAATTTGTAAGCTAATACGGGAGACCGAGAGCTAGTAACTACAATAAGTTAAAAGTTTGTGAAGGAACTCTCCGGTATTTAGTGGTTCACAATGTAATGGTGTGGTTGCTATCTCTAGTGTAATGGTAGCAACATCCTTGTTGGAACGTTCGACGATCTCGAAACTTAACGTATACATTTCCATTGATATTCCTTCATCGCCGTATGGTGCCGATCGTTGAGATTATTACGGTGCCCACATAATTTCTTCTATGAAGAAAAACTTAAAGAACTGGGAATCATAACTAAGCCTAAACAAATTGTATCTAGGGCTGTAAAATATTTCCTGGGCTTAGGGGCATTCGCTCAACACATCATCTTTTGGAATAAGCACAAGATTTTGCATGCCTGGGACGTATTAAGCCTAGGAATAATGACTAGGCCCTAGGACGAATCAATTTGGAATTGAATATATATTTTACAATTTTATTTTCCGAAAGGACAGGTTGTTTTTAAAAGCATTGTGCACCCATCATACTCGATTTCGAAACTTGGAAGCTAATATGGGAGACCGAGAGCGAGTAACTACAACAAGTTCCAAGTTTGTGAAGGAACTCTCATGCATTTAGTGGTTCATAATGCAATGGTGTGGTTGCTATCTCTAGTGTACTGGTAGCAACATCCTAGTTGGAACGATCGATGATATCGAAACTCAACGTATACATTTCCGTTGATATCCCTTCATCGCCGAACGGTGCCGATAGTTGAGATTATTGCGGGACCCATATAATTTCTTCTATGAAAAAAAGCTTAAAGAATTGGGAATCATACCTAAGCCTGAACGAATTCTACCTAGGGCAGTAACATATTTCCTAGGCTCAGGGGTTTTCGCTCGCCACGTAATCATGTGGATTAAGCCCGGGATGTTGCAGGTCTGGGAACCGTTAAGCTTAGGAATAATGCCTAGGCCCAGGGAGGATTTAATTTGGAATTGAATATATATTTTATGAATTTTTTTTCGAAAGGGCAGGATGTTTTTAAAAAGCATTTTGCATCCATCATACTCGATTTCGAAACTTGGAAGCTAATACGGGAGACCGAGAGCGAGTAACTACAACAAGTTCTAAGTTTGTGAAGGAACTCTCAGGCATTTAGTGGTTCATAATGTAATGGTGTGGTTGCTATCTCTAGTGTACTGGTAGAAACATCCTTGTTGGAACGTTCGATGATCTTGAAACTTAACGCATACATTTCCTTTAATATCCCTCCGTCGCCGTACGCTAATGAACATTCAGATTATTGCGGGGCCCACATAATTTCTTCTATGAAGAAAAACTCAAAGAAGTGGGAATCATACCTAGGCCTAAACGAATTGTACTTAGGTCTGTAAAATATTTCCGTGGATTTTGGGCGTCCGTTCGCCACATCATCATTCTAATTTAGATCGGGATGTTGCATGCCTAGGAACTGGTAAGCCTAGGAATAATATCAAGGCCCTCGGTGGATTTAATTTGGAATGAAATATATATTTTACGAATTTTCTCCTTTTTTTCCCTAAATCACGGGATATCTTTCAAAATCATTGTGCACGCATCATACTGAATTTCAGAATTTGGAAGCTAATACGGGAGACCAAGAGCGAGTAACTACAACAAGTTACAAGTTTGTGAAGGAACTCTCTGGCATTTAGTGGTTCATAATGTAATGGTGTGGTTGCTATCTCTAGTGTAATGGTAGCAACATCCTTGTTGGAACGTTCGATGATCTCAAAACTTTACGTATACATATTCATTGATATCCCTTCATCGCCGTACAGTGCCAATCGATAAGTTTATTGCGGGGCCCGGATAATTTTTTATATGAACAAAAACTCAAAGAACTGTGAATAATACCTAAGCCTAAACGAATTGTACATAGGATTGTAAAATATTTCCTAGGCTCAGGGTCTTTCGCTCGCCACGTCATTATTTGGATTAAGCCCGGGATGTTGCAGACCTGGGAACCGTTAAGCCTAAGAATAATGTCTAGGCCCTGGGAGGATTTAATTTTGAATTGAATACATATTTTACGAAGTTTTTTTACCAAAAGCACGAGATGTTTTTAGAAAGCATTGTACACCCATCATACTCGATTTCGGAACTTGGAAGCTAATACGGGAGACCAAGAGTGAGTAACTACAACAACTTCCAAGTTTATGAAGGAACTCTCAGGCATTTAGTGGTTCACAATGTTATGGTGTGGTTGCTATCTCTAGTGTAATGGTAGCAACATCCTTGTTGGAACGTTCGATGATCTCAAAACTTGAAGTATACATTTCCGTTGATATCCCTTCATCGCCTTACGGTGCCGATCGTTGAGATTATTACAGGGCCCAAATAATTTCTTCTAGAAAGAAAAACTCTAAGAACTGGGAATCATACCTAAGCCTAAACGAATTCTACCTAGGGATATAAAATATTTCCTGGGCTCAGGGGCTTTCGCTCGCCACGTAATCATTTGGATTAAGCCCGGGATGTTGTAGCCTGGGAACCGTTAAGCCTAGGAAAAATGCCTAGGACCTGGGAGGATTTAATTTGGAATTGAACATATATTTTTTGAATTTTTTTTTCTGGAAGGACAAGACGTTTATAAAAAGCACTGTGCACCCATCATACTCGATCTCAAAACTTGAATGCTAATATGGGAGACTGAGAGCAAGTAACTTCAACAAGTTCCAAGTTTGTGAAGGAACTCTCAGGCATTTACCGGTTCATAATGTAATGGTGTGGTTGATATCTCTAGTGTACTGGTAGCAACATCCTTGTTGGAATGTTCGATGATCTCAAAACTTAACGCATACATTTCTGTTGATATCCCTCCATCTCCGTACGGTGCTGAACACTGAGATTATTGCGGGGCCCACAAAATTTCTTCTATGAAGAAAAACTCAAAGAAGTGGGAATCATACCTAGGCCTAAACGAATTGTACCTAGGCATGTAAAATATTTCCTCGCCTTAGGGGCTTTCGTTCCCCACATCATCATTTGGATTAAGCCCGGGATGTTACATGCCCTGGAATCAGTAATCCTAGGAATAATGCCAAGACCCTCGGTGGATTTAATTTGGAATTAAATATATCTTATACGAATTTTCTTTTTTTTTCCCTAAATCACGGGATTTTTTTAAAAATTCATTGTGCACGCATGATACTCAATTTCAGAATTTGAAAGCTAATATGAAAGACCGAGAGCGAGTAACTACAACAAGTTACAAGTTTGAGAAAGAACTCTCTGGCATTTAGTGGTTCACAATGTAATGGTGTGGTTGCTATCTCTAGTGTAATGGTAGCAACATCTTTGTTGGAACGTTCGATGATCTCGAAACTCAATGTATACATTTCCGTTGATATCCCTTCATCGCCGTATGGTGCCTATCGTTGAGATTATTGTGGGGCCCACATAATTTCTTCTATGAAGAAAAACTCAAAGAACTGGGAATCATACCTAAGCCTAAACGAATTGTACCTAGGGCTGTAAAATATTTCCTATGCTTATGGTCTTTTGCTCGCCACATCATCATTTGGATTAAGCCCGGGAGGATGCATGCATGGGAACTATTAAGCCTAAGAATAATGTCTAGGCCCTGGGAGGATTTAATTTGAAATTGAATATATATTTTACGAATTTAATTTTTCTGAAAGCACGAGATTTTTTCAAAAGCATTGTGCACCCATCGTAGTCGATTTCAGAACTTGTAAGCTAATGCGGGAGACTGAGAGTGAGTAACTACAACAAGTTCCAAGTTTGTGAAGGAACTCTCTGGCATTTAGTGGTTCACAATGTAATGGTGTGGTTTCTATCTCTAGTGTAATGGTAGCATCATCTTTGTTGGAACGTAAAATGAACTCGAAACTTATCGTATAAATATCTGTTGATATCCCTCTATCACCGTACTGTGTCGAACATTGAGATTATTGTGGGGCCCACATAATATCTTCTATGAAGAAAAACTCAAAAAACTGGGAATCATACTTAGGTCTAAACGAATTGTACCTAGGCCTGTAAAATATTTCCTGGGCTCAGGGGCTTTCTCTCGCTACGTCATCATTTTGATTAAGCTTGGGATGTTGCAAGCCTGGGAACCGGTAAGTCTAGGAATAAAGCCTATGCCCTGGCTGGATTTAATTTGGAATGAAATATATATTTTATGAATTTTCTTCTTCTTTTTTACCTTAAGCACATGATGTTTTTTAATAGCACTGAGCACCCATCATACTCGATTTCAGAACTTGGAAGCTAATATGGGAGACAGAGAGCTAGTAACTACAACAAGTTCCAAGTTTGTGAAAGAACTCTTAGGCATTTAGTGGTTCATAAAGTAATGGTGTGGTTGCTATCTTCAGTGTAAAGGTAGGAACATCCTTGTTTGAACTTTCGATGATCTTGAAATTTAACGTATACATTTCCGTTGATATCCTTTCATCGCCGTACTGTGCCGATTGTTGAGATTATTATAGGGCCCACATAATTTTTTCTATGAGGAAAAACTCAAAGAACTGGGAATCATACCTAGGCCTGTAAAATATTTCCCGGGCTCAGGGGCTTTCTTTCGCCACGTCATCACTAGGATTAAGACCAGGATGTTGTAGGCCTTGGAACCGGTAAGCCTAGGAATAATGCTGAGGCCCTGGGTGAGTTTAATTTGGAATTAAATATATATTTTACAAATTTTATTATTTTTTTTCCTAAAGCCCGAGATGTTTTTAAAAAGCATTGTGTACCCATCATACTCGACTTCAGAACTTTGAAGCTAATAAGGGAGACCGAGAGCGAGTAACTACAATAAGTTACAAGTTTGTGAAGGAACTCTAAGGCGTTTAGTGGTTCACAATGTAATGGTGTGGTTGCTATCTCCAGTGTAATGGTAGCAACATTCTTGTCGAAACGTTCGATGATCTCAAAACTGAACGTATACATTTCCGTTGATATCCCTCCATAGCCGTACGGTGCCGAACATTGAGATTATTACGGGCCCCACATAATTTCTTCTATGAAAATAACTCAAACAAGTGGGATCCATACCTAGGCCTAAACGAATTGTACCTAGGCCTAAACGAATTGTACCTAGGCCTGTAAAATATTTCCTCGGCTTAGGGACTTTCACTCGCCACGTAATCATTTGGATTAAGCCGGGACGTTGCACGTCTAGGAACTGGTAAGCCTAAGAATAATGCCAAGGCCCTCGGTGGATTTAATTTTGAATTTAATATATATTTTACGAATTTTTTTCCGAAAGCACGAGATGTTTTTAAAAAGCATTGTGCACCCATCAGACTCGATTTCAGAATTTGGAAGCTAATAGGGAGACAGAGAGCTAGTAACTACAACAAGTTACAAGTTTGTGAAGGAACTCTCTGGCATTTAGTGGTTTACAATGTAATGGTATGGTAGCTATCTCTAGTGTAATTGTAGCAAGATCCTTGTTTGAACATTCGATGATCTCAAAACTTAACACATACATTTCCGTTGATATCCCTTCATCGCCGTGAAGTGCCAATCATTGAGATTAATGCGGGGCCCACATAATATCTTCTTCGAAGAAAAACTCAAAGAACAGGGAATCATACCTAGGCCTAAACGAATTGTACCTAGGCCTGTAAAATATTTTCTGAGCTCAGGGGCTTTCGCTTGCCACATCATCGTTTGGATTACGCCCGAGATGTTGCAGGCCTTGGAACCGGTAAGCCTAGGAATAATGCCAAGGCCCTGGGTATATTTTATGAATTTTCTTCTTTGTTATCCTAAAGCACGAGATGTTTTGAAAAAAACATTATGCACCAATCATACTCGATTTCGGAACTTGAAAGCTAATACGGGAGACCGAGAGCTAGTAACTACAACAAGTTTCAAGTTTGTGAAGGAACACTCAAGCATTTAGTGGTTCACAATGTAATGGTGTGGTTGTTATCTCTAATGTAATGGAAGCAACATCCTTGTTGAAACGTTCGATGAACTTGAAATAGAACGTATATATTTCCATTGATATCCCTTCAGCGCCGTACGGTGCCGGTCGTTGAGATTATTGCGGGGCCTATATAATTTCTTCGACGAAGAAAAACTCAAAGAACTAGGAATAATACCTAAGCCAAAACGAATTGTACCTAGGGCTGTAAAATATTTTCGGGGATCAGGGTCTTTCGCTCGCCACGTCATCATTTGGATTAAGCTCGTGATGTTGCAGGCCTGGGAACCGTTAAGCTTAGGAATAATGCCTATGCCCTAGGAGTATTTAATTTGGAATTGAATATATATTTTACGACTTATTTTTTTGAAAAGGACATGATGTTTTTAAAAAACATTGTGCACCCATCATACTCGATATCGAAACTTGGAAGCTAATACGGGAGACCGAGAGCGAGTAACTACAACAAGTTCCAAGTTTGTGAAGGAACTCTCAGGCATTTAATGGTTCATAATGTAATGGTATGGTTGAAATCTCTAGTGTAATGGTAGCAACATACTTGTTGGAACGTTCGATGATCTCGAAACTCAACATATACATTTCCTTTGATATCCTTTCACCGCCGCACGGTGCCGATCGTTGAAATTATTACGGGGCCCACATAATTTTGTCTATGAAGAAAAACTCAAAGAACTGGGAATAATACCTTAGCCAAAACGAATTGTACCTAGGGCTGTAAAATATATCAGGGGCTCAGTGTTTTTCGCTCGCCACGTCATCATTTGGATTAAGACCATGATGTTGCAGGCTTGGGACCGTTAAGCCTAGGAATAATGCCTAGGCCATAAGAGTATTTAATTTGGAATTGAATATATATTCTACGACTTTTTTTTTTCCGAAAAGGACATGATGTTTTTAAAAGGCATTGTGCACCCATCGTACTCGATTTCGAAACTTGGAAGCTAATACGGGAGAACGAGAGCGAGTAACTACAACAAGTTCCAAGTTTGTGAAGGAACTCTCAGGCATTTAGTGGTTCATAATGTAATGGTGTGGTTGATATCTCTAGTGTACTGGTAGCAACATCCTTGTTGAAACGTTCGATGATCTCAAAACTCAACGTATACATTTCCGTTGATATCCCTTCATCGCTGTACGGTGCCGATCGTTGAGATTATTACGGGGCCCACATAATTTCTTCTATGAAGAAAAACTCAAAGAAGTTGGAATCATACCTAGGCCTAAATGAATTGTATCTTGGCCTGTAAAATATTTCCTTCGCTTTGGGGCTTTCGTTCACCACGTCATCGTTTGAATTAAGCCCGGGATGTTACATGCCTGGGAACCGGTAAGCCTAGGAATAATGTGAAGGCCATCGATGGATTTAATTTGGAATGAAATATATATTTTACGAATTTTCTTCTTTTTCCCCTAAATCACGGGATTTTTTAAACATCATTGTGCACCCATCATACTCGATTTCGGAATTTGGAAGCTAATACGGAAGAGCGAGAGCGAGAAACTACAACAAGTTACAAGTTTATGAAGGAACTCTCTGGCATTTAGTGGTTCACAATTTAACGGTGTGGTTGCTATCTCTAGTGTAATGGTAGCAACATCCTTGTTGGAACGTTCGATGATCTCAAAACTTGACATATACATTTCCATTGATATCCCTTCATCGTCGTACGGTGCCGATTGTTGAGATTACTGCGGGGCCCACATAATTTCTTCTATGAAGAAAAACTCAAAGAACTGGGAATCATACCTAAGCCTAAACGAATTGTACCTAGGGCTGTAAAATATTTCCTAGAATCAGGGTCTTCCGCTCACCACGTCATCATTTGGATTAAGCCCGGGATGTTGCAGGCCTGTGAACCTTTAAGCCTAAGAATAATGCCTAGGCACTGGGAGGATTCTATTTGAAATTGAATATATATTTTGTGAATTTATTTTTTCGTAAGGCACGAGACGTTTTACAAAAGCATTGTGCACCCTTCATACTCGAATTCGGAACTTGGAAGCTAATACGGGAGACCGAGAGTGAGTGACTACATCTAGTTCCATGTTTGTGAAGGAACTCTTAGGAATTTAGTGGTTTACAATGTAATGGTGTGGATGCTATCTTTAGTGTAATGGTAGCAACATCCTTGTTGGAACGTTCGATGATATCGAAACTCAACATATACATTTCCATTGATATCCCTTCATCGTCGTATGATGCCGATCGTTGAGATTATTGCGGGCCCATATAATTTCTTCTACGAAGAAAAACTCTAAGGAACTGGGAGTCATACCTAATCCAAAACAAATTGTACCTAGGGCTGTAAAATATTTCCTAGGTTCAGGGTCTTTCGCTTGCCACGTTATCATTTGGATTTAGCCCGGGATGTTGCAGGCCTGGGATCCATTAAGGCTAAGAATAATGCCTAGGATCTAGGAGGATTTATTTTGAAATTGAATATATATTTTGAGAAATTATTTTTTCCGAAAGCACGGGATGTTTTTCAAAAGCATTGTGCACCCATCATACTCGATTTCGGAACATGGAAGCTAATACGGGAGACCGAGAGTGAGTAACTACAACAAGTTCCAAGTTTGTGAAGGAACTCTCAAGCATTTAGTGCTTGACAATGTAATGGTTTGGTTCCTATCTCTATTGTAATGGTAGCAACATCCTCGTTGGAACATTCAAAGATCTCAAAACTCAATGTATACATTTCTGTTGATATCCCTTCATCGCTGTACGGTGCCGATCGTTGAGATTATAGCGGGGCCCATATAATTTCTTCTATGAAGAAAAACTCAAAGAAGTTGGAATCATACCTACGCCTAAATGAATTGTACCAAGGCCTGTAAAATATTTCCTTTGCTTTGGGGCTTTCGTTCGCCACATCATCGTTTGATTTAAGCTCGGGATGTTACATGCCTAGGAACTGGTAAGCTTCGGAATAATGTCCATGCCCTCGGTGGATTTAATTTGGAACGAAATATACATTTAACGAATTTTCATCTTTTTTTCCCTAAATCGTGGGATTTTTTTAAACATCATTGTGCACGCATCATACTCGATTTCGAAATTTGGAAGCTAATACGAAAGACCAGGATCGAGTAACTACAACAAGTTACAAGTTTCTGAAGGAACTCTCTAGCATTTAGTGGTTCACAATTTAATGGTGTGGTTGCTATCTCTAGTGTAATGGTAGCAACATCCTTGTTGGAACGTTCGATGATCTCGAAACTTGACATATACATTTCCGTTGATATCCCTTCATCGCCGTACGATGCCGATCGTTGAGATTATTACGGGGCCTATATAATTTCTTCTATGAGGAAAAACTCTAAGAACTGGGAATCATATCTAAGCCTAAACGAATTCTACCTAGGGCTGTAAAATATTTCCTGGGCTCATAGGCCATCGCTCGCCACGTAATCATTTGGATTAAGCCCGGGATGTTGCAGGCCTGGGAACTGTTAAGCCTAGGAATAATGCCTAGGCCCTGGGAGGATTTAATTTGGAATTGAATTAGTATTTTACGAATTTTTTTCTTTCCGAAAGGACAGGATGTTTTTAAAAAGCATTGTGCACCCATCAGACTCGATTTGAAAACTTGGAAGCTAATACGGGAGACCGAGAGCGAGTAACTACAACAAGTTCCAAGTTTGTGAAGGAACTCTCAGGCATTTAGTGGTTCATTACGTAATGGTGTGGTTGCTATCTCTAGTGTACTGGTAGCAACATCCTTGTTGGAAAGTTCGATGATCTCGAAACTTAACTCATACATTTCTGTTGATATCCCTCCATCGCCTTACGGTGCTGAACATTGAGATTATTGCAGGGCTCACATAATTTCTTATATGAAGAAAAACTAAAAGAAGTAGGAATCATACCTAGGCCTAAACGAATTGTACCTAGTCCTGTAAAATATTTCTTTGGCTAGGGGCTTTCGTTCCCCACGTCATCATTTGAATTAAGCCCGGGATATTGCATGCCTAGGAACCGGTAAGCCTAAGAATAATGCCAAGGCCTTGGGTGGATTTAATTTGGAATTAAATATATATTTTACCAATTTACTTCTTTTTTTTCCTAAAGCACTGGATCTTTTTTAAAAGCACTGTGCACCCATCGTACTCGATTTCGGAACTTGGAAGCTAATACGGGAGACTGAGAGTGAGTAACTACAACAAGTTCCAAGTTTGTGAAGGAACTCTCAGGCATTTAGTGGTTCATAACGTAATGGTGTGGTTGCTATCTCTAGTGTACTGGTAGCAAAATCCATGTTGGAACTTTCGATGATCTCAAAACTTAACGCATACATTTCCGTTGATATCCCTCCATCGCCGTACGATGCAGAGCATTCAGATTATTGAGAGGCCTACATAATTTCTTCTATGAAGAAAAACTCAAAGAAGTGGGAATCATACCTAGGCCTAAACGAATTATACCTAGGCCTGTAAAATATTTCCTTGGCTTTGGGGCTTTCGTTCACCACGTCATCATTTAATTAAGCCCAGATGTTGCATGCCTGGGAACCAGTAAGTCTAGGAATAATGTCAAGGCCCTCTGTGGATTTAATTTGGAATGAAATATGTAATTTACGAATTTTCTGCTTTTCTTTCCCTAAATCACGGGATTTTATTTAAAAATCATTGTGCACGCATCATACTCGATTTTGGAATTTGGAAGCTAATACGAAAGACCGTGAGAGAGTAACTACAACAAGTTACAAGTTTGTGAAGGAACTCTCTGGCATTTAGTGGTTCACAATGTAATGGTGTGGTTGCTATCTTTAGTGTAATTGTAGCAACATCCTTGTTGGAACGTTCGATGATCTCGAAACTCAATATATACATTTCCGTTGATATCCCTTCGTCTCTATACAATGTCGATCACTGAGATTGTGGTGAGGCACACATAATATCTTCTATGAAGAAAAACTCAAAAAACTGGGAATCATACTTAGGTCTAAACGAATTGTTCCTAGGTCGGTAAAATAATTCCTGGGCTAAAGGGCTTTCGCTTGCTATGTCATCATTTTAATTTAGCCCGGGATGTTACTGGCCTGGGAATTGGTAATCCTAGGAATAAAGCCTAGGCCCTGGGTGGATTAAATTTGGAATTAAATATATATTTTACCAATTTTCTTCTATTTTTTTCCTAAAGCATGGGCTGTTTTTTAAAAGCACTGGGCACCCATTATACTCGATTTCGGAACTCGGTAGCTGATACGGGAGACTGAGAGTGAGTAACTACATCAAGTTCCAAAGTTTGTGAAGGAACTCTCAGGCATTTAGTGGTTCATAATATAATGGTGTGGTTGCTATCTCTTGTGTACTGGTAGCAACATCCTTGTTGGAACGTTCGATGATCTCAAAACTTAACGCATACATTTCCATTGATATCCCTCCATCGTCGTACGGTGCTGAACATTCTGATTATTGAGAGGCCAACATAATTTCTTCTATGAAGAAAAACTCAAAGAAGTGGGAATCATACCTAGGCCTAAACGAATTGTACCTAGGCCTGTAAAATATTTCCTTCGCTTAGGGGCTTTCGCTCGCTAAGTCATCATTTCGATTAAGCCCGGGATGTTGCAGGCCCGGAACCGGTAAGCCTAGGAATAATGCCAAGGCTATGGGTGGATTTAATTTGGAATTAAATAAATGTTTTACCAATTTTCTTCTTTTTTTCCTAAAGCACGTGATGTTTTATAAAAGCACTATGCACCCATCATACTCGATTTCGGAAATTGGAAGCTAATACGGGAGACTGAGAGTGAGTAACTACAACAAGTTCCAAGTTTGTGAAGGAACTCTCAGGCATTTCGTGGTTCATAACGTAATGGTGTGGTTGCTATCTCTAGTGTACTGGTAGCAAAATCCTTGTTGGAACGCTTGTTGATCACAAAACTTAACGCATACATTTCCGTTGATATCCCTCTATCGCCGTACGGTGCTGAACATACAGATTATTGAGAGGCCCACATAATTTCTACTATGAAGAAAAACTCAAAGAAGTGGGAATCATACCTTGGCCTAAACGAATTATACCTAGGCCTGTAAAATATTTCCTTGGCTTTGGGGCTGTCGTTCGCCACGTCATCATTTGAATTAAGCCCGAGATGTTGCATGCCTGGGAACCAGTAAGTCTAGGAATAATGTCAAGGCCCTCGGTGGATTTAATTTGGAATGAAATATATAATTTACGAATTTTCTTCTTCTCTTTCCCTAAATCACGGGATTTTTTTAAAAATCATTGTGCATGCATCATACTAGATTTCGGAAATTGGAAGCTAATACGAAAGACAGAGAGCGAGTAACTACAACAAGTTACAAGTTTGTGAAGGAATTCTTTGGCATACAGTGGTTCACAATGTAATGGTGTGGTTGCTATCTCTAGTGTAATGGTAGCGACATCCTTATTGGAACGTTCGATGATCTCGAAACTTAACGTATACATTTCCATTGATATCCCTTCATCGCCGTACGGTGCCGATCGTTGAGATTATTGTGGGGCCCACATAATTTCTTCTATGAAGAAAAACTCAAAGAACTGGAAGTCATACCTTAGCCTAAACGAATTGTACCTAGGGCTGAAAAATATTTCCTAGGCTTTGGGTCTTTCGCTCGCCACGTCATCATTTGGATTAAGCCTGGGATGTTTTAAGCCTGGTAACCGTTAAGCCTAAGAATAATGCCTATGCCCTAGGAGGATTTAATTTGAAATTGAATATATATTTTACGAATTTATTTTTTCCGAAAGCACAGGATGTTATTCAAAAGCATTGTGCACCCATCATACTCGATTTCGGAACTTGGAAGCTAATACGGGAGACCGAGAGTGAGTAACTACAACAAGTTCCAAGTTTGTGAAGGAACTCTCAGGCATTTAGTGGTTCGTAATGTAATGGTGTGGTTGCTATCTCTAGTGTAGTTGTAGCAACATCCTTATTGGAATGTTCGATGATCTCAAAACTCAACGTATACATTTCTGTTGATATCCCTTCATTGCCGTACAATGCCGATCACTGAGATTATTGTGGGGAACACATAATATCTTCTATGAAGAAAAACTAAAAAAAACTGGGAATCATACTTAGGTCTAAACGAATTGTTCATAGGTCGTAAAAATATTTCCTGGGCTCAAGGCCATTCGTTGCTACGTCATCATTTTAATTAAGCTCGGGATGCTGCAGGCGTGGGAACTGGTAATCCTAGGAGTAAAGCCTAGGCGCTGGGTGGATTTAATTTGGAATTAAATATATATTATACGAATTTTGTTCTTTTTTTCCCTGAATCACGGGATTTAAAAAAAAAATCATTTTGCATGCGATTTCGAAAGACCGAAAGCGAGTATATATTAAAAATGTATACTCGATTTCAGAATTTGAAAGCTATTAAGAAAGACCGAGAGCGAGTAACAACAACAAGTAACACGTTTGTGAAGGAACTCTCTGGCATTTAGTGGTTCACAATGTAATGGTGTGGTTGCTATCTCTAGTGTGCTGGTAGCAACAACCTTGTTGGAACGTTCGATGATCCCGAAACTTAACGTATACATTTTCATTGATATCCCCTCTTCGCCATACAGTGCTGATCGTTGAGATTATTACGGGGCCCACATAATTTCTTTTAAGAAGAAAAACTCAAAGAACAAGGAATCATACCTAAGCCTAAACGAATCACACCTAGGGCTGTAAAATATTTCCTAGGCTCAGGGTCTTTCGCTCACCAGGTAATCGTTTGGATTAAGCCCGGGATGTTGCAGGCCTGCGAACCGTTAAGCCTAAGAATAATGCCTAGGCCCTGGGAGGATTTAATTTGGAATTGAATATATATTTTAGGAATGTATTTATTCCGAAAGCACATGATGTCTTAATAAAGCATTGTGCACCCATCATACTCAATTTCGAAATTTGGAAGCTATTACGGGAGACCGTGAGTGAGTAACTACAACAAGTTCCAAGTTTGTGAAGGAACTCTCAGGCATTTAGTGGTTCACAATGTAATAGTGTGGTTGCTATCTCTAGTGTAATGGTAGCAATATCCTTGTTGAATCGTTCGATGATCTCGAAACTCAATGTATACATTTCTGTTGATATCCCTCCATCGCCGTACGATGCCGATCGTTGAGATTATTGCGGGGCACACGTAATTTCTTCTATAAAGAAAAACTCAAAGAACTGGGAATCATTCCTAAGCCTAATCGAATTCTACCTAAGGCTGTAAAATATTTCCTAGGCTCAGGGGCTTTCGCTCGCCAAGTAATCATTTGGATTAAGCCCGGGATGTTGCAGGCCTGGGAATCGTTAAGCCTAAGAATAATGCCTAGGCCCTGAGAGGATTTAATTTGGAATTGAATATATATTTTACAATTTTTTTTTCCGAAATCACATGATGTTTTTAAAAAGCATTGTTCACCCATCATACTAAATTTTGAAACTTGGAAGGTAATACGGGAGACCGAGAGTGAGTAACGACAACAAGTTCTAAGTTTGTGAAGGAACTCTCAGACATTTAGTGGTTCATTATGTAACGGTGTGGTTGCTATCTCTAATGTGCTGGTAGCAACATCCTTGTTGGAACGTTCAATGATCTAGAAACTTAACGAATACATTTTCGTTGATATCCCTCCGTCGCCGTACGGTGCTGAACATTCAGATTATTACGGGGCCCACATAATTTCTTCTATGAAGAAAAACTCAAAGAAGTGGGAATCAAACCTAGGAATCAAACGAATTGTACCTAGTCCTGTAAAATATTTCCCTGGCTTAGGGGCTTTCGTTTGCTATGTCATCATTTGAATTAAGCCCGGGATGTTGCATGCCTGGGAACCTGTAAGCCTAGGAATAATGTCAAGGCCGTCAGTGGATTTAATTTGGAATGAAATATATATTTTACGAATTTTCTTCTTTTTTCCCCTAAATCACGGGATTTTTTTAAAAATCATTGTGCACGCATCATACTCGATTTCGAAATTTGGAAGCTAATACGAAAGACCGAGAGCGAGTAACTACAATAAGTTACAAGTTTGTGAAGGAACTCTCTGGCATACAGTGGTTCACAATGTAATGGTGTGGTTGCTATCTTTAGTGTAATGGTAGCGACATCCTTGTTGGAATGTTCGGTGATCTCGAAACTTAACGTATACATTTCCATTGAAATCCCTTCATCGCCGTACGTTTCCGATCGTTAAGATTATTGTGGGGCCTACATAATTTCTTCTATGAAGAAAAACTCAAAGAATTGAGAATCATACCTAAGCCTAAACGAATTGTACCAAGGGCAGTAAAATATTTCCTAGGCTCAAGGTCTTTCTCTCGCCACGTCATCATTTGGATTAAGCCCGGGATGTTGCAGGCCTGGGAACCGTTAAGCCTAAGAATAATGCCTAGGCCCTGGGAGGATTTAATTTGGAATTGAATATATATTTTAGGAATGTATTTATTCCGAAAGCACAGGATGTCTTAATAAAGCATTGTGCACCCATCATACTCGATTTCGGAACTTGGAAGCTAATTCGGGAGACCGAGAGTGAGTAACTACAACAAGTTCCAAGTTTGTGAAGGAACTCTCAGGCATTTAGTGGTTCGTAATGTAATGGTATGGTTGCTATCTCTAGTGTAGTGGTAGCAACATCCTTATTGGAATGTTCGATGATCTCAAAACTCAACGTATACATTTCTGTTGATATCCCTTCATCGTCATACAATGCTGATCACTGAGATTATTATGGGGCCCACATAATATCTTCTATGATGAAAAACTCAAAAAACTTGAATCATATTTAGGTCTAAACGAAGTGTACCTAGGCCTTTAAAATATTTCCTGGGCTCAGGGGCTTTCTCTCGCTATGTCATCATTTTGATTAATCCCGGGATGTTCCAGGCTTGGGAACCGGTAAGCCTAGGATAAAGCCTAGGCCTTGGGTGGATTTAATTTGGAATTAAATATCAAATATAAATTTTGCAAACTTTCTTCTTCTTTTTTTTCCTAAAGCACGAGATGTTTTTTAAAAGCACTGTGCACCCATCATACTTGATTTTGGAACTTGGAAGCTAATATGGGAGACCGAGAGATAGTAACTACAACAAGTTCCAAGTGTGTGAAGGAACTCTTAGGCATTTAGTGGTTCATAAAGTAACGTTGTGGTTGCTATCTCTAGTGTAATGGTAGCAACATGCTTGTCAGAACTTTCGATGATCTCGAAACTTAACGTATACATTTCCGTTGATATCCCTTCATCGCCGTACGGTGCTGATCGTTGAAATTATTGCGGGCCTACATAATTTCTTTTATGAAGAAAAACTCAAAGAACTGGGAATCATACCTATGCCTATATGAATTGTACCTAGGCCTGTAAAATATTTCCCGGGCTTAGGGGCTTCCTCTTACCATGTCATCACTATGATTAAGACCGGCATGTTGCAGGCCTTGGAACCGGTAAGCCTAGGAATAATGCCGAGGCCCTAGGTGAATTTAATTTGGAATTAAATATACATTTTCCTAATTTTCTTCTTTTTTTTCCTAAAGCCCGAGATGTTTTTAAAAAGTATTGTGTACCCATCATACTCAATTTCGGAACTTGGAAGCTAATACGGGAGACCGAAAGCGAGTAACTACAACAAGTTACTAGTTTGTGAA
The DNA here is from genome assembly GCA_033220585.1 of Dipteronia sinensis. Classification (NCBI taxonomy): domain Eukaryota; kingdom Viridiplantae; phylum Streptophyta; class Magnoliopsida; order Sapindales; family Sapindaceae; genus Dipteronia; species Dipteronia sinensis. The sequence continues at coordinate 70,152,101 of CM065640.1, forward strand.
GGAACTCTTAGGCGTTTAGTGGTTGACGATGTGATGGTGTGGTTGCTATCCCCAGTGTAATGGTAGCAACATCCTTTTTGGAACGTTCGATGATCTCGAAACTTAATGTATACATTTCCGTTGATATCCCTTCTTCGCAGTAGGGTACCGATCGTTGATATTATTGCGGGGCCCATATAATTTTGTCTATAAAGAAAAACTCAAAGAAATGGGAATCATACCTAAGCCTAAATGAATTGTATTTAGGACTGTAAAATATTTCCTCAGCTCAGGGGCTTTCGCTCGCCACGTAATTATTTGGAATAAGCCCAGGATGTTGCATGCCTGGGAACCGTAAAGCCGAGGAATAATGCATAGGCCCTAGGAGGATTTAATTTGGAATTGAATATAAATTTTACGAATTTTTTCCCCAAACCACTGGATGTTTTTAAATATCATTGTGCACCCATCAAACTCGATTTTGAAACTTGAAAGCTAATACGGGAGACCGAGAGCGAGTAACTACAACAAGTTCCAAGATTGTGAAGGAACTCTCAGGCATTTAGTGGTTTATAAAGTAATGGTGTGGTTGCTATCTCTAGTGTACTGGTAGTAACATCTTTGTTGGAACGTTCGATGATCTCGAAACTCAACGTATACATTTCCGTTGATATCCCTTCACCGCCGTACAGTGCCGATCAATATGATTATTGTGGGGCACACATAATATCTTCTATGAAGAAAAACTCAAAAAACTGGTAATCATACTTAGGTCTGAACAAATTGTACATAGGCATGTAAAATAATTTCTTTTCTCAGGGGCTTTCGTTTGCTGCGTCATCATTTCGATTAAACCCTGGATGTTGCAGGCCTGGGAACCAGTATTCCTAGGAATAATGTCAAGGCCCTGGGTGGATTTAATTATTATGAATTTTCTTCTTTTTTTCCCTAAATCACGGGATTTTTTTTAAAATTATTGTGCACTCATCAAACTCGATTTTGGAATTTGGAAGCTAATAGGAAAGTCCGAGAGCGAGTAACTACAACAAGTTCAAAGTTTGTAAAGAAACTCTCAGAAATTTAGTGGTTCACAATGTAATGGTGTGGTTGCTATCTTTAGTGTAATGGTAGCAACATCATTGTTGGAACGTTCGATGATCTCGAAACTCAATGTATACATTTCCGTTGATATTCCTTAATCGCCGTACAGTGCCGATCAATATGATTATTGTGGGGCACACATAATATCTTCTATGAAGAAAAACTCAAAAAACTGGGAATCATACTTAGGTCTAAATGAATTGTACCTAGGCCTTTAAAATATTTCCTGGGCTTAGGGGCTTTCTCTCGCCATGTCATCATTTTGATTAAAAGCCTGGGATGTTGCAGGCCTTGGAACCGGTAAGCCTAAGAATAATGCCGAGGCCCTGGGTGAATTTAATTTGGAATTAAATATATATTTTACGAATTTTCTTCTTTTTTTTCCTAACGCCCGAGATGTTTTTAAAAAGCATTGTGTGCCCATCATACTCGATTTCGGAACATGGAAGCTAATACGGGAGACTGAGAGCGAGTAACTACAACAAGTTACAAGTTTGTGAAGGAACTCTTAGTCATTTAGTGGTTGACAATGTAATGGTGTGGTTGCTATCTCTATTGTAATGGTAGCAACATCCTTTTTGGAACGTTCGATGATCTCGAAACTTAACGTATGCATTTCCGTTGATATCCCTTCTTCGTCGTATGGTGCCGATTGTTGAGATTATTGCGGGGCCCATATAATTTGTACTATGAAGAAAAACTCAACGAACTGGGAATCATACCTAAGCCTAAACAAATTGTGTCTAGGGCTGTAAAATATTTCCACAGCTCAGGGGCTTTCGCTCACCATGTAATCATTTGGAATAAGCCCGGGATGTTGCATGCTTGGGAACCGTTAAGCCTAGGAATAATGCCTAGGCCCTAGGAGGATTTAATTTGGAATTGAATATATATTTTATGAATTTTTTTTCCGAAAGCACTTGAAGTTTTTAAAAAGCATTGTGCACCCATCATACTCGATTTCGGAACTTGGAAGCTGATATGGGAGACCAAAAGCGAGTAACTATAACAAGTTCCAAGTTTGTGAACAAACACTCATGCATTTAGTGGTTCACAATGTAATGGTGTGGTTGCTATCTCTAGTGTAATGGTAGCAACATCCTTGTTGGAATGTTCGATGATCTCGAAACTTAACGTATACATTTCCGTTGATATCCCTCCATCGCTGTACAGTGTCGATAGTTGAGATTATTGTGGGACCCATATAATTTCTTCTATGAAGAAAAATTTAAAGAACTGGGAATCATACCTAAGCCTAATTGAATTCTACCTAGAGTTGTAAAATATTTCCTGGGCTCAGGGGCTTACGCTCGCTACGTTATCATTTTGATTAAGCCCGGGACGTTGAAGGCCTGGGAACCGTTAAACCTAAGAATAATGCCTAGGCCTTGGGAGGATTTAATTTGAAATTGAATATTTATTTTACGAATTTATTTTTTCCGAAAGAACGGGATGTTTTTCAAAAGCATTGTGCACCCATCATACTCGATTTCAGAACTTGGAAGCTAATATGGGAGACCAAGACGAGAAGTCTCAGCTAACACCCTCGAGACCACTACCACGTAGGTGGTGGCCAAGATTGATCATATGTGTAACAATGTTATTTAAAATGACAAGGAATAATGATACAATTTTGTTAGGATTATGCTCAATGGCAAGAGTGTAATATTGTAATTGACAATCTTCTCATATTAATAAAGTGAATTCTTATTCTTACAATTACTTATAGCATTTATTATACTAATTGTCAAGGTAAATAATCATAAGGTCAAAAGACTATGAGACATGAAGAATTGTTCATAAATCCGGATATGTATGAGGTAGACACAATTCTTTAGTTAGTCTTGAATAACGTTCACAACTTAAGTTAAAGGTTGGGCACCTCTATCTTGTTAAAGTTGTAGAATTCTTTTACTAGCATTTGAGTGGGATCAAATGAATATGATGAGTCTAAAATCATCGAAAGGTTTTCGAGAAAAAGAATCTAGTGCACTAGGTGCATTGAACTGGATCACAATGAAATACTTTATCTAGAACCGTCACTAGATATAAGTCTTTTCATTAAAGAGGACAATCGGAGAGTCTATCTTAATCCTGAGATAAATGATGGACTTATGGTTGCAAGTGTTATCGTTAGAGCTATCAATGAGTACGATTATATAGCATAGTCTATCCTCGATAGTTTGGTGGTATACATTTGTTAATCGATAGAGGACTTCATTTATAGATATGGACATCGTGGCTCCATTTATTAAATGAGAGTATAATATCATCATATGGATGTTTTGAGGTATTGGATATTAAATCTCAACGTTGAGTTTTCAATAATGATTATTGAAAACATGGCTTCTGGACAAGTCAAAGTATCCAAGTTCGAAATGTGGTCATATGAGGAAATATGGTAACTTGGAGAGCTATAGACGGTCTATGAGCTCTTGGCCATTACTGATATTATTCACGAGGATACACCATCTCCTATAAGATTGTCTAGGGTATGAATGAGAAACATCTCCTTATTCTATCTTTATTTAAGAGTTCAATTTTAGCTCTTTAGTGGAATGAGTTAAAATTAATAGATTGGACCTAAGTGAATCATTTGTTGATTGTGATTAGGTTGTGTCTATTGAAGCTTAAATTTAGATAGCCCGCCAAGATCCCCAATCCACACGTATTTGCATGGATCACTTGATATATTCTACCGGGCCGATTTAAGGGTCCATCTAGAATTGTTTTTAATATATCAAGAATATAATATGTCTATTATTTAATTAATGGGCTGCACTATTATATTAATATATTAAAAGGAGACATGTGGGCTTGTTTCTTTTAGTAAGAATGAGTCTGGTTCACATGTGGGCTTTTATTTAAAGTCCAATGGATTAAATGAAATAAGAAAATAATATATGGCCCATTTATATAAGTGGGGCGGCAAAGTGTATATATTAACCTAATATATTATTTTGTTTCATTGTTTTAATTAAATAAGAATTAGTTAATTTATGAATTAATTGTTTAATTAAGAAACAAATCTTTTTCTGATCAGGAAATATATTTCCTGAAGTTATACTATTGGTAGTAGTATATTAAAAGTAAAAAACTTGTTTGATAAGAAAATAAATAATTAATTTTATTTATTTAATCAAATAAGAAGTCTTTTTATTTAGTCAATAAAAGAATAAAAATATCTATGAGTTGGATTAGGTTTTGAAATCTAAAGGTTGATGGAAATTATGGTGCAACACAAACTCTTTTTGGTATGTGATTTGCGGCAACCCTAGTCCATTTAGAGGAAGATTTCGGCATCCTAAATAGAAGAGGAAGCAAAATTTCGGCCACCTATATAATACCACATATAGAATTCGGCCACAATAGTTGATTGAATGATTCAATTTTTCTTCTTCTTCTCAATTCATAGAAAAGGATAATTTTTATTCTAAAAAAAACATAAAAGAGAGAAGAGATTATTCTTTGATAGTACATTGATTGCTTGTTCATCAATAAGCTTGTGTGTACAACATCGAATTAGGTTCACGCGATTTTCGATCATTAGATTGAGAACTCAAAAGTGACCGGAATAATTTTTGTCTTCTTTTGATTGTTTTGTGACTAATAAAAGAAAAATAAAACTTTGTTCATCCATTCTCAGGTTTGCAATTCAAAGAAAAAGGGAGACCACGCTCCTAGGTGATTCACGTACGTGTTCGGATTGGAAGATCTCGCGGTACTGTTCACGGCGGGGGTACTGTTCATGATCACTGTTCACACGGGTACTGTTCACGGCCATCAGAAAAGATTTTGCGGATTACCAATCGACGTAAGTCAATCGGATCACGCGTCAAGAGGTATTTAACTCTAACCGTATATATTTGAGTTTAATTAATTAAAAGGATAAGGTTCAACTTTGAGAAAATTTTTAAAACCATACGAAATCTATTTTTCGTTTCTTCCGCTGCGTTTTGTATCGATTTTTCCCTAAAAATTTATCACCCAAAAGAAAGCAAAAATATTTTCTTTATTGAACTTGTATGGTATACAAATTTCTCTCAAATTACTCTCAATTCTCCCTAGGGTATGGTCGGGTATTTTTCGTTTGCCTGTCAAATAGTAGTCTCCTCTTTCTGAAGGAGGAAGTCCCTCCTTTATACAATGTCTTCATAGGTTTGAACTCATTGATTTCCCTTTGATTTTCTCATCCCCCTCTTATCGGACGGGATTTTTACCTTTAAATGTAGTTGACTTTGAGTTAATTGCTCCGTTGAGGATATCTTGGATATCAATTTGTTTCCCATTAAAACTCTATTACTTGTTTTGCACGTGTATAATATCTGTGGATGTGATACTGTGTATCTTTGGGTCTGGCATGATTTCCATAGGGGTCGTTGAATGTATCATGGTGTGGTGCATCAACTAATGAGGTCGATCAGTGTTTCGACCTTGATATCTGAGAAGTTTCGTCAGCTAGGAGCCAGATCTAGCTTCCCTTGACCTTTCGAAGCTAGGCGCGGCTTCCCTTGACCTTTCGGAGCTAGGTGCAGCTTCCTAGAGACATCCCCCTGTATCAGAGGTATAGGTGAGTTTCTGGAGAAATTGCGAGGTGACCTCGACTTCGGGGAATTTCTTGTTTTCAGTTTTGGTGATGCAGGCTAGATCTGATCATTCCGGGCTCTATCCCGGATGTTTCCTGAGCCCGTCCTTGTTCCTGCGGGCTGGTATCGTAGCTCGGCTTTGGGTAGAATGGTCTCCTGGTGGAAACTCTTGGGCATAGAGCCAGGTCTGGAAGGTGGAAAATTTTCCTTTGGTCCTTAGCCAGTTTTGGCTATTAACACGAGTAACTACAACAAGTTCCAAGTTTGTGAAGGAACTATCAGGCATTTAGTGGTTCATAATGTAATGGTCTGGTTGCTATCTCTAGTGTACTGGCAGCAGCATCTTTGTTGTAACGTTCGATGATCTCGAAACTCAACGTATACATTTCCGTTGATATCCCTTCATCGCCGTACAATGCCGATCACTGATATTATTGTAGGGCCCACATAATATCTTCTATGAAGAAAAACTCAAAAAACAGGGAATCATACTTAGGACTAAACTAATTGTACATAGGCCTGTAAAATATTTCCTGCACTCACGGGCTTTCGCTCGCCACGTCATCATTTAGATTAAGCCCAGGATGTTGCAGGCCTAGGAACCGGTAAGCCTAGGAATACTGCATAGGCCATGCGCGTATTTAATTTGGAATTAAACATATATTTTATGAATTTTTTTCCGAAAGCACGATATGTTTTTAAAAATCGTTGTGCACCCATCAGACTCGATTTCGAACCTTGAAAGCTAATACGGAAGACCGAGAGCTAGTAACTACAACAAGTTACAAGTTTGTGAACAAACACTCAGGCATTTAGTGGTTCACAATGTAATGGTGTTGTTGCTATCTCTAGTGTAATGGTAGCAACATCATTGTTGGAACGTTCGATGATCTCGAAACTTAATGCATACATTTTCGTTGATATCCCTTCAACGCCGTTCAGTGCCGATCGTTGAGATTATTACGGCGCCCATATAATTTTTCTATGAAGAAAAACTCAAAGAACTGGGAATCATACCTAGGCCTGCAAAATATTTCCTGCGCTCAGGGGCTTTCGCTCGCCACGTCATCGTTGGATTAAGCCCGGGATGTTGCAGGCCTTGGAACCGGTAAGCCTAGGAATAATGCCAATGCCCTGGGTGGATTTAATTTGGAATTAAATATATGTTTTTACCAATTTTCTTTTTTTTTCCTAAAGCACGTGATGTTTTTTAAAAGCACTGTGCACCCATCATACTCGATTTTGGAACTTGGAAGCTAATACGGGAGACCGAGAGCGAGTAACTACAACAAGTTCCAAGTTTGTGAAGGAACACTCAAGCATTTAGTGGTTGACAATGTAATGGTGTGGTTGCTATCTCTAGTGTAATGGTAGCAACATCCTTGTTAGAATGTTCGATGATCTCGAAACTTAACGTATACATTTCCGTTGATATCCCTTTATCGCCGTACTTTGCCGATCTTTGAAATTATTGTGGGGCCCACATAATTTCTTCGATGAAGAAAAACTCAAAGAACTGGGAATCATACCAAGGCCTAAACAAATTGTACCTAGGCTTATAAAATATTTCTTGAGCTTAGGGGCTCTCGCTCGCCACATCATCATTTTGATTAAGCCCGAGATGTTGCAGGCCTGGGAACTGGTATTCCTAGGAATAAAGCCTAGGCCCTGGGTGGATTTAATTTGGAATTAATTATATATTTAATGATTTTTTTTTCCGAAAGCACAGGATGTTTTAAATAGCATTGTGCACCCATCAAACTAGATTTCGGAACTTGGAAGCTAATACTAGAGACCGAGAGAGAGTAACTACATCAAGTTACAAGTTTGTGAAGGAACTCTTAGGCATTTAGTGGTTCATAATGTATGGTGTAGTTGCTATCACTAGTGTAATGGTAGCAACATTCTTGTTGGAACATTCGATGATCTCGAAACTTAACATATACATTTCCGTTGATATCCCTTCATCGCCGTACGGTGCCGATCGTTGAGATTATTACGGGGCCCATATAATTTCTTCTGTGAATAAAAATTCAAAGAACTGGGAATCATACCTAGGCCTAAATACCTAATCTAGAGTAAGTAGAACAATAAATGATATTCAATGAAGTTCTAACTTATCTAGTCATGAAACCATGAAGACCCATGCTCAAAAGATGTTGAATGATGCAAGATGAAGATGGGTTTTGGGTTTGGAGAGTTAATGAAGCTTAAACGAAGATTTATCTCTCTAGACTCTCTCTATCTCTCTCTAGGGTTTCTGTAATTTCAGAGGTCTTGATGAAGAAGAAGAGATAAGGATGTATTTATAATGGGAAAAAACAAGCTGACGCGAAAAGACCAAAAAGCCCAGTTTTTTTGTGCTAGGTGACATGAGAGGCTAGATAAAGTTGCATACCATGTTACCTAATGTTTTGGAGAAGAAAAACATGTCTGAGCCGACATAAGAGGCGACATGCACAAGTGGCCTTGCATGTCGCCTAACACACTGGACAGCACACCAACTCCAAAAACAAGCGACCCAAAACATGACCATACTTTCTTGAAACCTTTTGTATGATATATCGTTGAAAAGGTATGGAAGTCTACTTTTTACTCCAATTTACAGAATGAGGTTTTAATGTCTGTATAAAGAGTTATAGTCATTTAAGTGACCAAAGGTCAAAAACGGATAACAGCAGAGATGCTCTATTTCAGTGGTCTCTTTGGAGACTTCAAAACCAAACCAAACGGTCATAACATATTACAAATAATATACCGTTAGAAAGGTATAGAAGTCTACTTTCTACTCTAATTAACAAAATAAGATTTGGACAACTATAGAAATAGTTATGGTCAAAAGAGTAACCAAAGGTCAGAATTGGTCAATAATTAAATTCCCACAATCATGGTATAAAACCATGTAACCAAATACCAATCCAAGAGAGCATAAATGAAACCTCTCTATGGTCATAAATCACGCTAAGACTCAAGCACACCAACGTGCAAGTGCGGACATAACACAAGCACACCATCGTGTGAGTGAGGGTGTTACCAAACACATAACGGAAAACGTAAAACACAACAATCACACGTAAAGACAAATAAATAAGTGCTCGTGTGAGTTGAGACATACATGCACACAATCATGGAAACACAAATGCAAAGTTATATAAGAATGCATGTAAGTGTGTGTGTGCAATGTGTAAATGATGCACATATATAAACAATGATGAACACAATGCAAGATAAAGCAAATCATGCATGAAGTGTATGTGTGCTCCTAAACTCTTCAAGAGACAAAGTCAAGTGAGTATACCTTTTGCTTTTGAAGTCATGGAGATGCTTGGAAGCTTGCCGACAAGGACCTAAGCTACCCATTACACAATCATCCCTAATGTGGTATGGCATGAAATAAGCCAATCACAAAATAGAGGTTCTTACAATCTGTTTATGTTGTTTTCAAAGGAAGGAGAACCCATGTGTTTAGTTTTTGGCCTGAGTGTCATGAACATGTAGATTCTTTTCTAGGAGCATCTTACCAAAAGTTTAACTCAACTGATGAAGCATATAAAGCGATAAGTAGCCGTTTCGTACATTCAACCCATTCCTGGCCTGAATCTTTTGTGAATTTTGAAGAGAAAGAATCTTCTGTGAATGTTGAAGAGAAGGTATCTGAGAAGAGTCAAAGCACTAGTGTCATGTTGTTTTCATTTATATTCATTTTTTTTGGAGTTATAGTAGGCAAGGTTGTTTGAAAGATTTATTGTTTATGTTTAAACAAGAATGCATAAGAAACTAGTTCTGTTCTGTTCTGTTGTTAAGCACTTATGGTTTTATGTCTATCTTGTTGTACTGAAGAAATATTTCTTAATAAAGGTGACATCATGTGAAATTTGTACAACATGTGAAAACAAAACCAATTACGTCACTTTCATTAAGAAGTTAGACAGTACAACATGTGCATAAAAAAGACATAACATAACATAATATAATTCTGTGGAAGGCAGATTCGATGTGTTTTTTTTAGGCTTATGGTGGAATATTGAAGTCCATCAACTTCTTCTACATTTGTTCAACAAGTTGGTAGAATCCATTGAGTTCGTTGTCCCTTACTTCAATTTGAACATATAAATTGATGATTTCAGCTTCCAGATTCTGATATTTCCCCATCAAAACAGTTTAATCAACACTCAGGCATTTTGCATTTTCACGCTCCTTGATGACGGTCTCCTCAGCCTTTGCAACCCGTTCATGCCAACATTCAAAAATGGCATTTAACCTGTTACTACTACCGTTTGCTTCCATTTCACTTATACAAATGAAGTGAGGAAAATATGTAACAATTGTGGAAGATTGAAGATTGAAGTGAGGAAATTATGTAACAGAAAATGGGGTATTTATAGTGGAACAAGATGACCCATATCGGTGAAAACTCACCTTTACATATGTAATTGAACCATTGTAACCTTTAGATTTGAAATGAACCATTGTAACCTTTGGATTTGAAATGAGCCATTGTAACTTATGAACATCCATTTTTGTACATCTAACCTGGTATAAGTTCAGTTAAAGAGATATAATTTTGTACATCTAGCCAGGCCTACAAGAATTGTTCCCAAGCCTAACAGAATTGTTCCAAGGCCTAGGAGAATTGTTCCCTAGCCTAAGTGAATTGATTCCCAAGCCTAACATAATTGTATCCCAGGCCTACAAAAATTGTTCCCAGGCCTAACAGAATTGTTCTAATGCCTAGGAGAATTTTCTTAGGCCTAACGGAATTGTTCCAAGGCCTAGGAGAATTGTTCCCAGGCCTAAGTGAATTGATTCCTAAGCCTGAAAGAATTGTATCCCAGGCCTAGGAGAATTGTTCCCAGGCCTAAGTGAATTGATTCCTAGGCCTAAAAGAATTGTATGCCAGACCTAGGAGAATTGTTCCTAGACTTTACTGAATTGATTCCCAGGCCCAAAAGAATTGTATGCCAGACCTAGGAGAATTGTTCCTAGACTTTACTGAATTGATTCCCAGACCTCACCGAATTGATTCCCAAGCCTAAAAGAATTGATTCCTAGGCCTAACAGAATTGTTGGTTGACAAGTTAGTCCATCAACAATTTTACTAGAGCTGTTTATATAAAACAAGATAATAAACTATATACACTAAAAGTTTACTAGAGTTGTTTTAAAAGCGCAGCTGTTTTTATCACTTGTCCAGAATTCCAAACCACATTAACTAGGTTCCCATTCTGTTAGTTCTTTAGTTTTGTGTTGGCATAATTCTATATCAAAATGACATTTTCTTTGTATTGATTAGTTGTCTAGGATTTGAGGATGATCAAGCTTTAAGGAAGATTGGACAACATTCAAGCGAAGTGGTGGCTACAAGAGGAATAAAGCTAAGTTGTTTAGCAAAAGGTAATTGAGACCTCTTTCCTCTTGCAAGGCCTAGGCACACACATACATTGCATCCATATGTGTCCCTGCATCATTGTGTAAATTTTGGTTTAACACAATACACACACTTGTTGATGTATGCATATGCATTAGATTTAAAGTTGACAATTTTCACAATTTGCATGTTCTAGGACTAGTTCTAAGAAAACGCATACTTGTGTGTTATTGTGTTTATTGGTTTGTGTTTATATGTTAATGAACTTGATTTTCAGCTTATGTAATTTTTCATTGAGTTCCAATTAATTTGGTTACTCATTCATTGAGTTTCAAGTTCAAATTAGGTGATTAAGAAACTTTCCATGATTTTATCATATATAGTTTTCGTCCTTGATTTCCAAGTTGAATTCCATATTTTTTGGAAAAGGTTTCTTGACAGCTTTTGTAGATGAGGGAGTCTCAATTTGTAATCCAAAAACGGATTCGAAATTAGAGTTTGGAGGACAAAGATATGGTCAAAATAAAAAGGATGCGCAAGAAGGGTTGAGGGGTGCCAAGCACTTCCTCCCTGTGGAGGTGCGTGGCCTCCACGGGAATGGAGGGCTGATGGTCCCGTGGGGCCCATGCACCTCCATGGGGATCCATCTGGAAAACCCCCATTTGATGGTAAAATTCCTTCCTTATTTCCCTCTTTAAATTCCCTTGTTCCCTCTCATTTCAAAAAAGAAGAAAATTTGAAAAACACAAGTGCAGAATTTTCTCTCCAAGTTTTCTCATCTTCCAAACACCATAACTTTCTCATTTGGAGTCCGTTTTGAGTGATTCGAATTGGAGAATCTTTTTCTACTAGTCCTCTATCATGTAAACAAGAGTTTGGAGTCAATAGATTGAGTTTTATGGTAGGACTAATCACAAAAACGAAGCTGCACGTGTTTTCATTCTAGGTATTGATTTCTATTTTGTTCTTGATCTTCAAGTCTTCAATTGCCTTGGGTTTTCTTCTCATATATATGTATGTTTTCTGTGTAAACATTGATTAAAGAAATGATCTCTAATAGAGCTAGTTTGAGCTTCAATTGATTAACATGTTGAGTTAGGTTTTTACAAATCTATGTTTTCACATGTTTGAGATGTTGTATTGTGCTAGCTTCAAATCTAGGACTATCTTGTGTGTTTATTGACTTGATTTTGTTGATTGATAGCCTTTTCATATGCTAGATCATCTTATTTGAAGATTTATTGAAATAGAATATTTGATTGATGATTTAGAACTTGATTGGATTTAATTGATTATCTTGAGAATCTAAGTTCTATTATTTTGCTAGAGATTCAATTTTGATTTTATCAAATTGATTTTAGCATTTTTATCTGATTGAACATAATCTAGGTTTTGGTGTGTGTTAGGTGTTTCATATGCTCTAGGTTGTTTGTTCATGTTACAAGAATCTAGATACTATTGACTTGCGCTTTTGACGACAAATATCTAGTTTTTCATGATTTGTGTCTAATCCTCATATTTCATATGTACATGTATCATTGTGTATGATTGCATTGTTTTTAGGATCATAAACTAGAATACATATGATATGTGCATACTGATTCAATTCTAGTTTCCATAGGATATATTGATCATATATACTATGTTGTGTTTGTTTGCATCATTTGCATCCACTTAGATCATTTACCTTGCAAAAGGCCGAAAGTCTCATTTCTTAGAGTGATTATTTGATTTGAGCATGTAAGACTTAGCAAGGATTAGGGTGATCCAGTAGCTAAGTAGCAGAAGTCACATGTTTGGAGAAGGGTTCTTCAACTTATGCAAGTGGAAGTCTTGACTAGAGTCGGAGTGACTTGGATAGTTGAGCATGTAAGACTTGGCTAGGATCAGGGTGATCCGGATAGCTAAGCAGTGGAAGTCACATGTTGTTCCTCGTGATCGATCCCGATTGCGGTCAAGGGATAGCGGTCAGTACGAGGTCTTGGCTAGGTTTGCTGCTTCCTGTGTAAGTGGAAGCTTGGATGTCATGACCTCTATGCCTACCGAGATCTTAATCTCCAAGGGATACGCTCTCCTGGCCGGGGTAAGACATCCTTATTTGATCTTCTAATTTGTCTACTCGTTTGAGTTGCATACTAACTTGTTCTTGTACTTGGCAGGCTTTCAAGTTTAATGTAGTAATGAGCCAGCAAGTTAGCTCCTTTTGGAAACACGTTAAGGAAGCTAATGCTTAGCTAAAGAAGGCAAATAAGAAGCTAGCTAAAGCTGTCCAGGGTGTGGTAATTCTGCATCAGTCCTTAGAGAAGGCTGAGAAGGTAGCGGATGAGGCAAGGGTAGATAAGGAGCAAATGGAGTGTACTTTGGACACGGAGCATCTCAGGTCTGTACACCATAAGACCGAAAGGGATACCATGAAGGAGAAGGCAGTAGGGCTAGAGAAGGAGGTTCAAGCTCTGCGTGCTAGTACAGCTAGCCAGGAGAAGCAAATGGACACATCTTTCTGGGATGGTTACTTCTTCGTAGGCTATCAGGTGGCACTGGCTCTCCCCCTCCATTTTACATGAGCACCATTTATGGATGGAATAGGGAAGAGATTATGGCTAAAGCTGGCAAGCTAGCTGGGATTGCTGCTGTTGATGAAGCTGGTTTTTCTTGGGCTGTTAAGATGAATGAATAGGAGAACGATGAAGACCAGTGGCCTATCTCTTCTCTTCTATCAGGCCATGTTGGGGCAGATCCTAGTTTGAAGACTTCTGTGATGGTAACTGCCCAAGTTTTAGGTGGAGCTCTTGATCCGCCCGTTTCCCCATCCAGATCCGTCGAGGAGGTAGGAGACCAGCCTACTTCTAAGGATGGAGAATCTGACATGCCTATCCCCTTCTCTGGTCCTGCCAAGGAGGTGGAGGACCAAGCTGCTATAATAAATTAGGTAGGGGATCAATCTGATTTGGTGGCGGCTGAGGAGCTACATGTTGATCCACCTCAAATGGAGTCACCAGAGGTAGCAGGTGTCCAGATAGCGGGGGAGGTCCTAGCTAGTCCATGAGTTGGTGCTTTAACAGGAGGAGCTGGAGAGGAGAGGGCCAACCTGGAGCAAGTAGATGCATGATCTAGCCTAGCTATTTATCAGCTGCCTTTAATTTTATTTTCATTACTAATTTTGTAGCCCGTTGACTGGGGATGGACTCCTTGATTTTTTGGCTATGAGATACTCCCCTCTTTTTTCTTTTACATATGTATGTCTTGTTTGTCGATTTCCTGGTTGAACCTTGTTTTGATTTGAGGAACAACCCCTGGTGTAAACCTGACTTAATAAATTCCTAGTAACATAGGCAACTTTGAAATTTATCAGGATCAGAGTGCGTAGCATGTCTTGTATCCAGTGTGAGGATCTTCTGGTACTTAGCTTTAGGAATTTCATTGTCACTCCCAAGGAACGTTTTCAGTATTTGATCTCACTTAGGGAGTATCAAGTTACCATGCATTCCTGCTCTGAGAATCCTGGTACTTAGGTAAAACTTTTAGGTGAGGGATCCAAGTACCAGGGATACTTGTTCCCTATGGAATCTCGGTGCCTAGGTGTAGACTTGGTGAAAGACCCTCCTTTAAACTCTGGTCAATGGCGTTCGTTAGCGGGATTGATCCAGAAGTGGCACCCAGGCATCCGTTACACACAAACCGTGGTACCAGTTTTGAAGGAATGGTAATATGTGGCATCAAATCTTTGCGACCCAGTAAAAATCTCTACGTGGAATCTTTGTATGGGAATCTTCTGTTTGGATGCTATATTTAATTGTTCTTCCATGTGTCAACCTGGGAGAAGCTCGTTTGTCTCAAATGGAAAACCTCGGCGGCACACACTTTGTGAAATTGGACTTCCCCATGATCCGAACATCGCGCCTCATCAATGGTTTTCTTTTTTACGTCACTGGTGACCGCCTCCCTATTCTATAAATACCCTGAACTGCTCATTCGTTTCTTGCATTGCTTCTTATCCTTCAGCGAAAAAGGATCCAATGAAACGATCGATGGCCATCCGGGTAGGTTTCTGTGACGGTTCTGGATCTCCGGGAGATACAACTGATGGTGGTTTCATTGCCATGGTCGGCCATGTGAGGGGAAGTGAAAATTCTATTTCTCTAACTTGCAGGAGGCTTGGTATTATGGAGGGAGCAGTGCGAGATGAATCGAATCAGCAGGGGACAGTGGCTGGATCTGTCTGCGATTTCTTGTATCGAGAGGAAGGGTGGCTTACGGTGTTGTTCCCTTGCCAATGATGTAGACATTACCTAGGCAAGCTGCAACCTTTTGTCCAGTTGCATCTTGAACGTGGATGGTTTCAAAGCCATCCTTCTGCCTTCCTCAATTGTTGACGGTTTCAGTACGGTCCCTATTCCTACCTCCGGTGATCGTGACGACCTTGTCAATATCTGACTTGGTGGAAATCTGTGTTGCTGATCAAGTAGGTCAGAAAGGTTGGATGGAAGCTAGAATGTCCAGGTTTTCATCATCTTTTTTTTTACATATATATATATATATGTTAATAGCCAAATTTGGCTGGGTACCAAAGGGAAATTCTCCACCCTCCTAGCTGAATCCAGGCCCAAGATTATCCACCATGGAGCCGCGGGTCCCGGGGCCGAGCTACTGAGCCACCCCCTAGAAGCGAGGAAAGGTCGTCGAGCTTTGCAAACACCCGAGACGGAGCCCGACACTATCGGATCGAGCTTATAACATCGAGATCGAAATTACCTCGCAACTTCCCCAGAAGCCCGCCATCCCCTCCAAACTCAGAGAGAAATCTATTAGGCTCCAAGTTTGCACTATACTATAGCTCCACCCCACTGAAGGAAGGTTCAGACCGGTTTGGACAAGTAGGGGGAAGCTCGTCGAAGCCCCGCTGCCATCGAAAAGCCCTCGTAAGGGGCCATTCAAAGCTCCAAGGGACCTGGAAAAGTTTGACCAAGCTCTTGGCATCTAGACTAGGGTAGTTAGCTCTACGAAATAGTAAATGCCATACTCGATGACCTCTATGAGGAATCACACCATGAAGATACACGGGATCATACCTACAACAAATATTGAGACGCTACGTGTAGAACAAATATCTGAATCCAAAAAGGAAACTGTTAATGGAAAATTTACTCGTGGTGAGAAATCTCAGTTAAGACCCTTAAGGCCACTATCACAGAGATGGTAGCCTGGGGTAGGTAACTTTAGTACCAGACTTGCAATGGATGTTAAATACTGATGATGACACAAGGTGAAAGGCAATATCGTGACTTTATTATCAATCGCATGTCATATACAAAAATCTCTCAAATACTCTCCATCCCTTTGTGATACAATAGGGTGGCAACCTTATGCCTGTCGAGAAGTAGAAAAAAAAAAGAATCCCCCTCTCTCTAGAGCTCTAATCCTCCATTTATGCTTAGTCTTGATAGGTTAAGTTCATGATTTTCGGCCTTAATTTTCTCAATCCTCCCCCTACTTATCGGGCGGGATCCCTTATTTAAAAGTCATTGACTTTGGTTTAATAACGGATTCGAGAATATCTTAGGTGGTGATAAGTTTGTTTCCTTTTTGGATTCAGTCACTTGTTTTACACGTAGCGTTTCAATGTTTGTTGTAGGTATGATCCCGTGCATCTTTATGGTGTGATTCCTTATAAAGGTCATCGAGTAAAGCATCTACTGATTCCCTATAGAGGTGAAGTGTCCTGGCCTTGGTGCCAGGAGCTTGGTCTGACTTTCCCAGGTTCCTTAGAGCTTTAAATGGCCCTATGTAGGCGTTCTTCGATGGCAGCGGGGTTTTAACAAGCTTCCCCCCACTTGTCCAGACCGGTCTGAACCTTCCTTTAGTGAGGTGGAGTGACATATTATAGTGCGAGCTTGGAGCCTAATAGGTTTCTCTCTAAATTCGGAGAGGATGGCGGGCTGCTGGGGAGGTTATGAGGTAATTTCGATTTCAGTGTTACGAGCTCGAGCCGATCGTGTCAGGCTCCGTCTCAAGTGTTTCCAAAGTTAAACGACCTTTCCTTGCTTTTATGGGGTTGCTCCGTAGCTTGACCCCTGGACCCGCGGTTCCATGGTGGATAATCTTAGGCCTGGATTTGGGCTAGGAGGGTGGAGAATTTTCCTTTAGTCCCCAGCCAAATTTGGCTATTAACTGAAGTCCCCTCTGACTTGAGCATCGGTGATTAAGTTTTAGGGTTGGAGTCAGATTCCCTATTTTAATTGGGAAATTTCCCTCCATTACCGTTACCAGAATCTTGGTGGAAATCTTCTCATTAATTGCCCAAGTGACATGGCGAATGTAGACCTGTGTATTCCCAAAATAATGTGGCTGCGTTACGGCCATTTCGTGATTCGAGGCAATCCCTACCAAAGATTTTGCTTTCGTGTCACCAACATTATTGCTCTATCCACTTCTATTTAAACCCGGCTGTTTCACCACCATTTTCATACTTTCCTTTCTTTCAAATTTCAAACTTTCTGCGGAGAACAAGTTCCTCTTCCTTTCGTTGGACTCGCAAACCTCGCTCTACTATGTCGAAAACCAGCAGTGACTCCATCGATTCCATTGTCGATGGCGAGGAGGTCGCCAGTCTCGCCCATAGAAAGCGGGCACACAAGAGCTTCGACATCGATGACTCTCCACCAAGCGCCTAGCACTGACAGTCGAATAGAAACATGGCCATTGGTACCAGGTTCTCTAACCGACCTGAAAATCCTCAAGATTTGGTCGACGAAGGCTCTAACAGAGAGAACAAGGATGATGCTACAGGGAAGGGTCAAGTCATGGCCGCTGGTCCTTCTCTGGAGAGGCATCCTCCCTATGCCATCAGGGTTATCCCCGACTCTATTGTAGACCCGAATTCGATTGACTACTTGAGGTCCAAGTATGGCATCCTGATAGTATTTCTATCTCAGTTCCTCCCTAAAGCTTTGACATCTTTAATCCTTCTGATGGGGTGCTTCCGATTCATGTGGCTGCTCTCAAGAATGGGGTCAGGATTCCCCTTCATCCTACCCTTCGACGAGCTCTTAATGCCTTACAGCTAGCTCCTCTCTAGTTGACGCCCGGCTTCTAGAGGCATTTGATTGGCTTCCTAGTGTTGTGGAGGGAATAGTGCCAGCTGAGCAAAGTGACGAGAGAGCCCGGAGCAGAGGAGCTGGCTTACCTTTTTCAAATTGGAAGCCTATCCAGTGCCCTTCCAGGTCAGTTTTATGCAAAAGCTAAGAACAAGCTCAACTTCATCATTTTTGGTGCTTCGAAGAAAGATCCAACCTGGAAGGAGGAGTGGATCCTGGCAAGGGGTAACTGGGGAAGCTTGATCTTCATTGGCAGGCACGAGTTCATGGTCCCCACAGCTTTCAATGACAAGCCATCGTGGGGCCAGGATTCCCTACCAACTGAGTCTAAAACCATTTTGAAGGCTATCCTAGCCAGAAACTACTTGAACCTCAAGTTCCCAACCGTTGATTCCTTTGATTCTCACAGGGTGAATCAATACCTGCAGATGTCCGATGCTACTCCTCGTAAGTAACACTGAATCGACTTGCTTTGTTTTGTTGACTAGCTCAGTACTGATGTTTTCCCTTTTGTTTTTTATTTATATATATATATTTTTTAATTTTACTTTTAGCAGTTTCTGTCGTTGAACCAGCTTCTCGTAAAGCCCAACTATCCCTGCAAGCTCACACTCCTCTTCCCTCTACCAGATTGACATGAGGGGTTTCTTTGTTGCTTCGGAGAGGGAAGGGCTGACTGTCTCTGTCGGGATCACGTCAGCTTCTGCTCTGTCCCTTTCCCCAACTGCATCTAGGATTGCCAACCTGGCATCGCGGGCTTCCAAGGCATTAAATAGGGGAACCTCTGCTTCCCAGGCTGCTGATACAGTTTCCTCTACCCCCTCTGCTGTTATTGCTACTGCTGCTGCTCCCACGGTTAACCCACCAGATGTTTCTGCTCTTCCAACTCTTCGAGCATCGGAGGACCTCAAGGCTGGCGTTGTAGAAATTCTTCCTGCTCGCTCCCTTCATCAATCAAGCTCGACGGGGCAGGATGAAGTCCTGGAGCAATTTATTGCGTCTTGTCCGGGTGTTGGGCTCTCCGGGATGGCTTCAATGCCCATCAACATTTTGCTCACCAAGGGGTCCGCTGTCTTGGCTGAGGTAATTATTTTTCCTTTGTGCTTTTTCTGTAACTGCTAGCTTGATCATTTCCTAATTCTAGCTTTGCATCCCGTAGGCCTTCAAATTAAATGTAGCCTCCCTCCGTGATCTGGCCGCGAAGGCTGAGGCTGAAGCTGAGAAGGCCATGGGATTACTCACGCGAGCTTAGACACTAGTACAGGAGATGACCTCCAGTCAAAAGGGAATGGAGGATGAGCTAAACGAGCTCCACTGCGATTAGGAAAGGATGAAGCTATCCTTTGATCAAGAAATCCTACATTCTAATCGATGGGCTAGGCAGATGGATTCTTGGAAAGCTGAGGACAAGAAGTTGGACCTCGAGAATCAAGACCTGCATGCTCAGGTGGCCAAGATGCAAGCTGAGGTGGATGCCTCTTTCAGCGATGGGTATTTTTATGCCTCTTTCAAGGTTATAGAAGCTCTCATTCTTCCCTTTAACCTATCAACTATCGCCGGTTGGGATAGAGAGGAGATACTGGCCAGGGTCGTAGAAATTTCTCTCCCTGAGGGTGATGGAGCGGTTCCTTCTAGCCTATCTAGATCTGGGAGGCAACCTATCAAGGCAAACCCTTCCCTTCCTCCTCCTTTCTTGTTTGTCTTAACTCCTGGAGAATCCTTAAGTGGGGTTTTGCCCACGCAGTCCGAGGGAGGTCAACCAAAAGCCCGAGAGGGGGCAAGAGATCACCTGGAAGAATGATAGAGCCGAAAATGTCATACATTTTGGCCCTCATATCCTTTCTCTTTGTCTTTTACTTGTGTATTTTTATGTGTATGTATTTCTTTTTTGTTGATATTGCAGGCATTAAGTGAAAAAAGCAAGAAACGGGATCATAATTGAGATTTCGTGACAAAAGGGAAAAATATTGTAAAAACAGTGTGTGCAGATCATCCAACTTCAAAGAGTTATATCTCCTTCCTTAGATTGAACCATGTTTCGAATTGCATATATTCGAAAAGCCCCGGGAGTCTAGTTTTCAGCGGTTTTTACGGATTGCAATTCTGAATTTTCTAGAGGAAGTTTTGGCCATTTTAGTAAATGTTGCGCCGCTGTCCACGGGTACTGCACTAGTAACCTACCCGTGCACTACCTGTGCAACTCACCAAAACCCAAAATTTGATTACTCGGGCATGAGCAAACTGCACAGGTACTGCACGGGTAACCTACCCGTGCAGTTACCCATGCACTACACTTTCCAGTACCAAAAATGACGGGTTTTAAGCAATGTTTAGAGGGGCAATGATGTCTTTTCCGGCCCAGATCGTGCCCTAACCTCCCAAGCATATAAATACACCAGTTTTATGATTTAAAGCTCTTCTTCTTCTCTCCCCTTCTCTCTCATACACTCTCTTCCCTTCTCTTATACAATTCTCTCCCAAGAACACTAACCTCACAAAACCTAACCATCATCCTTATCATCTACTCAAGGATATTAGAGATTGCAATCAAGCTTCAAGAAATGAGGAGTTTCTCAACATGGGTCTTCTCTATCTCTCTTCTCCTATTTATTTTATTATATTTGTCATGAATAGCTAGATATCCCACTAAGGGATTGATATGAGACACTATTGGATGTTGGGCTTGTAATGAACTTTATATTTTATATTTTATATTAAATCTATCAATTATGTTTCATTCATTGTTCTTAATTGATTTCTAGAATGATTTGTCTTTGATTGTACATGACTCTCTTTACAAGTTGTTTGAGAAATGATTAGAGTAGAGAACTTGGTATATATGATGCTAGGTTCTCTTAAGCTCACTTGAATGGAAGGATTGAACAAGGGTACATGACCCAAGTGAAATCCGGAAAAATTAATCTCAATTTCTATCTAATCTCAAAAGGGTAATCAATCCTATACATGATTTGATTGGTTCCTCGTGAGAGATTAAACATCAACACCATACATGATGGGTTGGTGAATTTAAACTAAGAGATTAGTCCCTTATTTGATAGATATTCATTCATTGCACAACCATTTGTGGGTGGCCAATACTATACATGATGGGTTGGACATTCATAAGTGGTATATAACCACTCCTATACATGATTTGATTGGTTAAATTCGATTAATGGACATTATTGCAAGTTCTTGATTTTCCCACTATTCACTTGTGGATCCATTAATTCCTTAGTTCTCACTAATATCATTCAAACCTCATTGCATTTAGTCTAGTTTAACTTAATTGCATTTTAGATTAACCTTTCCAAACCAACCATTGATATTTACTTTATTCATGCTCAACTTAGGTTTAATAGTGGTCAACTAGTTTTAGCCATTTAATTCCCCTTTTCCCTGTGGATGATACCCTTACTTGCCATTGCACTTGTTTTGTAAATATTTTGAGGCATTTAAGGTTTTTATAAATTACTTTTGACGGGCATTTTCTAACGACAAAATCCGCTCGTTCAAAGAACCCTCTAGAGTAGAATTGAGGGTTGAACGAAGCAGACCGGAATCCATGGCTACCCTTCTTGATGTGGCCATCCTCCTGAGGTTATGGCAGTGGTCAATAAGGTCTTGGAAGAGGACCCAACTGGGCAGCAGGCCATCGAGGAACAACTGGAGGAAGAGGTAGCTGGCGAGGGTGACCAAAATGGGAAACCACCGGTAGGAAGATCTGGAGGCGAGGATCAAAACGAAGAAGGAGCAACATGGGGGAATCAGGATGGTGTCGGAGCTTAATGCGATCCATTCATGACTTTATTTCGATTGCCCAGGAAAAGGAGGTGGGCACCCCATTTTACTTACGATCAGTTTAGTCTATCTTTATTTTTTTTTTGTAGCCTGGAAGCGGGGGTTGGGCTCCTTGCTTGATGAATGTAGCCTCATTAGAGGATAGGCTCCCTTACAGTTAATGAATATCTACTATGGTTTCCTTCACATCTGCCTTCACTAAATGTAAGCTTGCTAGCTGGGTGGTCACTCAGCTTCCGATATTCAGCACTTGGCAGGAAATCCTATCTCTAGGAAAGGGTCCTATCGCATCCTGCATCTCTGATGATCCTTCGTTCAAATTTTAAATCGGCGATTGAGGAGATCTTTATCGGGGTGACCTCAATCCCTTAAACGAAACAATTATTCATGTTTGAATCCTTTCTGAGGGAGATAGCCTGATTGAATCATCAGGAGCGCTGTCTAGCTATTTCCTGGTCTCGAGATCTAGATGGCAACTATGATCTTACACTCAGACCCTTCTTAGGGGTGGTAACCCGAACAAGGAATCATGAGGGCTATCTAGCTATTTACTGGTCTCGAGACCTGGATGCAACTATGCTCTTACACTCAGACCTTTCTTGGGGGTGGTAACCCGACCAAGGCATTAGGAGGGCTGTCTAGCTATTTCCTGGTCTCGAGATCTGGATGGCAACTATGCTCTTACACTCAGACCCTTCTTGCGGGTGGTAGCCTGACCAAGGCATCAGGGGTAGCGAGGGGGCTTCCCCAGATAATCCCTGGTCTCGAGATCTTGATGGCAACTATGCTCTTACAATCGGACCCTTCTTGGGGGTGGTAGCCTGACCAAGGCATCAGGGGTAGCGAGGGGCTTCCCCAGATAATCCCTGGTCTCGAGATCTTGATGGCAACTATGCTCTTACAATCAGACCCTTCTTGGCGAGGGGTAGGGCCCGGCCAAGGCATCAGGGGCAGTGAGGGGGCCTCCCCGGCTAATCCCTGGTCTTGTGGCGATTATAGCAAACTAACTAGTGGAGAACCTAGTCGTACATGGAGAAATAAATGTAGAACATAGTCGGTGATAGAGAAATACCAGACTTTATTGATGATCGAAATGAAGTACATTGTTGCTGGGGATTTTATTGAATACTAAAACCTAAATGGGGGTAATCTGCTCAAGAGTCCCCTGCTCAGGGATAAAACTTCCTCAAGTGATCTGCATTCCAGGTGTGGTCGATGGGTCGACCGTCCATGTCTTCGAGCTTGTAGGCCCCATTGCGAGCCACTACCTTCATCAAGTATGGCCCTTCCCAGTTGGGTCCTAGGACTCCATCTGATCTTTTCTGAGTATTCAAAGTCACTTTCCTGAGCACTAAATCCCCTTCCTTGAAGTTCCGGGCTCTGACCTTTCTGTTGAAATACCTAGCGATCTTGCTCTGGTAAATTGACACTTTCTCAGCTACACGGTCTTGTTTCTCTTCCAGGAGATCTAGATTAGCTCGGAGATTGAACTCGTTGCTTTTAGGTTCAAAGTGCTGCACCCTGAATGAGTTCAATTTATGCTCGATGGGAAGGACCGATTCAACTCCGAAGGCTAGGGAGTAGGGTGTCTCCCTGGTAGCTTTCCTCTTTGTAGTTTGGTATGCCTAGAGGACCTCGGGCAGCTCCTCGGCCCATTTGCCTTTCTTTTGCTCTAATTTCTTCTTCAGCAACTTCTTGATAGTCTTGTTGGTGGATTCTACCAGCCTGTTGGTTTGAGGATGGGCTACTGAAATGAACCTAAGGTCGATCCCCAAACCTTTGCAAAAGTCTTTGAATCAGGCATTGTCAAACTGCTTGCCTAGGTCGGCTACAATAATGAGATGGGTCATAAATCTGCAAACCATGTTGGTTTAGTCGTATTCTTCTCTGATATTTGGGAAAGAGGCCCTGCCTCGACCCACCTTGTGAAATAATTGATGGCCACAATAGTATACTTAGCTTGCCCAGGAGCGGTGGGAAGTGGTTCGATTAGGTCGATTCCCCACATGGCAAAGGGGTAAGGAGAATTGAGAGATGACAGCCGCTCTGGTGGGAGATGACTCAAGTTCGAGGTCATTTGGCACAGTTCATAAGATTGTACAAAGCTTCTTGCGTCTTGGTGGATAGTTGACCAGTAGTACCCCATACGGAGCACTTGATATGCTAAAGCTTCACCACCGATGTGATTCTCGCAGTCTCCAGAATGAACCTCTCTCAATGCCTATTTGGCATCGTCAGGATACAAACACCGAAGTAAAGGGAGGGACCTTCCCCTCCTGTAAAGGTATCCTTCTATCAAGCAATATCGGACAGAGAGCCATCTAATTCTTCGGGCTTGGTTGGGCTCCTCGGGAGCTTTCCCTCTTGGACATAGGCAACGATTGGATCCATCCAGCAAGGCTGACTATCCAGGGGCAGATTTCCTTGCCCGCGGTTATACTTGGTTGGGAGATCACTTGGAGGGGAATTCCTTGTGGTAAGGCATGGCCTCCATTTGCAGCTATCTTTGCTAGGACATCTGCGTGATGGTTCTGGTGTCGAGGCACCTACTCGATCTTGAATCCCTTAAATTTATTCTTAAGCGACTGAACTAACTTCAGGTAGGCGACCATGTTATCCCCTTTTGCCTGGTAAATCCCGGAAACGTGATTGACTCACTCTTGATCTGCAAGTAGTCGGCCCTAAGCTCAGCGGCTTCCTTTATCCCGGTTAGGAGGGCATCATATTCCGCTTCATTGTTGGTAGCCTTAAACTCGAATCTGAAGCAGTGACAGAATTCGGTTCCCTCTGGGTCTATTAAAACTACGCCAGCTCCTCCCCCAGCTTGTCCGGATGCTCTATCTGTGTATAGGATCCAGAACTTGCAACCTTTCGGCCAGCTGTCGATCTCTAAAATCTTCTCAGGAGCTATATGTGTCATTGAGGAGGTCGCTTTCCCTGGGAACACTTAGAATTCTGTCACAAAGTCCGCCAATGCCTGGGCCTTGATTATGGTCCTAGGTTTATACTTCAAGTCAAACTGGGTGAGCTCTATGGCCCACTAAACTAGCCTTCTGGATACGTCCGGCCTTAGGGAAAATTGACTGAAAGGCCGGTCCGTCACCACTGTTATCGAGTGAGCCTGAAAGTAGGGACGAAGCTTTCTTGCTGAGGTCACCAGAGCATAGGCAAGCTTCTCCAGGAGGGTATAATTTTTCTCTGGCTTGGTTAGAGCATGACTCACGTAGTCTATGGACCATTGAACCCTGTCTCCACATTCCTGGATCAAAGCTCCATTTACTGCAGTTTCTAAGACAGCTAAGTAGATTTGTAGTTCCTCACCGGGAACTGGCTTAACTAGCAATGAAGGGCTTGTGAGGTACTTCATTAAAGCTTTAAAGGCTTGCTTGCTTTCCAGGTTCCATTTCATATTTTTCCCTTGCTTGATAGCTTTGAAGAAAGGGAGACATTTATCGGTGGAGCTAGAAATGAATTTGTTGAGCACTGCTACTCGCCCTGTCAAGACTTGTACCTGTTGAAGTGATGTAAGGGATCCCAGGTCCAAGATAGCCTTGATCTATTCTGGGTTGGCCTCTATGCCTCTCTCATGAGCCATGAAGCCTAGAAACTTCCCTGCAGTTACCTCGAAAGCACATTTGGAGGGGTTTAATCGCATCTTGTTTTCCCTTAGGATTAGAAAAGTTCTGCTAAGGTCATTTTGATGTCCTTCTGCAGTTGGTGATTTCGTGATCATGTCGTCGATGTATACATCCATCGACCTTCCAATTTCGGGTCTGAATAGTCTGTTAACTAGCCTCCGGTATGTAGCCCCCACATTCTTAAGGCCAAACGGCATCACCTTGTAGCAGTACAGGCCATGTCCGGTAATGAAGCTGGTCTTATCCTAGTCAGCTGGATGCATCCTAATCTGGTTGTACCCCGAGAACTCATCCATAAAGCTCAGGAGTTTGTTCCAGGATGTAAAGTCGACCAACTGATTGATCTTTTGTAGAGGAAAACTGTCTTTTAGACATGCCCAGTTGAGGTCGGTGTAGTCGACGCACATACGCTATTTCCCATTCGCCTTCGTGACCATGACCATATAGGCGATGCATTCGGGGTAGCGCACCTCTCTGATGAAACCTGCCTTGATCAATTTGTCAACTTCCTTCTAAACTGCAGTGTTTCTTTCAGCGTTAAAGTGACGCCTTTTCTGTTTGAAGGGCTTGAAGGTTGGATCTACTGCTAATCGGTGAGCGGCCAATGATATTGGGATCCCGAGAATCTCATCATGACTCCAAGCGAAGATGTTGATCGGTCTATTTATATACATATTTTAGGTCCCCATTTCCAATTATTTATGCTTTGTTCTTGAGTGAAATTAGATATTTTATATGTTTGTTGAGCATTTGTAGGTCACATTCCATGGAAGAAGGTGTTAGAAGTTATTTTGGAGAAAAGGAGCAAAAAGCTGAATTTTGGGCTGTACAGATCATTCATATTTCTGGGGCTATATCTCTCTGATCTAATTGAATTGTGTGTCCTACAACCTATGGATGGAAAGCCCCGGAAGTCTAGTTTCCGGCGCACTTTACGGATCGCAATTCTGGTATTCCTAGAAGATGTTATGCCTATTTTAGTATCCAATAGTCAGATCAGCCATAATTCCGCAAATAGTGACGGGATTTATTTTGCATGTTATCGGAACGGGAAATATTACCTTCTTGGACATGAGTGTGAGTCTTGGAAAGAAAGTTGACACTTAATCCTTATCATCCTTCAATAAGTAATCAATTTGAGTGGATTAGGAAAGAATTAAATCCCAAAAAGGTAGAGTTCCAAAAGGGAACCAATTTCCTTGTTTAAGGACTTGGCTTATCATCTAAAGCCTATTTAAACCCCTGTGAACCCTAATTTCGGGGGAGACAAGCCAAGGGAGGTCCCAAGACACCAAGGGGGCCGTCCCCCATCACTCTATCACCACACATCACCTCAAGACCCATCCATCCATTGTAGAAGAAGACGAAGAAGACGAAGAAGAATTGGAGGAGCTCTTTGATGATCATCTCAGGTTTTCTCTACTTAATCTCTTTTCTTTCTTTTTCCATGGTGTGTAACTAATCCCATAACTAGGGAATCAATGTGAACCTTTTGTGAATGCTCATATATGGATTAATTATTATTTCATCAATTCAATTCTTGATTTATTCATTGTTCTTAATTGCTTAATACTCATTAGTTTTAATATTTATTCACACCATAGACTAAGGGTGGATAACTATTTGGCATGATTTTAGGGTTAAGACTATCTGAGAATTAGGGTTAGAGTATAGACCAAACCTAATCTTGATTAAAGCTCTTTTGAATGAATGAATTTTTATCTTTAGCATAGGCCAAGCAAAGTATAGAATTTGGTTCTTAATTCTTGCACTTAAAGGGTTTCCGATCACTGTTCACACCATAGACCAAGTGTGAATAGTGGTTCGGAGCACGTGACTCTTCCCATGACCATACGGTAATAGTCACATTAAAGACAAAGAATGAACCCTAGAATTGATTGAATCTTGTTTACAAATTAATTCCATACATTGAGTGTTCATAATTGGGGATCATTGATGACCTAGTGTTTTCTTTCTCTTGATCACAACCATATTCTCATTAATTGTTTTCTTTAGATTAATTTAATTTAGTTTTAGTTTAATCAATCAAACAACAAATCTTTTGGTTACTTTAATTTAACTTTAAGTAGAATTAGTTTTAATTAATAAATTACTTTTCCTTGTGGGAACGATCCTTACTTGGCACTGTACTTATCTTCACGATTCGTGCACTTGCGAGTGAGTATTTTATAACACGATTTTACACATCAGATGTCGCTGAATTCTCTGAGAAGCTCAATCAAGCCTTCTTTCACTTTCAGATCAAGGGCAGCTCCGACCTTGACAACCATGGAGGGATCGTCATCTCTGATGGGTATCTCCTCCAATTTATCCACGGGTTGCCCGCTGGTCCATTCCTTGCTTTGTTCTTCCTTATCGGGCATTATGGGTTCATCCTCTGGATGTCCTACGGGCTCCACATCATCCTGGGTCATCCCTGGTGCTTCCATATCCTGGATTGTTGCCACTTGCATAAATTGCATTGCTAAAACTGTCGGATTGGCCGACACTGCGTAGCACTTCCTGGCTGTTTGCTGGTCTCCACGTACCTCTCCTACCTTGGTCCCTACCGGGAATTTCAGGACATTATGGTAGATAGATAGGACCCCCTTCAAGGAGGACAAGAATGGTCTCCCTAGTATTGCATTATAGGCCGAAGGGACGTCGACCACAACGAAGTCTGTCATAACGTTTTGTTGAAGTGCGGTTCCAGCGATCACCGGGAGGATCTTTGATCCCATTAGTATGATCGAATCCCCAGTGAATCCATAGAGTGGGGTTGTGCAACTATTGTAATACCATTGCTTCAAATTCAGCCTTTTCAAGGTGTCCTTGAAGAGGATATCTACACTGCTGCCCGTGTCAACTAGCACAAGGTGGACCACGCAGTTGGAAAATTGTACCGTGACCACCATAGGATCATCATGCGGCTGCACATTGTTAAAGACATCTGCCTCGGTGAAAATAATCTGAGCTGACTGGAAGGGTCCATCCGAGCTTTAGCTAACCTTGAAGATACCCCGACCTTCATCTACACAGGAAATCTTCCTTGCATGGTTTTTTCTAGAATTATTAGAGGTGCTAGCCAGTGTGGGCCCTCCGCTGATAGTATGTATTACCTGGATCTGTTGCATTAAATCATCATGTTCTCCCTTTCTCTTCTCAGCATGCTCACGGATCTCGGCTTGTACCTCCTTTCCAGTCTGAATATTGTCCCTGACCTATTGCAAGAATTCTATCAGACATCCTCCCATTATCAGAGCCTCGATCTAATTTCAAAGATTATAACACTCTGAAGTGTTGTGGCCCACGTCCTCATGGAAGTCGCAGTACTTGTACTGGTTCCTCCTATCGAATGGGGCTTTCATGGGTGTAGGCTTCTAAAGTAGCCCCTTGTCTCGTATATCTAGGTAGATTGTTTCCCGGGAAGCATTTAAGGGAGTATAGTAATCGTACCCTTTTTCATCTCGCATAACGGGGGCTACAATACTAAGAGGAGGCGAAACTCGCGGAGGGGTTCACCTTGCTGGATACCTTTCTTGCCTGAGGTGAGAAGCGGGGAAGTAGTATGTCGATATATTGGGAGGTTTGTTCTGATTTTTCTGAGTTGGCTCAGGTTTGGGATCTTTTTTTTTCTGGGGCTTTGCCATTCTCATATCGTCATGCTCCATTTTGACCTTGAGTTGTTTGTCAATTTTGACCTGCTCAAGAGCCTGGTCATAAGCCTCATGGTAGGTTTCCAGAGGTCTCTTGGCAAAGGAACAGAAAAGCTTTCCTACCCACAGGTTCCGCCTAAAGTTGGTGAGAGTCTCTTTCTCAGTGAAAACTCCCATCTGGATGACTTCCTTGTGAAAATTGACCGGGCTCTTGAGCAGGTTGAAATTGACGAACAACTCAAGGTGAAAATGGAGTATGCCGATATGAGAACGACAAAGTGTCAGAAAAAGGAAGCTCCTAGGCCTGAGCCAGCTCATAAAAATCAGTTAAACCTCCCAATAGATCGACATACCGCTCCCCCCCCCCCCCCCATTTCTCAGCCCAGGCAAGAAAGTATCAAGCAAGATAAACCCCTCCGCGAGTTTCGCCTCCTCCTAGGACTATAGCCCCCATAATGCAAGGTGAAAAAGGGTATGATTACTACACTCCCTTGAATGCCTCCCTGGAAACAATCTACCTCGCTATACGGGACAATGAGCTACTCCAGAAGCCCGCACCCATGAAAGCCCCAATCTATAGGAGGAACCGGTACAAGTACTGTGACTTCCATGAGGACGTGGGCCATAACACTTCAGAGTGTTATAACTTGCGCAACATAATCGAAGCCTTGATAAGGGGAGGATGTTTGATTGAATTCTTGTAGTAGGTTAGGGATAATATCCAGACTGGAAGGGAGGTACAAGCTGAGATCGGCGAGCATGCTGAGAAGAAAAAAAAGGAGCAGACTGATTTAATGCAGCAAATTCGGGTGATACATACCATCAGCGGAGGGCCCACACTGGCTGGCACCTCTAATAATTCCAGGAAAAACCATGCAAGGGAGATTCCCCGTGTAGATGAAGGTCGGGGTATCTTCAAGGTCAGCCAAAGCTCGGCTGGACCCTATCAGTCAGCTCAGATTGTTTTCACTGAGGCAGATGTTTTCAACACCGTGCAGCCGCATGATGATCCCATGGTGTACAAATTGCCAACTGCATGGTCCACCGTGTGCTAGTTGACATGGGCAGCAGTGTAGATATCCTCTTCAAGGACACCTTGGAAAGGCTGAATTTGAAGCAATGGTGTTACAATAGTTGCACAACCCAGCTCTATGGATTCACTGGGATTCGATCATACCAGTGGGATCAAAGATCCTCCCAGTGATCGATGGAACCGCACATCTCCAACAAAACGTTATGATGGACTTCGTGGTAGTCGACATCCCATCAGCCTATAATGCCATACTAGGGAGACCATTCCTATCCTCCTTGAAGGGAGTCCTATCTATCCACCATAATGTCCTGAAATTCCCGGTGGGGACCTAGGTAGGAGAGGTACGTGGGGACCAGCAAGCAGCTAGGAAATGCTATGCGGTGTCTGCCAATCTGATAGCTTTAGCAAAACAGTGTACAAGTTGCAACGATCCAGGATGTGGAAGCACTCGGGATGTCCCAGGAAGACATGTAGTCTGCAGATCATCCAGAGAGCGAGCCCATGATGCCCGATAAGGAAGAACATAGCAAGGAATGGACCAGCGGGTAACCCGTGGATAAACTAGAGGAGATAGCCATCGGAAATGACGACCCCTCCAAGGATTTCAAGGTTGGAGCTGCTCTCAGATCGGAAGTGAAAGAAGGTCTGATTGAGCTTCTTAGAGAATTCAGCGACATCTTCGCTTGGAGTCATTACGAGATGCCCGGGATCCCGATATCATTGGCTGCTCACCGATTAGCAGTGGATCCAACCTTCAAGCCCGTCAAACAGAAAAGGCGTCACTTTAAAGCTGAAAGAAACGCTGCTGTTCAGGAGGAAGTGGACAAATTGATCAGGGCAGGTTTTATCAGAGAGGTGCGCTACCCTGAATGGATTGCCAACATGGTCATGGTTACGAAGGCCAATGGGAAATGGCGTATGTGTGTCAACTACACCGACCTCAATCGGGCATGTCTAAAAGGCAGCTTTCCTTTACCAAAGATCGATCAGTTGGTCGACTCCATATCAGGAAACAAGCTTTCGAGCTTCATGGATGCGTTCTCAGGGTATAACTAGATTAAGATGCATCCATCTGACCAAGATAAGACCAGTTTCATTACCGAGCAGGGCCTGTACTGCTACAAGGTGATGCCGTTTGGCTTTAAGAATGCGGGGGCTACATACCAGCGACTAGTTAACAAACTGTTTAGGCTCAAAATTGGAAGGACGATGGAGGTATACATTGACGACATGATAACAAAATCACCAACCGCAGAAGGATATCAGAATGACCTTCGTAGGACTTTTCTAATCTTAAGGGAAAACCAGATGCGATTGAACCCTTCCAAATGTGCTTTCAGGGTAACTGTGGGGAAGTTTCTAGGCTTTATGGTTCATAAGAGAGGCATAGAGGCCAACCCAGAAAAGAACAAGGCTATCTTGGACCTGGAATCCCCCACATCACTCTAACAGGTACAAGTCTTGACAGGGCGTGTAGCAGCGCTCAACAGGTTCATTTCTCACTCCATCGATAAATGCCTCCCTTTCTTCAAAGCTATCAAGCAAGGGAGAAACATGAAATGGAACCAGGAGAGCGAGCAAGCCTTTCAAGCCTTGAAGAAGTAACTCACAAGCCCTCCATTGCTAGCTAAGCCAATTCCCGTAGAGGAACTGCAAATCTACTTAGTTGTCTCAGAAACTACAGTAAGTGGAGCTTTGTTCAAGGAATATGGAGACAGGGTTCAATGGCCCATATACTACGTGACTCATGCTCTAACCAAGCCAGAAAAAAATTATACCCTCCTAGAGAAGCTTGCCTATGCTCTGGTGACCTCCGTAAAAAAGCTTCGTCCCTACTTTCAGGCTCACTCAATAGTAGTGGTGACGGACCAGCCTCTCCGTGAATTTTTACAGAGGCCAGACGAATCTGGAAGGTTAGTTTTATGGGTTCTAGAGCTCACCCAGTTTGACTTGAAGTATAAACCTTGGACCACAATCAAGGCCTAGGCTTATACTGACTTTGTTGCAGAATTCTCAATGCTCACAGGCCAAGCGACCTCCTCAGCGACACATATAGCTCATGAGAAGATTTCAGAGATCTACAACTGGCCGGAAGGTTGTAAGTCCTAGATCCTCTACACAGATGGAGCGTCCGGGCAAACTAGGGAGGAGCTGGCATATTTTTAACAGACCCAGAGGGGACCGAATTCTATCAGTGCTTCAGATTCGAGTTTAAGGCTACCAATAATGAAGCGGAGTATGAAGCCCTCCTAGTCAGGATAAAGGCAGCCATTGAGCTTACGGTCGACTACCTGCAGATCAAAAGTGACTCGTTGCTCGTAGTCAATCAGGTTTCTGGGATTTACCAGGCAAAAGGGGATAACATGGTCACCTACCTAAAGTTAGTTTAGTTGCTTAAGAATAAATTTAACGGATTAAAGATCGAGCAGGTGCCTCAACACCAGAACCATCGTGCAGATGTCCTAGCAAAGATAGTTGTAAATGGAGGCCAAGCCTTACCACATGGAATTCCCCTCCAAGTGATCTCCAAACCAAGCATAATAGTGGGCAAGGAAATCTGCTTCATGGATCGTCAGCCTTGCTGGATGGATCCAATTGTTGCCTATCTCCAAGAGGGAAAGCTTCCCGAGGAGCTCGATCAAGCCCGAAGAATTAGAAGGCTCTCTGTCCAATATTGCATGATAGCTGGCAAGCATAATAGCGGGCAAGGAAATCTGTTCCATGGATCGTCAGCCTTGCTGGATGGATCCAATTGTTGCCTATCTCCAAGAGGGAAAGCTTCCCGAGGAGCTCGATCAAGCCCGAAGAATTAGAAGGCTCTCTGTCCAATATTGCCTGATAGAAGGATACCTTTACAGGAGGGGAATGTTCCTCCCTTTGCTTCGGTGTTTGCATCATGATGATGCCAAATGGGCGTTGAGAGAGGTTCATTCTGGGGACTGCGAGAATCACATCGGTAGTTAAGCTTTAGCATATCAAGTGCTCCGTATGGGGTATTACTGGCCAACTATCCACCAAGACGCAAGAAGCTTTGTACAATCTTGTGAACCATGCCAAAGGACCTCGAACTTGAGTCACCTCCCACCAGAGTGGCTGTCATCTCTCAGTTCGCCCTACCCCTTTGCCATGTGGGGGTTCGACCTAATCAGACCTCTTCCCACCTCTCCTCGGCAAGCAAAGTATGCTATTGTGGCCATCGATTATTTTAAAAGGTGGGTCGATGCAAGGCCTCTTTCCTGAATATCAGAGAAGAATATGACTAAGTTCATCAAAACCAACGTGGTTTACAGGTTCTGGGCCCTTCTCATCATTGTAGCCGACCTAGGCAAGAAGTTCGACAACGCCCGATTCAAAGATTTTGTGAAGGTTTGGGAATCGACCTCAGGTACGCTTCAGTAGCCCATCCTCAAACTAACAGGCTGGTGGAATCTACACACAA
The DNA here is from genome assembly GCA_033220585.1 of Dipteronia sinensis. Classification (NCBI taxonomy): domain Eukaryota; kingdom Viridiplantae; phylum Streptophyta; class Magnoliopsida; order Sapindales; family Sapindaceae; genus Dipteronia; species Dipteronia sinensis. The sequence continues at coordinate 70,185,796 of CM065640.1, forward strand.
GACTATCAAGAAGCTGCTGAAGAAGAAATTACAGCAGAAGAAAGACAAATGGGTCGAGGAGCTACCCGAGGTCCTCTGAGCATACCAGACTACGAAGAGGACAACTACTAGGGAGACACCCTACTCCCTAGCCTTCGGAGTTGAAGCGGTCCTTCCCATCGAGCATAAATTAACCTCCTTCAGGGTGCGGCACTTTGAACCTGAAAGCAACGAAGTCATGCTCCGAGCTAATCTAGATCTCCTAGAAGAGAAACAAGACAGAGTTGCTGAGAAAGTGGCGATTTACCAGAACAAGATTGCTAGGTATTTCAACAGAAAGGTCAGAGCCCAGAACTTCAAAGAAGAAGATTTGGTGCTTATGAAAGTGACCTTGAATACTCGGAGAAGGTCGAACAGAGTCCTAGGTCCCAATTAGGAAGGGCCATACTTGGTGAAGGTAGTGGCTCGCAATGAGGCATACAGGATATGGATGGTCGACCCATGGACCACACCTGGAATACAGATCACTTGAGGAAGTTTTATCCCTAAGCAGGGGACTCTTGAGCAGATTACCCCCATTTAGGTTTCAATAAAATCCCTAACAACAATATACTATATTTCGATCATCAATAAAGTCTACTATTTCACTATCACTAATTAAGTTCTACATTTCTTTCTCCATATACGGCTAGGTTCTCCACGAGTAAGTTCACCATAATCGCCTCAAGACTAGGGATTAGCCGAGGAAGCCCCCTCGCTACCTTTGATGCCTTGACCGGGCACCACCTCCCGCCAAGAAGGATCAGAGTGTAAGAGCATAGTTGCCAGCAGGATCTTGAGACCAGGGACTAGCCAGGGAAGCCCCCTCGCTACCCCTGATGCCTTGGTCAGGCTACCACCCCCAATAAGGGTATGAGTGTAAGAGCATAGTTGTCATCTATATCTCGAGACCATGAAATAGCTAGACAGCCCTCCTGATGCCTTGGTCAGGCTACCACCCCTAAGAAGGGTCTAAGTGTAAGAGCATTGTTGCCATCCAGATCTCGAGACCAGGAAATAGCTAGACAACCCTCTTGATGCCTTGGTCGAGCTACCACCCCCAAGAAGGGTATGAGTGTGAGAGCATAGTTGCCATCCAGATCTCGAGACCAGGAAATAGCTAGACAGCCCTCCTAATCCCTTGGTAGGGCTACCACCCCCCAGAAGGGTCTGAGTGTAAAAGCATAGTTGCCATCCAGGAAATAGCTAAATAGCCCTCCTGATGCCTTGATCGGGCTATTTCCCCGAGAAAGGATTCCAACCTAAATAATTGTTTCGCTTACGGGATTGAGGTCGCCATGATAAGGATCTTCTACATCGCAAGTTTAAAGTTTGAACAAGGGACCATCAAAGATGCAGGATACAATAGGACCCTTTTCCAAAGATAGGAATTCCTTCCAAGTGGTGGAAATTGGAAACTGGGTGACCACCTAGCTAGCGGGTGTATGCTTAGTGGATTTTGAGTTTCTCCTTTCCAAATTTCATTAAGTCAAAGTTATTTCGGAGGTTGCATCATGGTTGAGATCACGAATGAAACAAGGAGTTCTCAGTCAAGTTGGAAGCTCATCAAGATTAGTCAAAAAAAGTATGAAGGAAATCATAGAAGATTCTCATTAATGGTAAGGGAGCCTATCCCCTAGTAAGGCTACATTCATCAAGCAAGGAGCCCAACCCCCGGTTTCGGGCTATAAAAAAAAATATACATAAGATTGACTAAACCGATCATGAGTAAAACGGGGTGCCCACCCCTTTTTTACGGGCAATAGAAGCAAGTTATGAATAGATCCCTTTAAGCTCCGGCACCCTCCTAATTCCGCCCTACTACTCCTCCTTCATGGTGATCCTCGCCCCCAGCTCCTTCTTCAGGTGATGGCCCATTTTGGTCACCCTCGCCAGCTACCTCTTCCTCCACAAGTTCCTCGATTGCCTGCTACCCAGCTGGTTCCTCCTCCAAGACCTCACTGACCACTGTCATAACCTTAAAAGGGATGGCCGCATCAAGAAGGGCAACCATGGATTCCGTCTTGCTTCGGTCAACCCCCAACTCTACCCTAGAGGGTTCTTCTAGGCAGTCTTCAACCATGGATTCTCCATGAGCTGAGACGGGGAAGATATGAGGAGGAAGGGAAGGATCTACCTTGATATGTGGCCTCTCGGCTCCATACAGACTAGAAGGAACTGCTCCATCACCCTCAGGGCGAGACATTTCTGCGACCCTGGCCAGTATCTCCTATCTATCCCAACCGACGATAGTCGATAGGTTAGAGGGAAGAGGCAGAGCTTCTACAACCTGGAAAGAGGCATAAAAATACCCATCGCTGAAAGAGGCATCCACCTCAGCTTGCAGCTTGGCCACCTAAGCATGCAGGTCCTGATTCTCGAGGTCCAACTTCTTGGCCTCGGCTTTCCAAGAATCCCTCTGCCTAGCCCATCGTTTAGAATGAAGGATTTCTTGATCAAAGGATAGCTTCATCCTCTTGTAATCATAGCGGAGGTCGTTTAGCTCATCCTCCATTCCTTTTTGACTGGAGGTCATCTCTTATACTAGTATCTGAGCTCGCCTGAGTAATCCTATGGCCTTCTCAGCTTCGGCCTCAGCCTTTGCGGCCCGATCACAGAGGAAGGCTACCTGATTACCCATATCTACGTTTAATTTGAAGGCCTACAAGATGCAAAGCAAGAATTAGGAAACGATCAAGCTAGCAGTTGTAGAAAAAGCATAAAGGAAAAATAATTACCTCAGCCAAGACAGCGGACACTTTTGTGAGCAAAATGTCGACGGGCATTGAAGCCACCTCGGATAGCCCACCACCCGAACAAGACATAATAAATTGCTTCAGGACTTCGTCCTGCCCCGTTGAGCTCGACTGATGACTAGAGCGGGCATGAAGAATTTCTGCAACACCAGCCTCGAGGTCTCCCGAAGCTCGAGGAGTTGGAAGAGCAGAGACATCGGGTGGGTTAACCGTGGGAGCATCAGTAGTACCAATAACAGCGGAGGGGGCAGAGGTAATTTTATCAGCAGCCTAGGAAGCAGTGGTTCCCCTATTTCATGCCCAAGAAGCCAGCGACGCGAGGTTGGCCATCCTAGACCCAGCTGGGGTAAGGGACAGAGCAGGAGCGGGCGCGATCCCAGCAGAGACAATCAGCCCTTCCCTCCCCAAACCAACAAAAGAAAACCCTTGCGTCAATCTGGCAGAGGGAAGAGGAGTGTGAGCTTGCCAGGATCGTTGGGCTTCGTAAGAGGCTGGTTCAATGACAGAAATTGCTAATAATAATAAAAAGAAGTTGAAAACGTCAAGACTGAGCTACTCAACAAAACAAAGCAAAACGATTCAGTGTTACTTACGAGGAATATCATTGGACATCCGCAGGTATTGATTCACCCTATGAGAATAGAAGGAATCAGTAGTGGGGAACTTCAGGTTCAAGTAGTTCCTTGCAAGGATAGCCTTCAAAACAGTTTCAGACTCAGTTGGCAAAGAATCCCGATCCCACGATGGCTTGTCATTGAAAGCTGTGAGGACCATGAACTCCTGCCTGCCGATGAAGATCGAGCTTCCCCAGTCACCCCCTTCCAGGATCCACTCCTCCTTCCAGGTTGGGTCTTTCTTTCAGGCACCGGGAATGATGAAGTTAAGCTTGTTCTTAGCTTTCGCATTGAACTGACCTCGGTGAGCACTGGTTAGGCTTCCGATTTGAAAAAGGTAAGCCAGCTCCTCTGCTCCGGGCTCTCTCGTCACTTTGCTCAGCTGGCACTGCTCCCTCCATAGCATGAGGAACCAATCAAATGCCTCTAGAAGCCGGGTGTCAACTGGAGAGGAGCTAGTTGTAGGGCGTTGTGAGCTGGTCGAAGGGTAAGATGAAGGGGAAGCCTGACCCCATTCTCGAGAACAGCCACATGAATCGGTAGCACACCATTGGAAAGATTGAAGACATTATAGCATTTGGGAGGAACCGAGATAGAAATAATATTAGGAATGCCGTACTTGGACCTCAAGCGGTCAATTGAGGTCGGGTCGATTATAGAGTCAGGGATAACCCTGAAGTCATAGGGGGGAAGCCTCTCCAGAGAAGGACCAGCAACCGTGACTTGACTCTTCCCGGCAGCGTCATCTTTGTTCTCTCTGTCAGAGCCTTTGTCGACCAAATCCAGAGGATTTTCAGGTCGATTAGAGAACTCGGTCCCAATGGCCATGTTTCTGTTTGATAGCCGGTGATAGGGGCTTGGTGGGGAGTCATCGCTGCCGAAGCTCTTGCCTGCCCACTTTCTGTGGGCGAGACTAGCGACCTCCTCGCCATCGACAATGGAATCGACAGAGTCGCGGCTGGTTTTGACATGGTAAAGCCAGGTTTGCAAGGCCAACAAAAGGAAGAGGAACTTTTTCTCCGCAGAAAGTTTGAAATTTGAAAGAAGGGAAAGTATGAGGAAGGCGGTGAAACAGTCAGGTTTAAATAGGAGTGGATAAAGCAATGACGTCAGTGACACGAAAGAAAAATCTTCAGTGGGATTGCCTCGAATCACGGAATGGCTGTAACACAGCCGGATTATTTTGGGAATACACTGGTCTACACTCGCCACGCCACTTGGGCAATTAATGAGAAGATTTCCACCAAGATTCTGGTAACGGTAATGGAGGGAAAATTTAACAATTAAAATAGGGAATCTGACTCCAACCCCAAACTCAATCATCGGTGTTCAAGTCAGAAGGGATTTCTATTAATAGCCAAATTTGGCTGGGTACCAAAGGGAAATTCTCCACCCTCATAGCCAAATCCAGGCCCAAGATTATCCACCATGAAGCCTCAGGTCCAGGGGCCGAGCTACGGAGCCACCCTGCAGAAGCGAGGAAAGGTAGTCGAGCTTTGGAATCACCCGAGACGGAGCCTGACACGATCGGATCGAGCTCATAACACCGAGGTCGAAATTACCTCGCAACCTCCCTAGAAGTCCGCCATCCCCTCAAAACTCAGAGAGAAATCTATTTGGATTAAAGCTCGCACTATACCATCGCTCCACCTCACTGAAGGAAGGTTCAGACCAGTTTGGACAAGTATGGGGAAGTTCATCGAAGCCCTGCTGCCATCAAAGAGCGCTCGCAAGGGGCCATTCAAAGCTCCAAGGGACCTGGAAAAGTCAGACCAAGCTCCTAGCACCAAGACCAGGGTGTAGGGAAAAATTGCTTAAAACCGCAGCGGAAGGCGAAAAAATAATTTTCGTATAGTTTAAAATTTTTCTAAAGATTTGAACCTTAACCCTTTAATTTATTAAACTCAAATATACGATTAGAGTTAAATACCTCTTGTCACGTGATCCGATTGACTTACGTCGATGGTAATCCGCAAGATCTTCAATCCTAGCACGTACGTGAATCACCTAGGAGCGTGGTCTCCCTTTTTCTTTGAATTGCTTACCTTAGAATGGATGTAAGGAATTTCTGATCTTGATCTTCAATAGTAAAACACCAAGAGCCTAAAAAAATAGTTCCGGTCACTTTTGAATTCACAATCAATATGATTGAAACTCGCGTAACCCTAAATCGAAAGTGTGCACAAAACCTTTTGATGTTAAAGGCTTGTAAGTGCACTATCGAATGAGAACTTATTTTCTTTTTCTCTCTTGGTCGAAAGTCTATTTGTATAGAGTAGGATTTTTTATTTTCAAAACAAACAAAAATCTCTCTCTATTTTGCTTCTTGGTGGCCGAAAATTCATAACCTTATATTTATAGGTTGGCCGAATTTTCTCCTTCACCAAGTAGGGTTGGCCGAATTCATTGAATAGGAAATCTAGGGTTGATTAATTTCCTTACTTGAAAAGGAATTGTCCTTTTCCCTAATTCCTATCAATTCAAGAATCCTAACCCTTGTAGAACTAGTGGTGGCCGAATTCTTTGTATAATAAGGAGTGTATATGGACTTAATCCTTACCACATTAGGACTCCTATCACTTAAAAGAATTCCAACCCTAATCCAACACCTAGTATTTAATTTACTGATCGGGAAAAGATTTTGATTTAAACTATTAATTAATTAAATAATTAATTAATTCCCATTTAATCAAAACAATAAAATAAAATAATATCTTGGGCTATTTTATTTAGCCTTGCCGCCCATACCATGTATATATGGGCCCAATATTATTTTCTTATTTTATTTAATCCATTAGACTTTAAATAAAAGCCCACATGTGAACCGGACTTATTCTTACTAAAAGAAACAAGCCTACATGTCTCCTTTTAATATATTAATATAATAGTGCAGCCCATTAAATAAATAATAGACATATTATATTCTTAATATATTAAATGCAATTCTAGATGGACCGATAAATTGGTCCGGTAGAATATATCAAGTGATCCACGGAAGTATGTGTGGATTGTGGATCTTGGCGGGCTATCTAAATTTAAGCTTCAATAGACATAACCTAATCACAATAAACAAATGATTCACTTAGGTCCGATCTATTAATTTTAACTCATTCCACTAAAGAGCTAAAATTGAATTCTTAAATAAAGATAGAATAAGGAGATGTTTCTCATTCATACCCTAGACAATCTTATAGGAGATGGTGTATCCTCGTGAATAATATCAGTAATCGCCAGGAGCTCATAGACTGCCTATAGCTCTCCAAGTTACCAAATTTCCTCATATGACCACATTTTGAACTTGGATATTTTGACTTGTCCAGAAGCCATGTCTTCAATAATCATTATTGAAAACTCAACGTTGAGATTTAATATCCAATACCTCAAAACATCCGTATGATGATATTATACTCTCATTTAATAAATGGAGCCACGATGTCCATATCTATAAATGAAGTCCTCTATCGATTAACAAATGAATACCACCAAACTATCGAGGATAGACTATGCTATATAATCGTACTCATTGAAAGCTCAAATGATAACACTTGCAACCATAAGTCCATCATTTATCTCAGGATTTAGATAGACTCTCCGATTGTCCTGATAATGAAAAGACTTATATCTAGTGACGGTTCTAGATAAAGTATTTCATTGTGATCCAGTTCAATGCACCCAGTGCACTAGATTCTTTTACTCGAAAACCTTTCGATGATTTTAGACTCTTCATAACTCATTTGATCCCACTCAAATGCTAGTAAAAGAATTCTACAACTTTATCAAGATAGAGGTGCCCAACCTTTAACTTAAGTTATGAACGTTATTTAAGACTAACTAAAGAATTGTGTCTACCTTACACATATCCGGATGTACAAAAAATTCTTCATATCTCATAGTCTTTTGACCTTATGATTATTTACCTTGACAATTATAATTATAAATGCTATAAGATTTTGCAGAATCAGAAATCACTTTATTTATATGAAAAGATTGTCAATTACAAATTACACTCTTGCTATTGAGCATAATCCTAACAATCTCCCACTTGCGCTATAGCAAATGTGTCATATCTCTCATTCCCATGTTCTCTAGGTGCCCATCAAAACTCTTCTGAGGTAGAGCCTTTGTGAAGGGATCTGCTAGATTTTCTGCCGACGCGATTTTGGTAATCGTCACGTCTCCCCTATGAACAATCTCCCTTAAATAATGATACTTTCTTTCAATGTGTTTTCCTCTCTTATGACTTCTTGGTTCTTTCGAATTAGCCACTTCTCCACTGTTGTCACAGTAGATAGTGATCTGCTTATTCGCACTAGGAACTACTTCTAAGTCAATCAAGAATTGGCGAAGCCAAACAGCCTCCTTGGCAGCTTCGCATGCAGCTACATACTCTGCTTCCATGGTGGAGTCATCAATACAAGATTGCTTGATACTCCTCCAAATGACTGCTCCTCCTCCAAGAGTAAACACAGATCCTGATGTGGATTTTCTAAAGTCAGAATCCGATTGGAAATCAGAATCTGTATACCCAACGGGGATTAAATCCCCTCCAGAGTATACAAGCATATTATTTTTCGTTCTCCTAAGATACTTGAAAATATGCTTGACTGCTGTCCAGTGATCAGGACCAGGTTTCGATTGAAACCTGCTAACTATGCCAACAGCAAAACAAATATCTGGTCTAGTACAGAGCATTGCATACACGAGACTTCCAACTACCGAGGCATATGGAATTCTACTCATGAATTGCTCTTCATGCTCAATCTTAGGAACTTGTTCCTTAGAAAGTTTGATTCCATGCCTAAAAGGTAACATACCTTTCTTGGAATCTTGCATGGAAAACCTAGACAAGATTTTGTCTATGTATGAAGCTTGGGATAGTGCAATCGTTTTATTCTTTCTATCTCTTATTACTTGGATACCTAGAATAAAACTTGCTTCTCCTAAGTCCTTCATATCAAATTGTTTTGCTAACCATTCTTTTACTGATGTCAATACTCCCACATCGTTTCCAATAAGTAATATATCATCTACTTAAAGAATAAGGAAAACCAACTTGTCACCTTTGATCCCTTTGTATACACAAGGTTCTTCAAGGTTATGTAAAAATCCAAAACCTTTTACAGCTTGGTCGAATCTTATGTTCCAGGATCTGGATGCTTGCTTTAATTCATAAATTGATTTCTGCAACTTGCATACCTTTTCCATTTGGCCCTTTTCAATGAATCCTTCTGGTTGCATCATATAGATGCTTTTGTCAAGACTTCCATTAAGGAAAGCTGTCTTGACGTCCATTTGCCAAATCTCTAAATCTAAAGATGCTGCAATGGATAAGAGTATCCTAATGGATTTAAGCATGGCCACAGGAGAGAAGGTTTCCTCGTAATCGATACCTTCTTTCTGTGTGTAACCTTTAGCTACCAATCTAGCTTTAAAAGTTTCCACATTTCCATCCATACCTCTTTTCCTCTTGTATACCCACTTGCACCCAATGGGTTTTATCCCTTTAGGCAAGTCTACAAGGGACCAGAATTTGTTATCGAACATGGATTCAATCTCAGATTGCATTGCCTTTTGCCAATGGTGACAATCAACATCCTCCATTGCTTCTTTGTACGTGTAGGGATCATCGTCGTCAGGGAGATTCTCAACAGATTCTCCTAGACCGATGTATCTTTTAGGTTAGGTTCTAACCCTCCCACTACGACGAGGAATGGTAGGTTGTTGATTTTGTGTTGGAGTGGAAATTACCATTGGGTTAGGTTGTGAAACCTCTTGTGGAATTGTATCTCCTGACATACCATTCAGGACAATTCTACTTTTGGGCACAAAATTATTCATATAGTCCATTTCTAGAAATGAAGCATTTGTTGAAACAAATACTTTTAGATCATTAGGACTATAGAAATAATATCCTTTAGTTCCTTTTGGATACCCCACAAATATGCATGTTTCCGAACGGGACTCCATCTTTTCTGTCTTTCCTTTTAACACATGTGCAGGACAACCAAATATCCTTATTTGTTGTAAACTAGGCTTTCGCCCAGTCTACAACTCATATGGTGTTCCAGGAACCTTTTAGGATTATGCTCAATGGCAAGAGTGTAAAATTGTAATTGACAATCTTCTCATATTAATAAAGTGAATTCTGATTCTTACAATTACTTATAGCATTTATTATTATAATTGTCAAGGTAAATAATCATAAGGTCAAAAGACTATGAGACATGAAGAATTGTTCATACATCCGGATATGTATGAGGTAGACACAATTCTTTAGTTAGTCTTGAATAACGTTCACAACTTAAGTTAAAGGTTGGGCACCTCTATCTTGTTAAAGTTATAGAATTCTTTTACTAGCATTTGAGTGGGATCAAATGAATATGATGAGTCTAAAATCATCGAAAGGTTTTCGAGTAAAAGAATCTAGTGCACTAGGTGCATTGAACTGGATCACAATGAAATACTTTATCTAGAACCGTCACTAGATATAAGTCTTTTCATTAAAGAGGACAATCGGAGAGTCTATCTTAATCCTGAGATAAATGATGGGCTTATGGTTGCAAGTGTTATCATTAGAGCTATCAATGAGTACGATTATATAGCATAGTCTATCCTCGATAGTTTGGTGGTATACATTTGTTAATCGATAGAGGACTTTATTTATAGATATGGATCATCATATGGATGTTTTGAGGTATTGGATATTAAATCTCAACGTTGAGTTTTCAATAATGATTATTGAAAACATGGCTTCTGGACAAGTCAAAGTATCCAAGTTCGAAATGTGATCATATGAGGAAATATGGTAACTTGGAGAGCTATAGGCGGTCTATGAGCTCTTGGCGATTACTGATATTATTCACGAGGATACACCATCTCCTATAAGATTGTCTAGGGTATGAATGAGAAACATCTCCTTATTCTATCTTTATTTAAGAGTTCAATTTTAGCTCTTTAGTGGAATGAGTTAAAATTAATAGATTGGACCTAAGTGAATCATTTGTTGATTGTGATTAGGTTGTGTCTATTGAAGGTTAAATTTAGATAGCCCGCCAAGATCCTCAATCCACACGTATTTGCATTGATCACTTGATATATTCTACCGGGCCGATTTAAGGGTCCATCTAGAATTGTTTTAATATATCAAGAATAAAATATGTCTATTATTTAATTAATGGGCTGCACTATTATATTAATATATTAAAAGGAGACATGTGGGCTTGTTTCTTTTAGTAAGAATGGGTATGGTTCACATGTGGACTTTTATTTAAAGTCCAATGGATTAAATGAAATAAGAAAATAATATAAGGCCCATTTATATAAGTGGGGCGGCAAGGTGTATATATTAACCTAATATATTATTTTGTTTCATTGTTTTAATTAAATAAGAATTAGTTAATTTATTAATTAATTGTTTAATTAAGAAACAAATCTTTTTCTGATCAGGAAATATATTTCATAAAGTTATACTATTGGTAGTAGTATATTAAAAGTAAAAGACTTGTCTGATAAGAAAATAAATAAATAATTTTATTTATTTAATCAAATAAGAAGTCTTTTTATTTAGTCAATAAAAGAATAAAAATATCTATGAGTTGGATTGGGTTTTGAAGTCTAAAGGTTGATGGAAATTAGAGTGCAACACAAACTCTTTTTGGTATGTGATTTGCGGCAACCCTAGTCCATTTAGAGGAAGATTTCGGCAATCCTAAATAGAAGAGAAAGCAAAATTTCGGCCACCTATATAATTCCACATATAGAATTCGGCCACCATAGTTGATTGAATGATTCAATTTTTCTTCTTCTTCTCAATTCATAGAAAAGGATAATTTTTATTCTACTAAACATAAAAGAGAGAAGAGATTATTCTTTGATAGTACACTGATTGCTTGTTCAACAATAAGCTTGTGTGTACAACATCGAATTAGGTTCACGCGAGTTTCGATCATTAGATTGAGAACTCAAAAGTGACCGGAATAATTTTTGTCTTCTTTTGATTGTTTTGTGACTAACAAAAGAAAAAGAAAACTTTGTTCATCCATTCTCAGGTTTGCAATTCAAAGAAAAAGGGAGACCACGCTCCTAGGTGATTCACGAACGTGTTCGGATTGGAAGATCTCGCGGTACTGTTCACGGGGGTACTGTTCACGATCACTATTCACGCGGGTACTGTTCACGGGCATCGAAAAAGATTTTACGGATTACCAATCGACGTAAGTCAATCGGATCACGCGTCAAGAGGTATTTAACTCTAACCGTATATATTTGAGTTTAATTAATTAAAAGGTTAAGGTTCAACTTTGAGAAAAATTTTAAAACCATACGAAATCTACTTTTCGCCTTCCGCTGCGGTTTTAGTTAATTTTTCCCTACAGAACCGACTTCGATGGTACCACGTTTAGAATATATATTGCAGTTTGTAGAGCATATCCCCAAAAAGAAATAGGAAGTGTTGAATAACTCAACATAGACCTAACCATGTTCAAAAGAGTTCTATTTCTCCTTTCTGCTACCCCATTTTGTTGAGGTGTACCTGGTGCAAAAAACTGAGAAACTATCCCATTATCAATAAGATATTGCTGAAACTCACCAGATAGATATTCTCCACCACGATCAGATCCCAAGATTTTTATGCGTTTCTCAAGCTGATTTTCTACTTCAGCGTTGAATGCTTTGAACATGTCAAAAGCATCCGACTTATGTCTCATGAGATACACATAACCAAATCTTGAGTAATCATCTGTGAAGGTGATGAAGTACTCATATCCACCTTTAGCTTGAATGCTCATAGGACAACATACATCAGTGTGTATTAGTCCTAAACATTCAGTGGCTCTTGCACCTTTGGTATTGAATGGTCTTTTGGTCATTTTACCTTCCAAACAATATTCACAAGTTGGTAGATCATCAACCTTTAAGTCACTTAAAGGTCCGTCACATACCAATCTTTTAATCCTATTAAGGTTAATGTGACCTAGGCGTAAATGCCAAAGGTAGGTTTCATCTTTTGATAATTTTACTCTTTTATGATTAGGTTTCGTTATTTCTGTGTCTAACGAGTGAGAGATATTTCTATGCAAAAAGAATAGATTGTTTTCCAATGTACCTTTGCAAACAATTTTGTCATTCTTACTAATAATAAAAGCTTTATTAAAAGTAACCGAATATCCAAATTTATTTAAACAAGAAACTGAAATTAAATTCCTCTTGAATTGAGGTACATAATAAACGTCGATTAAATCTAAATGCCTACTAGAATCTATAATAACTCTAATATCTCCCACTGCACTTGCAGACACTAACGATCCGTTGCCCAAGCGCAAATTGATTTCGTTCATATTCAGCCTTCTCCTTTCTTGGAACCCCTGTAAGGAATAACAAACATGATTAGTGGCTCCAGAGTCTATGATCCAAGAATCTGTAGAATCTGCCAGAAAATATGTTTCAAGATAATTAATATTACCTTCTCCCTTCTTGTTCTGGGACTTTAGGCAATTTCTTTTCCAATGTCCCTTTTCACCACAAAGGAAGCATTTCCCTTTGATCTTGGTTACTTTCTTGGTCTCCTTCTTGGTAGGCCCAAGTTGCTTTTTCTTCTGTTGTTTCTTGACCTTTTGACGGGTCTTAACAGTAGCAACTTTACCAACCATATGAATCTCTTGACCTTTGCTTTTCACAAGGATCTTTTCAACGCTTTGAACATCTTGCATCAGGCCCTGTAAGGTGTATTCCTTTTTGTTCAAGGTGTAGTCCAACTTGAACTGATCAAAGGAATCTGATAGTGAGTTGACAACCATGTCAATTTTGGTCTCACCATCTATCTCAGCGCAATTTAATTCTGCAATATTTAGATGTGCTATGACTTTCATCATGTGATCTTTCACAGCCTGTCCAGGTTTCATCCTAAGATTCATAAAAGCAGTCACTGCCTCTCTCTTAGTCGTCCTAGAACTCATAGCAAACATCTCTTCCAGAGACATCATAATATCAGCAGCAGACCCCATTCCTTCATGCTGCTGTTGCAACACGTTGGAGATAGTAGCCATAATGTAACATTTGGCCATATCATCTGAGGTCTTCCACTGCTCATACTTATCTCTTTGCAAAATACTTGATTCATTATTAGGAGCAGGTGGTTTAGGAGTAGTTAGAACAAACTTATGTTTTTCACTTTGCAGCAACAACCCAATTTTCCTTTTCCATGTGACATAATTATCTCCAGTTAAAGTGTTATCTTTCAGGATGTTCATAAGTGATGGGGTCATGATTTCTGAATAAAACAAAAAGCATGTATAAGTAAATAATCATGATAAAGCACTTTCGAATATTTATCTTGAATTAATTAAATAACTCAATCGTGAAAAATTCAACGGTGATCCAACACCCATAAATGTTACACCTCCTTCGGGAGTTCGCACCATTTACTAGTTGGACTAGGTCCCACCTAATTATTAACATAACAACCAGCGTTTTCAATTTTAGCCTTGCAATTTTATTAACAAGAACTCTCGAGAGGATATTAATAAAATTACATTGAGTTTGTTACCAAGATATCGACCCTCAATTTTCTCTCACGAAAATCCCTCATCTGGGAGTAGATCTCGTTTGAGTCAATTGTCTAATCTATCCTTGTTAGGAAGTATTTTGCTAAATTCCATTTATGGACGCCCCTCGGGGGGATTACCAATAAATAATAAAGCTCAACTAACCTTGGAGGCCATAGGTGTTCTAACACACCTTCTCCCACTCAATTATTTAAGGCGTGTGATTAAATTCCAAAGAATGATTTTACCAAGTTATCTAGATGCCAATTAGATACCTAAATCATTCAATGCATGTTCATACCAAAAGAGATATATGAGTGGCACTCCTATTCTATATGACATGTTATCATACAATAAAAAATATTGTAATATTTATACATAAAAATAAATAGCCACAATTTTGGTCCATCCTAGAAAAGCATGTAAATTACAGTTGTACGGAATACAAAAAAAAAATTCCTTTCTTGGTGAACAAGACTTCAAGCGACCATCTCGCGCACGTAACTCGCGCGGCCGAAGATCACCAAGCAGCCCATGTGCACGCCTAGCCCATGCAAGGGCATGAGCTGCCGCATGGCCAGCCCATGCATGGATTGCGCGCGCTGCTGCACCGCAACAAGCGCAGCTGCACGCTTGGTTGCGTGCGCGCTTGTTGTCTCGGTGCGCGCGGGTGCCAAGCTCGGTTCCGGATGCTCCAATTTCTTCAAATCTTCGAGTCTTCGAATCTTGAATATATTACAACTTATTTTATACAATAAAATACTGCAGAAATATATATATATTTTTTATTTAAACTACTGCAGTATTTTTTTTTTTTTACAAATAAAAAACTGCACTTATTTTAATACAATAAAAACTGCACTAAATTTTAATACAATAAAAAACTGCAGTATTTTTACAATAAAATTAATAAGAACTTAGCAACTACTAAGAAGGAATTATGGCGATAATAGACCACCCTTCTTGTTACAATTCCGAAACAAAAAATACATAAAAATTCTAGGACCAAAATCGAGCAATAACAATTCACTTTATAACAACATATATAAATCCATACATTCCACATGTAATTATATATGCGAATACCTAAAGTGCCATCTCTTTCTAAAACATGCATAATCACAATAAAAAGAAATAGATTCACATATATATACGTTAATTAATTAAAGGGTACAACCAAGGCTCTGATACCAATTGTAGGGAAAAATTGCTTAAAACCGCAGTAGAAGGCGAAAAAATAATTTTCGTATAGTTTAAAATTTTTCTAAAGATTTGAACCTTAACCCTTTAATTAATTAAACTCAAATATACGGTTAGAGTTAAATACCTCTTGTCGCGTGATCCGATTGACTTACGTCGATGGTAATCCGCAAGATCTTCAATCCTAGCACGTACGTGAATCACCTAGGAGCGTGGTCTCCCTTTTTCTTTTAATTGCTTACCTTAGAATGGATGTATGGAATTTCTGATCTTGATCTTCAATAGTAAAACACCAAGAGCCTAAAAAAATAGTTCCGGTCACTTTTGAATTCACAATCAATATGATTGAAACTCGCGTAACCCTAAATAGAAAGTGTGCACAAAACCTTTTGATGTTAAAGGCTTGTAAGTGCACTATCGAATGAGAACTTATTTTCTTTTTCTCTCTTGGCCGAAAGTCTATGTGTATAGAGTAGGATTTTTTATTTTCAAAACAAACAAAATTCTCTCTCTATTTTGCTTCTTGGTGGCCGAAAATTCATAACCTTATATTTATAGGTTGGCCGAATTTTCTCCTTCACCAAGTAGGGTTGGCCGAATTCATTGAATAGGAAATCTAGGGTTGGTTAATTTCCTTACTTGAAAAGGAATTGTCCTTTTCCCTAATTCCTATCAATTCAAGAATCTTAATCCTTGTAGGACTAGTGGTGGCCGAATTCTTTCTATAATAAGGAGTGTATGTTGACTTAAACCTTACTGACAAGACGCGTTTTTCCCTTATGTCGTTTTAAAAGATCAGTCCGTCAATAATATTTTAAGAAACCTCACAAAGCCTAAATTAGTTTACAAACATAAATATAGCGGCAAGTGGGTGTCGTCCACAGGGAGCGGAGTTAGCCAAGTTAGTTAAAGCTAAAGCAATGGTATGTATATATATATATATATATATAATAGCAAAACATGAATTGGTGAAAATGTAGATTGTGAACCAACTCTAAATAACACTAAATTAAATAAGTAAATAAAATGAAGGGGGAAAATGGAGTGAAGGGTATATAGATGATGGAAACTAAGGAGTTAATGGATTCGAAAGCAAATACTGGGCAATGTAACAAACTTGTCAATAGCACGGCTCTTCAAGGTAACCGACCTAGGATGTATAGAGTCGGTTATTTATCCCTAGAAGGTGGCCAACCTAGGATGTATAGTGCTGACCACCTATTAGGGATTAATCCTTGTAAACTACCAACCTAGGATGTATAGAGTTGATTGTTTACCGGATTCTAGAAATGAAGCTCGTCTACCTAACATTGACTCAACCGATTACAAATAGTCACCCTAGGATGTATAGTGATGACTTCTAACTCTCTCACGGATTCCGACCTAGGATGTATAGTGCCGGAAATACGAACGAGGTTAGATTAAAACCGCGGTTTAAGAGTCGGAATTCATGACTTTCCGTCTATTCTTTAGAGCATTAAACAAATAAATAGAATGTATATCTAGATGCAATACTCATACATAAAACAAAGACATCTTGCAAAGATCATGTATCTACACAAGAAATCAATGATAAACATTCACAACAAGAATAGATCAATGGAAGATAGACATGAATATCCATATAATATCAAGTTTATGTACAAGCCAAATATTAAACTAACTACTCCATCAACCCCTTAGAGGGGATTTAGCTACTCATTACAACTAGGAAATCAGTAGAGAGGAGAAAGAAATAACCCTTGGAGAACATCTCCTTCCTTGAAGTGGCTCCAATCTCCTAACTTCCTTGAAGTTGAGTAGAGAATGTAAGGATGAGAGGTAGAGAGAGAAACTAGATCTAAGAATGTTTAATCTGTCCTAAACGGAGTCAAAAGCTCCTTAAAACGTTTCTATACTTTTCTATTTATACTAAATACAAAAATAGGTCACTTAAGCTTTGAAAATCAGACTGGCGCGCTCGGAGTGCGGGTGATTTACCCGCACTATATGGGTTGCCTGTAACTTCAGTTCTCGGATCAGTTAATTAGTTCGGGTGGAGTGCGGTTGAATTACCCGCACTTGACCCGCACTTGGCCCGCACTTGGCATCGCACTGTGACCGCACTTCCCTCTCAGGTGCAAAATCTACCTTCTGTCTTGAGCAACAGTGCGGGTAGAGTGCGGTTGGATGACCCGCACAGTACCCGCACTCTAATGTCAGGTGCAATTCTGCTCTTCTGTTCTTGATGCAAGTGCGGGTAGAGTGCGGTTTGATGACCCGCACAGTGCCCGCACTCTAGTGTCAGGTGCGATTATGTTCTTCTGTTCTTGATGCAAGTGCGGGTAGAGTGCTGTTTGATGACCCGCACAGTGCCCGCACTCTAGTGTCAGGTGTCTGAGCAGCTTCTCTGGTTTGGCATTAGTGCGGGTGGAGTGCGGTTAGCTGACCCGCACTGTACCCGTACTTTATCTCTGTACTTGCATTTTGCCCCGGCTATGCACTTGAGTGCGGCTGGAGTGTGGTTGCGACCCGCACTGGACCCGCACTGTAAACCTGTTTGTGCTCTTTTGCCTTTGCTTTCGCCCCTTTACTGCTGGAATCACCACATTATGCTTCCAAGCCTGTCTCTGCATCATTTCCTTCAAATAAGCACAAAACAACCCATAAGAGACACAAAAACGCGAAAACAGAACATAAGGTAAGGATCTGAGGGCCTAAATATTGTACATATTTGGCCCGATCAAACACCCCCAAACCAAACCTTTGCTCGTCCTCGAGCAAATCTATTCAAAACAGTAAGACGCCAGCTGAAAGTAATTTCTAAATACCTAAACAATACATCAACAATGTCGCAAGTCCCATGTGTGATATGATACAAATAGATGTGATAGAGAGGAGAAAAACATATGCACAAGATCAAGAGCAATTTGGAGACACTCAAGGGAGGCTCGTACGAACACGAATCCCACACCTAAAGGCATTCATGAATTTAGGACCACTTACTCCCATACCTTGAACATAATTCGCTTCAATTCTAAAGCTCACATGGATTCCCTCTTTTCTTTCCTCAAGAGTCCTAAGTTCCACACAACAAGTATGCAAAGAAGATTCTGCATAAGATTTATGCAATGAACTATCCTAGGAACGAGTCACCATGCCATGGATGCGAAAGATCGTGCTTCAACCTACATTCCCAAACTAGACTTACATGGATCAAATAGGGCTTTTCAACCGGTTATAGTGTGGCTGTGGGGTTGAATGAGTTTACACAAAAAATATGGAAATTTAGGAGTTCAAACTCACCAATCATGCTAGAATATATCCCTACTCCCACACCATGTTCTTTTCTTGCTTTAAATGCAACCCTCTAGGAAACCATTTAACCCATATTTTTGCCCTCAACGTTTGCATTCCGTTTGGTCATTTTTAGCATAAAACACTCTCATTATGGCACTTCAAGTACAATCTTTCTTTAAATTTTTCTTTTAACAATTTCCAAATAACAATGTTGTACTCCATTTGAGTTGTTACCATTTTCCCTTTCTTAGGCATTTAGAGTGCATAACTTACCCTTTTCTTTCATATTTTCAACATCTATCTCATTTTACCCACTGTGGGACCATTTTAACCCTTTTTCTCACTTCCATTTCCCATCCTAACATGATTAGTACAAGGGTAGGCATGTGTTTAGGCTATTGGGTATATGGTTGAATGTGGTACCAAATGAAAGGGTAAGTGTTTGGCCTCAAATCGGCTTTGGAACACACAATATGGTAAGTGGTGTTTAGGCTATAGAGGTACTTCAATAAACATGCATTCCCTACTATCACTTCCACAACCATCTAAAAAGGGAATGAAAGCATCCATCACGCATTCACAAAATAATGCAAGTCCTATGGCACATGACATACATGACGAGAGGCGTGTTTAAGAATAATCAATAATGCACTCAGAAAACGCACTTTCATGCTTGTGTTTGTGATCTCACGGGTATCTCCACTATTAGAACAAGACATGGGAACAATGAGTCCCCAATACTTCATACCAACGGGTGGGACTAACCCATGATGGTGCAAGCTAAGCCTCAAGTGGCACCAAACTATATCACAAGGTCAGAGCACATATAAGAAACTCGTCCAAAAGCACACTCTAGATGCATCAAACCCATACTGGATTACAGTTTGAAAAATGGACAAGCGACAAAATTGAAAAAATGGACACTAACTGTACAAGGCGGAGGCGTGATGCCACCCCCAAACCAAAACTCAACAATGTCCCCATTGTTGGAAAGAATAAGCATAATCGCAATAAATGGCTGAATGAGGGATCAATACCCCCAAACCGAATCTAGACATACATTCGACCAAGATCATTCATTATAACAAAAACTAAATCGCATTCATTAAAAACTTAAGTACAAAACCGAAGGTAGAAAACTCCCTTTAGAAGGAAGATCGGTCGATGTCCATGCGTGTTGTTGTGTGCTTCCCAAAGATGTACAACCTAGCTTAAAACCACACAACAACTCTACCAACGAAAATTAAATGCGAAAAGAAAAGAAAAATAAGTCTAAGCCGTTTAAAAGATAATACAAATACAAATACAAGTAGTAAAAGTTCTGATCAATAATAAAGAAGAAAAAAAAAATGGATGGTCAATCATCGTCGGAAAACTCCCTCTCCGGTTTACTAGCGATCCCTTTGCCCTTGGGGTCGATCTCTGATCTGATCCGCTCTTCCTGCTCCCTCCTAGATATCTCCATAGCAGCTCTAAGCTCTTCCCCATATGGGTCTATGTGTGGACCCCCTGAAGGAGGTGAGAAAGCAGCTGGCCTCTTCTTTTTCTGTGGATAACTCGGAAGACTGATTGCCTCCCTCATGTCTGTGAGGTTGCCCCAAATGTCCGTGAAGTACTCATTTGCTTCCGCCCTGCTCTCAGTGATCTGCCTCTTATTTTTGGCGACCTCGGACCTGAGGTTCTCCAATCCGGTAAGCAAAGTCTGCCAAGGAACCTCTCAATATGTCTCCTACGGGGGTGAGGAAGCAGCGGGCCTATAATCACCATAATCGATGTAAACTGGCTCCACATCTGGTGGTTCCGGGATGTCTTCCGGCTGCCTGCTCATGCTGCCCCCTCGAGCAGGTTTTCTCCTCCCTGTTTGGACCCTGACACCAGAGGGGTCCCGCTCTCTGACCTGGTCGTTCCATGTGAATCGCCTAACTGGCCCCAAACCTCATTCGAAAGGATCAGATCCAAAATCTACTCCGGCGGTTCTGCAGAATGCGGTGATAAGGCTAGGGAAAATGAGTGGCTGCTTGTTCACCCTGACCCCTCCCATCTCAAGGATCTCTCTCTTGATTAGAAAGCCGATGTCGACCAACTGATTCTGCAGTATACAGTACAGAATCATGGCTGCATTGAAGTTCACTGAGGTCCTGTGCTTTCTGAGGATCAAGGAATGGGAGATGAATACATGCCAGAAACCCAACTCACTCCTTAAGTTGGTGTGCTTCATACAGTGATCATGGGCCACCCAAAAATCCATCAGACCGATCACTAACTGATTTGCAAAGTCCACATTTTGGGTCACAAAAAATTCGCTCCAAGTCACCCCTTGCCTTAGACGTCCGACTACTTCTGAATCAACTGGAAGCTTAGTCCTATAATACCTGTTAATGTCCGCTATAGTCATCCGGACTTCTACCCCACGGACCAGAACCGAAGAAGAGCGTTGAAAAGTTTCAGGTACCAACCCAGCAAAGAACTCTTCGACCACACGTCGACAATACATCGGGGGGGGGGGGGGGGGGGGGGGGGCTAACAAAGGTTTCCCATCCCCTTGCTTCAATCATTAGAGGAATTGGGGTGCCTTCCAGTTCTTCAACAGCTATCCCCCTCTCCACTACTATGTCTCGCTCCCTGAAATATTCTAAGCGTTCCTCAAAATCCGGGTGCCTGATGCACGGTGGTGGAACTTGGGGTCCTCTCCTCGGTCTTCGTTCGGAACCCTGACTGCTTTGCCTAGGCGTTCTCCTGGGTCTTCCTAACATCTGCACATTAAACACAGTTTTAAGGCAATATTCGGATCAAAGAAACAAGAGGTTATGATGCAGGAATTTGAAAGGACAAAAAATCTGCCAAGAGGGTAAAGTGCGGGTGAAGTGCGGGTGAGTGACCCGCACTGTACCCGCACTCTAACTCATCACCAGACTCCAACAAATGCAGAGTTCAATTCATGTATACATCTCAAAATTCCAGTTCATCATCGAACGAATCAACAACAAAATGACTCTAACTCCTGTAAAGGCTTCCATTCAACCATATAAACCCAATTCATAGTTTGAAAATCTAATTGCAATAGAAAATCAATTAACAATGAATACATCACATGCAAAATAGATAACACCCATCATTCCACTCTCTTAGACATTAGCAAAAGCAAAAACAAGGGGTCAAAACCCTAACTAATGAAGTTCATGCATAAGAGGCAAAAGAATTGTGATAAAGAGGGTTAGGGTTTTGGATTAGAGATATGTGAAATGAAATTAGAGTAAGAATTCATACCTTAGTTGCCGAAAAATCGAAAACGTGGCACACACGGAATACCTTTAGTTGGGAAGAGGGAAAAATTCAAAGTTTGCAGTTGGTTTTGTTCTTTTGTGGCAAGTGGAGCCCTAGAAAATGACATGCATATATATACTGCGCGACAAAAGTGTGGGTGGAGTGCGGGTGACTGACCCGCACTTTACCCGCACTCTATTACCTGATGCCCTCAGAGTGCGGGATGAGTGCGGGTCACTAACCCACACTCTAACCGCATTGTTCCCCTGGACACACTTCTGAATTCTGCCCTGTAACTGTATCTGCACCAAAACAATCTCAAATAGTCTCAAAAGTTTACAACAACAAAACTAACCATCCGTAAAGTAAAAATAAAAACAAAAACAATAAAATAAATTCAAAAACGAGTGCAATGCACTCAAAGTAGGACCCGGTCAACCAAAGGAGGTTTGACCGGAATGGGGAGCACATTCAACTTGGTCACCCAAATCGGTGCCAAATGCCTATGCACTGCATCTCTCCCCACTCTCCTCATTTGTCCCACTAGGTCCTTTCGAACCCATATTTGTTTAATCTTTGGTGGGTTCATCCTAGATCTATCTCTACTTGCTTTTAATCTTAGGAAACTAAAGCAATAAGCTTTAGTGTGCCCTTTTTTGGCACAAAAGTAGCAAGTAATAGGATGGTTAGGGAAACTCCCTGTTCGATCCCCGGCAGCGGCGCCATTTGACAAGATGCGTTTTTCCCTTATGTCGTTTTAAAAGATCAGTCCGTCAATAATATTTTAAGAAACCTCACAAAGCCTAAATTAGTTTACAAACCTAAATATAGCGGCAAGTGGGTGTCGTCCACAGGGAGCGGAGTTAGCCAAATTAGTTAAAGCTAAAGCAATGGTATGTATATATATATAATAGCAAAACATGAATTGGTGAAAATGTAGATTGTGAACCAACTCTAAATAACACTAAATTAAATAAGTAAATAAAATGAAGGAGGAATATGGAGTGAAGGATATATAGATGATGGAAACTAAGGAGTTAATGGATTCGAAAGCAAATACTGGGCAATGTAACAAACTTGTCAACAGCACGGCTCTTCAAGGTAACCGACCTAGGATGTATAGAGTCGGTTATTTATCCCTAGAAGGTGGCCAACCTAGGATGTATAGTGCGGACCACCTATTAGGGATTAATCCTTGTAAACTACCAACCTAGGATGTATAAAGTTGATTGTTTACCGGATTCTAGAAATGAAGCTCGTCTACCTAACATTGACTCAACCGATTACAAATAGTCACCCTAGGATGTATAGTGATGACTTCTAACTCTCTCACGGATTCCGACCTAGGATGTATAGTGCCGAAAATACGATCGAGGTTAGATTAAAACCTCTGTTCAAGAGTCGGAATTCATGACTTTCCGTCTATTCTTTAGAGCATTAAACAACTAAATAGGATGTATATCTAGATGCAATACTCATACATCAAACAAAGACATCTTGCAAAGATCATGTATCTACACAAGAAATCAATGATAAACATTCACAATAAGAATAGATCAATAGAAGATAGACATGAATATCAATATAATATCAAGTTTATGTACAAGCCCAATATTAAACTAACTACTCCATCAACCCCTTAGAGGGGATTTAGCTACTCATTACAACTAGGAAATCAGTAGAGAGGAGAAAGAAATAACCCTTGGAGAACATCTCCTTCCTTGAAGTGGCTCCAATCTCCTAACTTCCTTGAAGTTGAGTAGAGAATGTAAGGATGAGAGGTAGAGAGAGAAACTAGATCTTAGAATTCTTAATCTGTCCTAAACGGAGTCAAAATCTCCTTAAAATGTTTCTATACTTTTCTATTTATACTAAATACAAAAATAGGTCACTTAAGCTTTGAAAATCAGACTGGCGCGCTCGGAGTGCGGGTAGAGTGCGGGTGATTTACCCGCACTGTACCCGCACTGTATGGGTTGCCTGTAACTTTAGTTCTCGGATCAGGACATTAGTACGTGTGGAGTGCGGTTGAATTACCCGCACTTGACCCGCACTTGGCCCGCACTTCGCATCGCACTGTGACCACACTTCCCTCTCAGGTGCAAAATCTACCTTCTGTCTTGAGCAACAGTGCGGGTAGAGTGCGGTTGGATGACCCGCACAGTACCCGCACTCTAATGTCAGGTGCGATTCTGCTCTTCTGTTCTTGATGCAAGTGCGGGTAGAGTGCGGTTTGATGACCCGCACAGTGCCCGCACTCTAGTGTCAGGTGTCTGAGCAGCTTCTCTGGTTTGGCATTAGTGCGGGTGGAGTGCGGTTAGCTAACCCGCACTGTACCCGCACTTTATCTCTGTACTTGCATTCTGCCCCGGCTATGCACATGAGTGCGACTGGAGTGTGGCTGGAGTGCGGTTGCGACCCGCACTGTAGACCTGTTTGTGCTCTTTTGCCTTTGCTTTCGCCCCTTTACTGCTGGAATCACCACAATATGCTTCCAAGCCTGTCTCTGTATCATTTCCTTCAAATAAGCACAAAACAACCCATAAGAGACACAAAAACGCACGAAAACAGAACATAAGGTAAGGATCTGAGGGCCTAAATATAGTACATATTTGGCCCGATCACTTACCACATTAGGACTCCTATCACTTAAAAGAATTCCAACCCTAATCCAACACATAGCATTTAATTTACTGATCAGGAAAAGATTTTGATTTAAACTATTAATTAATTAAATAATTAATTAATTCCCATTTAATCAAAACAATAAAATAAAATAATATCTTGGGCTATTTTATTTAGCCTTGCCGCCCACACCATGTATATATGGGCCCAATATTATTTTTCTTATTTTATTTAATCCATTAGACTTTAAATAAAAGCCCACATGTGAACCAGACTTATTCTTACTAAAGGAAACAAGCCTACATATCTCCTTTTAATATATTAATATAGTAGTGCAGCCCATTAAATAAATAATAGACATATTATATTCTTAATATATTAAATGCAATTCTAGATGGACCCATAAATTGGTCCGGTAGAATATATCAAGTGATCCACGCAAGTACGTGTGGATTGTGGATCTTGGCGGGCTATCTAAATTTAAGCTTCAATAGACATAACCTAATCACAATCAACAAATGATACACTTAGGTCCGATCTATTAATTTTAACTCATTCCACTAAAGAGCTAAAATTGAATTCTTAAATAAAGATAGAATAAGGAGATGTTTCTCATTCATACCCTAGACAATCTTATAGGAGATTGTGTATCCTCGTGAATAATATCAGTAATCGCCAAGAGCTCATAGACCGCCTATAGCTCTCCAAGTTACCATATTTCCTCATATTACCATATTTTGAACTTGGATATTTTGACTTGTCCAGAAGCCATGTCTTTAATAATCATTATTGAAAACTCAACGTTGAGATTTAATATCCAATACCTCAAAACATCCATATGATGATATTATACTCTCATTTAATAAATGGAGCCACGATGTCCATATCTATAAATGAAGTCCTCTATCGATTAACAAATGAATACCACCAAACTATCGAGGATAGACTATGCTATATAATCGTACTCATTGATAGCTCAAATGATAACACTTGCAACCATAAGTCCATCATTTATCTCAGGATTTAGATAGACTCTCCGATTTTCCTGATAATGAAAAGACTTATATCTAGTGACGGTTCTAGATAAAGTATTTCATTGTGATCCAGTTCAATGCACCCAGTGCACTAGATTCTTTTACTCGAAAATCTTTCGATGATTTTAGACTCATCATAACTCATTTGATCCCACTCAAATGCTAGTAAAAGAATTCTACAACTTTATCAAGATAGAGGTGCCCAACCTTTAACTTAAGTTATGAACGTTATTCAAGACTAACTAAAGAATTGTGTCTACCTCATACATATTCGGATGTACAAACAATTCTTCATATCTCATAGTCTTTTGACCTTATGATTATTTACCTTGACCATTATAATTATAAATGCTATAAGATTTTGCAGAATCAGAAATCACTTTATTTATATGAAAAGATTGTCAATTACAATATTACACTCTTGCTATTGAGCATAATCCTAAGTCAGGGTAGTTCGCTCTACGAAATAGTAAATGCCATACTCGACGACCTCTATAAGGAATCACACCATGAAGATACACGAGATTATACCTACAACAAAAATTGAGACGCTACGTGTAGAACAAGTGATTGAATCCAAAAAGGAAACAAACTTATCTACACCTAAGATATTCTTGAATCCGTTATTAAACTCAAGTCAATGACTTTTAAATAAAAAGATCCCGCCCGATGAGGATGGAGAGATTGGAGAAAATCAAGGTGGGAAATCATGAACTTAACCTATCAAGACTACGCATAAATGAGGGATTGGATCTCCAAAGAAGCGATAGGATCATTTTCTACTTCTCGACAGGCACGAGATTGCCATCCTACTGTATCTCAAAGAGATTCATATTATTTGAGAGATTTTTGTACATTATAGACGATGGATAATAAAGCCATTACATTCCCTTTCATCTTGTGTTTAACATCTATTTTTTTAACATCCATTGCAAATCAGGTACCAAAAGTACTTACCCCCAGCCACCACCTCCGTGGTAGTGGTGTTGAGGGTGTTAACTGAGATTTCTCTCCTCGAGTAAATTTTTCGTTAACAATATATATATATATATATATATTGTAGCCTAAAAGATGGGTTGAGCTCCTTGATTTGATCAATGAAGCGTCTTTTTCTTTTATATATATCTGGCTAGTTTCCATTATTACTCCCCTTGGTCGACCTCCATTGCATGCTTCTAAATGTAGCAGAATTCTTAGAAACAGTCCCCAGCATAAATTTGACTTAATCAATACCTGGTAATGTGAGGAACTTGATGATAAATGGCATATAATATGGTAGGTTACTGGTACCAGATGACCAGGGTACCTAGCCAACGAATCTCAGAGCAATCTTTCTAAGACACATTGTCAGCACTGATTATTCCTTCTAGGAAAATCAAGGTACTAGGAATCCCTGTTTCTGGGGATCTTGGCATGTGGTCGATAACGATGGCAAATCTCGGTGTCCAGCCTTCCATTGGTCAGGAATCTAGGTACCTAAGTGAAAAGTTCTGGCGACTCGGGGCCCTTAGCCATCCTTTTGTTAGGAATCTAGGTCCCTAGGTGAATCTCGGTACCTAACCTTCCAATTTCAAGGAATTTAGGTATTTTGATGAGAGACAAGGCGAGTACATTCGGTTAATCTAGGTACCTCGCGTTCCTATTCTAGGAATCCTAGTACTTTGGCAAAAACAAGGTGAACACATTGGCGAATCTAGGTACCTCGCATTCCTGTTCTAGGAATCTTGGTACTTGGCAAAAACAAGGCAAATATATTGGCCAATCTGGGTACCTCGCATTCTTGTTCTAGAAATCCTGTTACTTGGCGAAAACAAGGCGAACATATCGGCGACAAGATCCTGGTAGGCAACTAAGACCACTTTAGAACTAGGTCTTTCTTGGCGGTGGGTGGTGCTAGGCCAAGGCCTTGATCTAGCAAGCAACTATGCTTTTACTAACTAGACCCTTCTCAGCGGGGGGTGGTGCCCGGCAGAAGCCTTGATCATTCAGGCAACTATGCTCTTACAATCCAAATCCTTCTTGGCGGGGGGTGGTACCCAGCCAAGGCAGCATGAATGCCATATGGTCTTTCCTGGTCTTAAGGCAATCATGGTGACTTTCTAGAGGCAAATATTGGCGATATAACTTAGATAAATGTTGATTTTGGAGATAAAACTCTTTTTTATTGATAGATTAAAAAGGGCGATAGAATCATTTGTAAGGTACAAGCATCTGTTAGTACCTATCTTGGGCGATACTGGTAGATTTTTGTTCAAATATTCAGTTCTTCTATGGGTAGAATCTTTTCAGGTGATCTTCATTCCAGGAATGATCGATGGGGCACCCCTCCATATCTTCCAACTTGTAAGCTTTGCTCCTGATTACCATTTTAACCAGGTAGGGACCTTCTCAATTTGGCGCTAGTACCCCGTTAGATCTTATCCGGGTGTTCCGGGACACATTTCTGAGGACCAGGTCCCCTTCTTTGAAGTTCAGATTTCTGACTCTCCTGTTGAAGTATCAGGCAATATGGCTCTAGTAGACCGTTACCTTTTCTGCAATCTTTTCTTGTTTTTCCTCTAGTAAGTCTAAGTTGGCCCTTAGTTTGTCTTCATTGCTCCCTAGCTCAAAATGTTGAACCTAGAAGGACATGAGTTTATGCTCGATAAGAAGAACAACTTTTACCCCGAAGGCCAACGAGTAGGGAGTCTTTCCAGTAGCAGTCCTTTCGGTGGTGCGATAAGCCCATCGCACATCTGGGTGCTCTTATGCCTATCTACCCTTCTTCTCTTGAAGTTTCTTCTTCAAGAGTCTCTTGCTAGTCTTTTTGTGGCCTCTACCAGGCCATTTGTTTAAGGGTGTGCTACTGATGCGAAACGAAGTTAGATCCCAGGTTCTCGCAGAACTCCCGGAATCTAGCATTATCAAACTATTTACCTAGATCCGTGATAATAACCATCGGGGTACCAAACTAGCAGAATACATTATTCTTGATGAATTCAGTTGTGTTTGCTTTGGTCATCTTGGAAAGGGGCGGCTCTGCTTCCATCCACCTCGTAAAATAGTCAATGGCCACTATAGCGTGTTTCTGTTGACCATGCACGGTTGGGAGCGGTCCGATCAAGTCTACTCCCTAGCAAGCAAATGTATATGGTGAGCTAATAGAAGACCGTCATTCTGGTGTAAGATGATTCAGATTGGCTGTCTTTTGGCACGGTTCACAAGAATGCACGAACTACTTCGCATCATGATGTAAAGTCGGCCAGTAATACCCCATGCGAAGTATCTGGTAAGCTAGCGCTTCCCTCCGGTATGATTTCCACATTCCCCTGAATGTACCTCTCTAAGTGCCTAGCTCGCATCATCAAGGTGTAGACATCTGAGTAAGGGGAGGGATCTCCCCTTACGGTAGAGGTGCCCCTCCACTTGGCAATATCGGACTGAGGTTCTCTTGAACTTACGAGCTTGATCAGGATCTTCAGGGAGCTTTTTTTTTTTAGAGGTAATCCACAATGGGATCCATCTAGCATGGAAGGCGCTCCACATGGTTGATTTCTTTCCCTTCTGCTATGCTTGATTTAGAAATTATCTAGAGAGGTACCCCTTTTTGGCAGTGCCTCCCTCCATTGGTAGCTATCTTCGCTAGGACATCAGCCTGATGATTCTACTGCCTAGGTATCTTCTCGATCTTGAATCCCTTGAATCGGGCCGCAAGTTCCAAGACCTTTTGGAGGTAAAAACCATGTTATCTCCTTTGGCCTGGTATACGCCCGTTACCTAATTGACTACCAACTGCAAATCACTCTTAACAAGGAGGTAATCAGCCTTGCGTTCTGCAGCGACCCTTATTTTTGCTAGCAAAGCCTCATACTCTGCTTTGTTGTTGGTGGTGCTAAACTCGAATCTGAAGAAATGACATCATTCCACCTTTTCTGGATCGGTTAGAACGATTCCTCCCCCATTTCCTGCTTGACTGGACGCTCCTCTGTGTATAAGACCCAAATCTCTTGATCGAGGGGCCAATCTACAGGTTCTTGCTCCTTCTAAGGGATTAGGACAGAGCTTAAGGTGGTATCCTGGCCCGGTATTGCACTGAATTCAGCCACAAAATCTGCCAGAGATTGGGCCTTGATGGTGGTTCCGGCCTTGTACTTGATATCATATTGAGTGAGCTTAAGGGTCCACATTACCAGTCTTCCTGATACGTCTGGTTTTTTGAGAAACTGACGCAGAGGCTGGTCAGTGACCACCGCGATTGAATGGGCTTGGAAGTAAGGTCGGAGTTTCCTGGCGGAGGTTACCAGTGCAAATAAGAGCTTTTCTAGGCGAATATAATTCTTTTCTGATTTGTTCAGAGCACGACTCATATAGTAAACGGGTCACTGAACTCCATCTCCACACTCTTTGACCAAGGCTCCGCTAACGGCCATCTCCGATATGGCCAAGTACAATTGTAGCTCCTCTCCTGGTATTGGCTTAACTAGAAGAGGTGGGCTAGCTAGGTATCCCTTCAATGACTGGAAGGCCAGCTCGTTATCTTGATCCCAGTTCATATTCCTCTCTTGTTTATGTACGTTCCTCATATTTTGATTGGCTTATTTCATTAACAAACCACATTGGAGATTAATTTTGTAAGGGTAAATTAGGCCTCATTGGGTGTGATCAAGCTTCAAGGACATCATCTCTCTTAAGAGCACTTCAAAGGTATATCACATGCTTAATTCTCTTTGAAGAGGTTTTAGTTGCACACACTCACATTCTATGCTTTTGTATTGACATGCATGTATGGTTGCACACACACACACTTCTTGCATTTTGGAGTTGATGGGCTGCACAGTGGGTTAGGCGACATGCAAGGCCACTTGTGCATGTCGCTTGACAAGTCGCCTTAGACTTAAGTTTTTCCCACAGTGTGTTAGGCGACATGCAAGGCCACTTGTGCATGTGTCCTCCAATGTCGCCTTAGTCGTGTATTTTTCCTCCAGTGTGTAAGGCGACTTCATAGGCGACTTGGGAATGTCGCCTTACATGTCACCTCAGGCAACGTGTTTTCACACAGTGTGCTAGGCGACTTGATGATGTCGCCTTGCATGTCGCCTTTTTCACCTGAACTGGGCAATTGGGGTATTTCACACCAGCTCATTTTTTGGTCTCTATAAATACATCATCTTCTCCACCATTTAGACCTATAGCTCTGAAAATATATCCTTAAGTGAGAGAAAGTAAATCCAAGAGAGAGAGAGCTCTAAGAAGCCTTTTTACTCAACCAAACTCATACCCATGTGCATCTAAGCTCCATTCTTGCATCTATTCTTCATGGGTCTTCATGCTCTTCTTGACTAGGTAATCAAACAAGTCTTAGAACTTCCTTTTCATCTCTATGTTCTTGTTTACCTAGGGTTAGCAATTATTTGTTAATTAATTGCATGTTTATTTGGTTTAGCATGATTTGAGTATGTTTGTGATTGTGTTAGTTGGTTGAGATTGCATGTTCATTGATAGCTATCTTTTAGGACCATTTTGCCCTTTAGCTAAATCTTCATGCATTTGCATTTAGATATTGACATCTAGGATTTGCACTCATTGACATCTTTAAATCCTTAGATAAGCATTTAGTGTTGCCTAGCATTAATTGCATGTTAGAATATTTTTACATATTCACATAGGTTGTTTAACCTCTTCATTGATTGTTAAGCTTTGTGACTAAGTGGATTAGTGCACAAGCTTGTGGTCTAGGATCACTATTAAAGGCCCGTTGGGTAGAGTGAAAGCGTTAGTGACCAAGTAGGTGTGACTTGAGGTCAACCTAGGTTGTAAACTTTCATTCAAATAGTGGATTTGAGGACCGTATGTGGCTAGAAGGATAGCCCGTGAGTTTTTCCTAGTGGAGGGTTTCTCACGTAAATCAATGCTTGTGTTGTTATTGTTTTCCACATGTTTATGTTGGATTGGTTGATTGCTAATATGGGATAGGATTATTAAAATTGATTAAGTTGAAAAGTTGGTAATAAATCAACTAAAACCTATTCACACCCTCCCTCTAGGTTAGTAGACACACGCTATATAGTATTTTCAATTGATATCAGAGCGGGTTCCTAGATATACTTAGGTGATCCTTTCTCTTTGTGTGTCTTGCATTTTGTTTGTGTTTGTTGCATCATTAACATTCATCTCATTCATACCCAAACACTATGAGTGGAAACAGAAGTGGAAATGAGGGAGCCTCTAGCACAAGACCCCCTTTGCTCACCAGAGTAAACTATGCCTCTTGGAAAGGCAAGATGGAGTCTTACATTTGCCAAATAAATGACCGAGCATGGGTAGCAATTGAAGATGGCTACACTCCTTTGGAAAAGACTCTTGTAGACGAAAGTGTAGTTCCCAAGCCAAAGTCGGAATGGTCAACTCAAGAGTTCGAAGCATCCAAGTGGAACAACAAGGCTATGCATGCCATTCTTTGTGTAATGGATGACAATCAGTACAAATTGATCCAAACAACAAGAATTGCAAAAGAGGCATGTGAGATTCTAGAGACGGCCCATGAGGGAACCTATGTGGTCAAGGACTCCAAGCTTCAAGTCCTCCAAACACAATTTGAGCAAATTAGAATGGAGGAGGATGAGTGCTTCAACGACTTTCAAGTGAAGTTGATGGACATAGTCAATCAAAGCCATCAACTTGGTGACCCCTATTTGGATAGAAGAATCAAGCAAAAAATTATAAGGTCGCTTCCGGCAAGATTTGAGTCAAAAGTGACGGCACTTGAAGAGAATAGTGACTATAAGAACATGAAGCCAAGTGAAGTTATTGGAAGACTTCTAGCATATGAGTCTAGGTGGACTCCTACACCTACACCTCCAAAGAAGCAAAAGAGTATTAGTTTGAAAACCTCTAAGGTTGAGAATGAGGAGGAAGACTCGGATGAAGAGATGGCCCTCATGATTAAAAGGTTCAAGCAATTAATCAAATTTGAAAAGAAGGGCTTTGGATCCAAAATAAAGGAAATGAAGAAGAAGACTCCTTTCAAGAAGTTTGAGTCAAGTGAAGACAAGCCCACGAGAAAAGGGATTCAATGCTTCAAATGTGGAGGCTTCGGATACATCTCTACAGATTGTGGCAATTTAAAGATTAAGAAGAAAGGAAAGGCTATGGCCGCCACGTGGAGCGATTGTGATGACTTGGAAGAAGAAAGAGAATCCTCGGATGATGAGGACCATATGGCAAACTTTATTGCCTTCACATCTTCTCTCAAGAGTAAGGAAGTAATAGATGATGAAGAGGAAGAGAAACAAAGTGAAGATGACTCTTCATCCCATTCAACAAATATGGATGTAGGAGGAATGGATCTTTAAGGGTTCATTGAGCATTTTCAAAGCTCAAGACTGAAGATGAAGAAAGAGATTCAAAGGCTAAAGGGAAAGAATCTCAAGCTATCTACCGAAGTTACTCACTTAAATAAAGAAGTGAAGATAGCCAAAAGGAATGAGGAATTGATGGAAAAGGAGCTTGAAGAAGCAAGAGAGATCATTGCTAAAATGACTTCAAGCATGAAGAAACTTGACCATATGTTGGGAGTTGGCAAGAGGCCAAGTGATAAGGAAGGTCTTGGCTATGAAGATGACAAGGAGACCTCATCCTCAAGCAAGATTGTGTTTGTCAAGAGCTTGGATAACAAAGAGCCTTCACCTCCACAACATCCTAGGAAGAAGATTGAACTAGGAGAGTGCTCTAAGGATTCCCAAGTCAAGGTGGCACAAGGGAAACAAGCTCAAGCTCAACCAACAAAGGTTCATCAAGCAAGCTTTCCTCAACCCAAATACCACCAAGCCAAGAAGCAATTCATGCAATCTCAACCAAGGAAGCAATCTATTCCAACTCAACAACAAAGAAGGAGAGAATTAATCCAACACCAAAGATAAGCTCAATTGCGTGGGAAACCCCCTTTGTATTCACAAGGGCATGGTATGTCTTCTTATTTCATTCCCACTTGTCATTTTTGTGGTGTTTATGGTCACATTAGACCTAATTGCTTCAAATACATTGAAATGTGTAGAATCAAGAGCATGATTGAAAGAAATAGAGCTAGAGCCAAAATGCATGTTCCTAGGAAATCTAGAGCCAATTTGCATGATCCTGGGAAATCTAGAGCCAATGTGACTAATACCACTAGAAATGAGAACATTTCACCTAGGTGGATTAGAAGAGATGACTATTTTTGCTATGTGGCTCAAATTGCCTTGAAGGCAAATGCCTCTAACACTTGTTATTTGGATAATGGGTGTTCTAGGCATATGACGGGGAATAAGAGTTTCTTTAAATCCCTTGTCTTGGAGGATGAAGGATTTGTTACCTTTGGTGATGGATCTAGAAAGAAATTCATAGGGAAAGGAACCATTTCCATTCCCGATTTACCCTCATTCTCCAATGCTTTACTTGTTGATGGCTTGCAAGCCAATCTTATAAGCATTTCTCATCTTAATGATGATGGACTCTCCATCTTGTTTAACAAAAATGATTGCTCTATTTTAATGCCAAATTCACAAACCTTGCTAAAAGGAAAGAGATCTAGTGACAATTGCTATTGTCTTGAAGCTAGTGCTATCTCTTGCAATATGTCCAAGTGTGAGGAAGTTGAGTTGTGGCATCAAAGACTTGGCCACATGAACTGTCAAGATTTGAGGATCTTAGATAAGTTCAAGGTTGTGCGTGGCCTCCCTAAGCTTGGGAAGAAAGTCGATGGCATTTATGGACCTTGTCAACAAGGGAAACAAACAAAAAGTATGCACAAGAAAGGCAAGTATCTCTCCACCAAGGAGCCATTAGAGTTTCTACATATGGACCTTATGGACCCCATGCAAACCGAGAGTCTCGGTGGCAAGAGATATATTTTTGTTTGTGTAGATGATTTCTCTAGGTTCACATGGACTTATTTTCTTAGAGAGAAATCTGAGACTTTTGATAAATTTAAAATGCTTTGCACTAAAATTCAAAATGAAAAGAACTCACACATTAAAAGCTTTAAGAGGATTAGGAGTGACCATCGGAGGGAATTTGAGAATGCTTGTTTTGAAAGCTATTGCAATAGCTTAGGCATTTCCCATGAGTTTTCGGCTCTTAGAACACCTAAACAAAATGGGGTGGTTGAGAGGAAGAATAGGGTCCTTCAAGATATGGCCCGTGTGATGTTTCTTAACAACAATGTCCCTAGAAACCTTTGGGCCAAAGCCGTCTATACGGCTTGCTACATAGGAAATAGAGTCTTCCTAAGACCCGGTACTAGGCAAACCTCCTATAAATTATGGAAGGGTAGGAAGCCAAATGTTAGCTACTTCCACTCATTTGGGAGCAAATGCTACATTCTAAATGACGGAGATCAACTTGGCAAGTTTGATGCCAAGAGTGATGAGGGGATTTTCATTGGCTATGCCATTAATAGTAAGGCCTATAGAGTTTTCAATTTAAAAACTCGAAGTGTCATGGAATCATCTGATGTTGTCATAGATGATTGTAGGCCTAAGACTAGAGACCATGATGATGAGGTTATTGTGCTTGATGATTCTTCCTTAGAAAAGAATGGTGAGACTTCAGTTGATGTGAAGTCAAGTCAAGTCTTGATGAAGAGGTCATTCAACATCATGATAGATATCCATCTTTGGACTCTAAAGAACCCGCTCCATGGGTTAGACATCTCCACAATAAGAATGACATTCTTGGAGATGTAAATGAGGGTGTTAAGACTAGGCGTCAAATAGCTAATCAAATTAGCTATACTTGTTACACCTCTCAAATTGAACCCAAAAAGGTTGATGAAGCCTTGAATGATGAGTTTTGGGTTCTTGCCATGCAAGAAGATCAAAACCAATTTGAAAGAAATAAGGTTTGGACTCTAGTTCCTAGACCCAAGGACACAAATGTCATAGGTACCAAATGGGTGTATAGGAACAAGTCAGATAAGGATGGTAATATTATGCACAACAAGGCTATACTTATAGCACAAGGATACTCTCAAATTGAGGGTATTGACTTTGAGGAGACTTTTGCTCCGGTTGCCCGTCTTGAGTCCATAAGGCTTCTTTTATCCATATCATGTGTGCACAAGTTCAAATTGCATAAAATGGATGTTAAGAGTGCCTTCCTCAATGGGTTCTTGCATGAGGAAGTGTTTGTTGAGCAACCCAAGGGGTTTATGGATCCACACCACCCCAACCATGTCTACCGCCTCAAGAAGGCTTTATATGGGTTGAAACAAGCACCGAGGGCTTGGTATGAGCGCCTCACTCTCTATCTTGTTAACAATGGCTACTCAAGAGGTAGTGTTGACAAGACTTTGTTCATCAAGGGCAAAAAAATGAGCTTTTCATAGCTCAAATATATGTTGATGATATTGTTTTTGGCTCCACCAACAAATCCAAAGTCCAACAATTTGTTGATGTCATGTCTTATGAGTTTGAGATGAGTCTTTTTGGGGAGCTCAATTACTTTATAGGTTTACAAATCAAGCAATTGCATGATGGGATTTTCATATCCCAAGCTAAGTATGCTAAGAACCTAGTGAAGAAGTTTGGCCTTAAGAATGCCAAACATTGTGACACACCCATGAGTACCACCTTGAAACTAAGCAAGGATGCTAGTGGCAAGAGTGTGGAACAAAGTCTTTATCGTGGCATGATTGGTAGCTTGCTTTACTTGACCGTAAGTAGGCCCTGTATAGCCTTTAGTGTGGGTGTGTGTGCTAGGTACCAAGCGGATCTCAAGGAATCCCATCTCTCCTCCGTGAAGAGAATCATTCGATATGTGAATGGGACATCCAACTATGGGATATGGTACTCTTTTGACACTAATGCTAGCTTAGTTGGCTTTAGTGATGCAGATTGGGCAGGAAATTGTGATGATAGGAAGAGTACATCGGGCGGTTGCTTTTTCCTAGGAAACAACTTGATCTCATGGTTTTGCAAGAAGCAAAATTCCATCTCTCTATCCACAGCTGAAGCGGAATACATAGCCACCGGGAGTGCATGCACACAACTCCTTTGAATGAAGCAAATGCTTGTGGATTATGGCTTTGATCAAGGTACTCTAACCCTTTATTATGATAACATAAGTGCAATTAACATTTCAAAGAATCTAGTTCAGCACTCTAGGATAAAGCACATAGACATTAGGCATCATTTCATTAGAGAGCTAGTTGAAAACAAATGCATTGAACTTGAGCATGTTGGCACAAATGATCAACTAGCGGATTTATTTACAAAGCCCTTAGACTGAACTAGGTTCACGTCACTTAGTAGATCTGTTGGAATTTATCATATGCCTTGATGAGTTTTGGTGATTGACCCCTTATGGGGAGCTCAAGCAAAGAGAGCAGCCTTGCATGTTGAAATAAGCAAAAACTTGATCAACTTTATGCTTATTTATTAATTGCTTGAGTATTTTTGGTTGTGCTTATATATATTCTTATATGGCTTTTTATTCAATAAGTGTGCCTTGCTTGGTTTGTAATCCATGTCACCTCTATGTTCAAACATGCATTTTTGGATTAGGAGAATTGATTGGGAAGTACATTTGAATGACCTATAATTTATCTCCATGACATGTGAACTTGATTATGACATGCTCGAAATGATATGCATGAAATGGCTTTTGATTGCTTTAATGCAAATGTGTGTGAATGCAAATGAGATGACTAATCAATAAGGATCTTGTATCCATGCAATCAATAAGGATTTAATATCCAAATTAGTCTTCTCTCTCTTCTTAATGGTTAAACAAGACTACTATCATACGGATATTTATCCTGAAAAATCTAATAGGATCTCTTGATCCAATGTCTTGGTTGGCCTTTAAGGATTGATATTGTTATTTGTGTGTTGACAATTCTTCGAAAAACTATATCTTGTTTATTTATGACAAAAGGGTGCAAATTGGTTTGAATTCCTTTGGAATCCTTTTGATGTTCACTTTTCCAAATACCATTTGCTTGAACTATGATGTTACATGTCTTACATCCAAAGCAACTAAGTCATACATTTTCTTCTTAAAAATAAAACCTCATGATTCTCTCTCAATTAATTAAGTTGCATAAAGTTGTTGTATATGATTATGCACTTATCTTGCAAATAACTCTCTTTGCTAAAGTGACCCGTTTGGGGAAAGCTCCATTGCCTATCTCGTGACAAAAAAGGGGGAGTAGTGTGGTTTATTTAAGAGGGTTGCATAGTTGGAGAGATTGTCCCGTTGAGGGGGAGTAACCTATTTAGGGGGAGCATTTGCATTGGTTGCTTGTTGCATGTTGTAGTTTTCTTTTATTATGCAAATTGCTTTTATTTATTATCTCTCTTGATCACCTCACATACACTTGTCTTGGAAAGTGTAGTCTCATTGTTTTGTAGGGATGGTGGCTATTCTACAAGAGCTTGAAGATTTGAAGACCTAGTATCTAGGTATCTATTTGTAATGTAGAATATCTTTTTGTTGACCTCTAGTTTTTATTCTTTATTGTGAGGATGATTTGTGTGCGGTGGTTTTGTCACGAAATAGCCAAAGGGGGAGATTGTAAGCTCCTCATATTTTGATTGGCTTATTTCATTGACAAACCATATTGGGGATTAATTTTGTAAGGGTAAATTATGCCTCATTGGGTGTGATCAAGCTTCAAGGACATCATCTCTCTCAAGAGCACTTCAAAGGTATATCACATGCTTAATTCTCTTTGAAGAGGTTTTAGTTACACACACTCACATTCTATGCTTTTGTATTGACATGCATGTATGGTTGCACACACACACTTTTTGCATTTTGGAGTTGATGGGCTGTACAGTGGGTTAGGCAACATGAAAGGCCACTTGTGCATGTAGCCTGACAAGTCGCCTTAGACTTAAGTTTTTCCCACAGTGTGTTAAGCGAAATGCAAAGCCACTTGTGCATGTCGCCTCCAATGTCGCCTTAGTCGTGTATTTTTCCTCCAGTGTGTAAGGTGACTTCATAGGCGACTTGGTAATATCGCCTTACATGTCGCCTTTGACATCTTGATTTTTCCACAGTGTGTAAGGTGACTTTATAGGCGACTTGGGAATGTCGCCTTACATGTCGCCTCAGGCAACGTGTTTTTACACAGTGTGCTAGGCGACTTGCTGATGTTGCCTTGCATGTCGCCTTTTCACCTGAATTGGGCATTTAGGGTATTTCACACCAGCTCGTTTTTTGGTCACTATAAATACATTATCTTCTCCACCATTTAGACCTATAGCTCTGAAAATATATCCCTAAGTGAGAGAAAGTAAATCCAAGAGAGAGAGAGCTCCAAGAAGTCCTTTTTACTTAACCAAACTCATACCCATGTGCATCTAAGCTCCATTCTTGCATCTATTCTTCATGGGTCTTCTTGCTTTTCTTGACTAGGTAATCAAACAAGTCTTAGAACTTCCTTTTCTTCTCTATGTTCTTGTTTACCTAGGGTTAGCAATTATTTGTTAATTAATTGCATGTTTATTTGGTTTAGCATGATTTGAGTATGTTTGTGATTGTGTTAGTTGGTTGAGATTGCATGTTCATTGATAGCTATCTGTTAGGACCATTTTGCCCTTTAGCTAAATCTTCATGCATTTGCATTTAGATATTGATATCTAGGATTTTCACTTATTGACATCTTTAAATCCTTAGATAAGCATTTAGTGTTGCCTAGCATTAATTGCATGTTAGAATATTTTTACATATTCACATAGGTTGTTTAACCTCTTCATTGATTGTTAAGCTTTGTGACTAAGTGGATTAGTGCACAAGCTTATGGTCTAGGATCACTATTAAAGGCCCATTGGGTAGAGTGAAAGGGTTAGTGACCAAGTAGGTGTGACTTGAGGTCAACCTAGGTTGTAAACTTTCATTCAAATAGTGGATTTGAGGACTGTATATGGCTAGAAGGATAACCCGTTAGTTTTTTCCAGTAGAGGATTTCTCACGTAAATCAATCCATGTGTTTTTATTGTTTTCCACATGTTTATGTTGGATTGGTTGATTACTAATATGGGATAGGATTATTAAAATTGATTAAGTTGAAAAGTTGGTAATAAATCAACTAAAACCTATTCACACCCCCCCCCCCTCTAGGTTAGTAGACACACGCTTTATAGTATTTTCAGTTTGATAGCTTTGAAGAAGGGAATGCACTTGTCAGTGGATCGAGATATGAAGCGGTTTAGGGCTGCTATTCATCCTGTCAAGCTTTGTATATGCTTAAGCGAGGTAGGAGATTTGAGGTCTAGGATTGCTTGGATCTTCTCTGGGTTGGCTTCTTTTCCCCTTTCATGAACCATGAACTCGAGGAATTTCCCCTATCGCTACCCCGAAAGCACACTTGGCAGGGTTCAGCAGCATCTGATTATCCCTGACTATCTGAAAAGTTTTGTGGAGATGGTCCTAGTACTGCTCGGCTACCTGGGACTTAGTAATCATGTCATCGATGTACACTTCCATCGACTTTCCTATGTGCTCCTTTAACAACCAGTTGACTAGGCGCTGGTAGGTAGCACCCGTATTCTTAAGACCGAAGAGCATTACCTTGTAGCGATAAATGCCCTATCCGGTGATAAAACTGGTCTTATCTTGATCGGCATGGTGCATCATGATCTGATTATACCCCAAGAATGCATCTATGAAGCTTTGGAGCTTGTTACCCGATGTTGAGTCTACTAACAGGTCAATCTTTGGTAGAGGGAAGCTATCCTTTCGGCAGGCATTGTTAAGATCTGTGTAATCGAGGCACATACGCCACTTCCCATTTGCCTTGGTTACCATGACTACGTTGGCAATCCATTCAGGGTACCGGGACTCCTTGATGAACTTGGTTTTCAGTAGCTTGTCTACCTCTTCTTGTACCGCGGCATTCCTTTCTGGGTTGAAATGCCTTCCCTTCTGCTTGACTGGCTTAAAGGTAGGATCAATGGCTAACCTGTGAGCTGCCAAGGTAATAGGAATCCCCGGTATCTCCTCATGGTATCTTCTCTTCTGCTTGACTGGCAAAAATGTAGCTGTATCCCTGAAGGAGTTTTATCAAATCTTCTTTCACTCCAGCCTCCAACGTTGCTCTTATCTTGACCGTCTTCGAAGGACCGTCTTTCCTGATCAGTATTTCTTCTAATTCGTTTACAGGACCACCTCTGGACCACCCTCTATCTTCTTCTTTCACCTCTTCTATGACTGGAACCTCCACATTGGGTTCCTCATCTTCTACTTCCATCCTATCTTCAAGGTCATCTTTTGGTGATTTAAGGCCCTGCATGGTGGTTACCTGAGCATATTGCTTGGCCTGTGTTGCTGGGTTGGCCGATACAGCATAACACTTACGTGCCGCATGCTGATCCCTCCGCACTTCGCCTACGTTGTCCCCTACCGAAAATTTTAGGACAATGTGGTAGATTGATAAGACGCTCTTGATTGCAGATAGGAAGGGCCTTCCAAGAATGGCATTGTAGGCTGATGGAGTATCTACTACGTCAAAATCTGTCATGAGGTTCTGCTGAAGCGGTGCTGTTCCTACTATCAAAGGTAGGATCATGGACCCGGTAGGTATCAATGAGTCCCTAGTGAACCCATAGAGCGGGGTGGTGCAGCTGTTGTAGCAGGGGTTCTTCAAGTTGAACTGCTCTAAAGCACCTTTGAAAAGGATGTCAACGCTGCTACTGGTATCAATCAGGACACAATGGACCAAGCAATTGGTGATCTGCAGAGTGACAACCATAGGGTCGTCATGAGACTGGATTATGTTGTACACGTCCTCCTTGGTGAAAATAATCTGTGCTGAAGGGGGAGACCCATGCAATCCTTTGGTAACCTTAAAGATATCTTGGTCCATATCTAGCCTAGGCACTTTTCTGGCGTGGTTCTTTCTGGAATTGTTGGAGGTTCCTACTAGGGTTGGACCTCCGCTTATGGTGTGGACTATATAGATCTGCTCCATCAGATCCTTTCGTTTTGCTTTCCTCTTTTCCTCTGTTGCTATAATGTCTGCTTGCACCTCCTTCCTAGTGTGAATGCTATCACTCACTTATTGGAGAAATTCTACCAAGCATCCCCCTCTTACCAGTGCTTCAATCTGGTTACGTAGGCTGTAGCATTCTGAGGTGTTATGCCCCACATCCTCGTGGAATTCACAATACTTATAGTGATTTCACTGATCAGCTGGTGCTTTCATCAGACCAGGCTTTCTGAGTAGTCCCTTATCGCTGATGGCGAGGTAGATAGTCTCTCGAGATGAATTAAGAGGGGTGTAATAGGAGTACCCCCCCCTTCTTCTCTAGTTATCCGCACTATCTCCTTGGGTGGAGGTGTAGCTCTAGGAGGAGTCTGCCTAGCTGGGTACCGGTCCCACTAAGAGTAATAAGGCGGCCGGCGGTATGTAGATGTGTTGAGAGGTCTGTTTGGGCCCTTCTGTACTAAAGCAGGTTTGGGCGCTTCCTTCTTTTGGCTCTTGGCAGATCTCATGTCGTCATGCTCCACCTTGACTCTGAGCTGCTCATCTATCTCTACTTGTTTGAGGGCCCTGTCATAGACCTCATGGTATGTCTCTAATGGAAGCTTGGCAAATGATCTGAATAATCTGCTAGCCCATAGGTTCCTTTTGAAATTGGTTATGGTCTCCTTCTCCTCGAAGACTCTCATCTAGATCACCTCCTTGTGGAACCTCTCCAAATAGAATCTGACTGATTCACCCTACTCATGGATCACGTATAGAAGATGAATGGGATCCTTGGGGCGATGTTTGATGCCCTGGAATTGAGTGCAGAAATCGGTAGTCAACTTGGTGAATGAGTCAACACTTAATGCTGGCAGCTTCCTAAACCACGTCTTTGCGTAGTCAGTTAGCGTAATGGGGAACATTCTGCATATGGCGGCCCTGGTAGCATTTGGGACCTCAATTTGTTGAACAAAGCTCTCTAGGTGACTCAGGGGATCCTCTGTTGCGGAGTATTTGTCGGTTGGCATTTTGAATTTAGGA
This sequence comes from Dipteronia sinensis, assembly GCA_033220585.1. Classification (NCBI taxonomy): domain Eukaryota; kingdom Viridiplantae; phylum Streptophyta; class Magnoliopsida; order Sapindales; family Sapindaceae; genus Dipteronia; species Dipteronia sinensis. The sequence goes on from CM065640.1 coordinate 70,228,099, forward strand.
GGTAGCTCTGCCTCCATGATTCTTCCAGAGAAATGGGCGTTCATCTCTCCCAAGGGATCTTTTCGGTTCTCTCGGTGCTTGCCCTTCCTGAACTCCTGAAGTTCTTTGGCCATTCTAGCTACTTGGTCCCGAAGGTGCTTGTTACCGTTATTCTCAGATTCTACCTCAGAGTCTCCATCATCAGACCCCTCTGATGCCACAGAGGCTTCATCACGGTTCTCTTCTAAGGAAGGATTTTCTCAGACGCTCCTTTTATTGCTGGTACTATCTCCTGCCGCAGATCGAGGCTGCGTCCTGGCCGCTCCCGGTTAAGGTTGTCTAGGAGCAGTTACCGGTTGGACCGGGTAGAGGTGCTCCTTAGGTGGGAGGTCGATGGCAGATTTGACCTATCGGGGTTGATAACCAGTGGGCTATCATGGAATCGGGGGCATGGGCCTGAGTCTATCATGGATCGGTGGTACTGGAAGCATGGGCCTGAGCCTGTCATGGACTGATAATAGTGGTGGTAGTCTCAATCTGCCGAAAGTGGGTATCCCGGTGCCTTGCTGACCGGTATCTCCCCTGGCATCTGATACTGTAAATGGGGGGCGGGGGGTACCTTCAACAACCATTCGGAGTCAGATACTCTTTATGAAGGCTGCGACCTGCTGGTTCAGGCTGGCTGGCTGGGCTACCGGTGCGGTAGGTATCTGAGGGGTAGCCCGCGCGGTAGCCGCGGGTGCTGGAGCGGGCTTACTACTCTTTCCCCCTTCTTTTGCTTCTGACCCTTTCGGGATAAAGAAATGGAATGACGCCCTGATGGATCAGGCTTATCTTGAGAAGATTGGCGACTCATACTGATAATGCTGTAAGAAAACGAGATTTTTAGGCTTTCTTTTAAGGGTGTGGAAACTTACCACAGACGGTGCCAAAAAGTGTTAACTGGAAAATCTACTCGGGGAGCAGAATTTCGGTTAGCACCCTCAACCGCTACCAGTAGGTGGCAGCGGGGTATGTACCTTCAGTACCGGGATCTTCCTCTCAAGGTAGAAGGAGATTGAACTTTGAACGAGGGAAAATCCTATGGAGAGATAGGTGTATAAATACGTTGGGATTTATGCCCTAAAGATGTAATTTGTAAATGGATTTATGAAATAAATAAAAAGAAAAGTTCAATTCATTCTTGTTGTGTTGTTTATTTTATAACTTGTGCATATTAATATCCTAGTTTGCCAGATGTAATCTCAAACTGTGTATATGAGTGTCATATACGGATGGATACAGTAAGAGACGTGCAATTTAAAGAGTCCATAGATAGCAAATAAAGTTGGGTACTTTATTTGTGGTTAATCTATAGTTGCCATCCATTCCGTAATGTACGGTGATTCTATCCTGAATTATTCATATGAAGATATGGGAATTGAGGCATCTTGTATGATGTGATCATATAGGACTGGACCATGATCTATATGAATCTCTCACCAAGGCCAGTTTACCGATGAGATTCATATATATCAACTAATGATGGCTATATGTGGGTGATCTTAATCCTGAGTGTCATATCGACTCCTTCAGGTTAGATCGTGGTCTTTGATATACCATGGGTGAGATCAGATGCAGTTCCTGATCAATATGCTCTGTATGTTGGGATTGCGGTTTGGCTTGTGGCTGGGAAGGATTGTACACAATAGTGGAATCCACTCTTTCTTATGAGAAGTAGATGGTAGTTCCCTTAACTGTTGATTCAGAGCTTGGACAATATGAGCATTCTCCTAATTCCATGAGGAAATAGAATTTATTGTCCATAAGAGAATCAATGGTACTTAAAGGATATATGTAATTAGAGGGGTATAACGGACATTATGACCCAACTCTAATTATGAACTACTGTGGAAGATCACACCATGTGTAATAGCTATATCGATGGACACCGAGTTGTATTGGTCTGTGTAAAAGCGTTTGCAGTTGAGAGAGTGCCGCTTTTAGTTTTTAGTGGAATAATACCGGAGTTAATAATCAAGGAATATTAATTAGAGAGTTTAATTAATGATTCCGAGGATTATTGGAGCTCAAAATACTGTGGGTCCAAAAGGCCCCCTTGCTAGCTCGATCGATTTAGGTAACAAAGGTCACGGTTAATTAATTGGATTGTCCAATTAATTGTGTTACGAAAGTGACACGTATATATTCGGAAATTAATTGAATAATGAGATTATTTGATTAATGAATAATGGTGATTAAATAAATTAAATAATAAGATTATTGAATTATGTGATTAATCACTAAATGGAGGATGTTTGTTGATATTTGTTTTTGAATAAAATCAGATAATATGATTATTTTATTTTATTAAAATTAAATTTTTAATTTTTGAATTTAAATAGTTTGAATTCAAATCAAACTAAATAAACTAAATATTAAACAAAATCTTTAAAGATATTTGATATTTTAAAAGATAAGATTGATTGGTTTTAATTAAATGTTGATTTTGATTTTTAAAATAAAGTCAACATGTCATCAATTTTTAAAAGACAAAAAAAAAAAACACATGAGTGCGTGATTTTAAAAGAGAAAAAAGAGAGAAAAAGGAAGTGGTGCAAGCAAGCACTATCGAAACAAAAAAATGATAATATTTTTTTTTAATAACTAGAATTGTTCTAGGTATTTTTTTTCTCTTAGAAGAAATAGTTTCTTCTTCTTTTCTCTATATCCTCTAAGTTCCTGAGTACGTGATGCGCCCACACGCAGTTACCGGTTCCGGGAATAGCTAGGAAGATCGGTGGTACAAACCAGGAGCACATCGTAAAGTGAAGGAGCCTCCTACGTAGGTATGAAGAATTGATTTCTTCTCTTCTTCTGATTATTGATTTCAATTTCTTGTATATACATATTTTATTATTGTAATAATGTTGTATGTATAAGTTCCGAAAAATTACGATCCTAAATTCACTGGTCCCAGACTGTTTACGACCTGTTTAAAAATTTTTAAAACCTATTTCCGATGCGTTACCAGTGAATAGGGTTCCAACAAAATAAATACTAAATATATCACTGTTTTATTGACCAAGGTATTCGTTTACAAGAATGCTGATAATAATATTACACTATCACTCTTTCTTTCCTCTCTTTTTTACACAGGGCAGTAGTGAAGAATTCGTTTATGTCGGTAAGTGGCTATATATCCTCCCAGTGATTGTCTTAAGACTCTCACTGGCTTCAGAGAATTCAAGAGTTATTTTTCTGGAATAGAACTTTCTCTCTTGGCGTCCAAAAATTCCCACCCTCTTTTCGTCCTTCATGGCAGTATATATAGACATCAAATATTCCTCAGAATATGGTTGTATTTAATGAGGATTATTTGGAGTCCTCTTTTAGGCGTTCAAAGACGTGGAGTGAGGCTAAAGGCACGGAATTTGATCCCGTTGTTTACTATTGCATTTAACTCTGATTTGGTTGACCATTTGGTCTCATTTTATAGCACTTTGAATGGCGAAGGAATCAACTTTTTCCCGCTTGCGTTGCTTTGAGGGGTACGTTGGTTTCGTATTCTGGTATCGCGGTATCCTGGTGTACCGGTCTGTTCTCGTTGGCGTGATACTTGCTCTGTATCTTACTGGCGTGGTGCTTGTTCCATCATGTTGGGATCTCCATGGTGGCGTTCAACTCATAGGACATATATGATACCCCTCTTGGTTTAATTCTGGGTCGATATTGAGGAAATCAGGTACCAGGTAGACGTCGAGGTACTAGGGTACCGGGTAGATGTCCATGGTACCTAGATGTCAAATCAGAGATGCTAGGTACCTACGAGGCACCGACTATGTGGTATCATGTGTTCCAGCTTTATCGGATTAAAAAGACGTGTAGTGTGGTGTCTGTTCTTCCTGGTTTGCATCTCTGGTGCTTCATCTAGGTAGATAAGTAGTCAAGGTTCTGGCCCTACCAGGTATTGCTTCCTTCAAGGTGGTGATATTGATCCCGCTCGGTGCCTGGGAGTTGGGACTGGTTTCTACCAGGTATTACTTTGGTAGAAAATTCTCCTTTGGACTCTTGCCAAAAAGCATGTCAACATAATCATAAGATTAAAAGACTATGAGAGATGAAGAATTGTTCGTACATCTAGATATGTATGAGGTAGACACAATTCTTTAGTTAGTCTTGAACAATATTCACAACTTAAGATAAAGGTAGGGCTCATTTACCTTGTTAAAGTTGTAGAATCTTTTGCTAGCATTTGAGTGGGATCAAATGTGTTATGATGAGTCTAAAATCATCAAAGTGTAGTGTCTTTGGGCAAAAGAATCTAATGCACTAGGGGCAATGAATAGGATCACAGTGAAATACTTTATCCAGAACCGTCAATGGATACAAGTTTTCACTTAAGGACAATCGAATAGTCTATCTCAATCCTGAGATAAATGATGGACTTATGGTTGTAAGTGTTATCATTTGAGTTGGCAATGAGTATGATTATATAGCATAGTCTATCCTCGATGGTTTGGTGGTATTCATTTGTGTTAGGATTATGCTCAATAGCAAGAGTGTAATATTGTAATTGACAATCTTTTCATATAAATAAAGTGATTTCTGATTCTGCAAAATCTTATAGCATTTATAATTATAATTGTCAAGGTAAATAATCATTAGGTCAAAAGACTATGAGATATGAAGAATTGTTTGTACATCCGGATATGTATGAGGTAGACACAATTTTTTAGTTAGTCTTGAATAACGTTCACAACTTAAGTTAAAGGTTGGGCACCTCTATCTTGATAAAGTTGTAGAATTCTTTTACTAGCATTTGAGTGGGATCAAATGAGTTATGATGAGTCTAAAATCATCGAAAGGTTTTCGAGTAAAAGAATCTAGTGCACTGGGTGCATTGAACAGGATCACAATGAAATACTTTATCTAGAACCATCACTAGATATAAGTCTTTTCATTATCAGGACAATCAAAGAGTCTATCTAAATCTTGAGATAAATGATGGACTTATGGTTGCAAGTGTTATCATTTGAGCTATCAATGAGTACGATTATATAGCATAGTCTATCCTCGATAGTTTGGTGGTATTCATTTGTTAATCGATAGAGGACTTCATTTATAGATATGGACATCGTGGCTCCATTTATTAAATGAGAGTATAATATCATCATATGGATGTTTTGAGGTATTGGATATTAAATCTCAACATTGAGTTTTCAATAATGATTATTGAAGACATGGCTTCTGGACAAGTCAAAATATCCAAGTTCAAAATGTGGTCATATGAGGAAATATGGTAACTTGGAGAGCTATAGGCAGTCTATGAGCTCTTGGCAATTACTGATATTATTCACGAGGATACACCATCTCCTATAAGATTGTCTAGGGTATGAATGAGAAACATCTCCTTATTCTATCTTTATTTAAGAGTTCAATTTTAGCTCTTTAGTGGAATGAGTTATAATTAATAGATCGGACCTAAGTGAATCATTTGTTGATTGTGATTAGGTTATGTCTATTGAAGTTTAAATTTAGATAGCCCGCCAAGATCCACAATCCACACGTATTTGCATGGATCACTTGATATATTCTACCGGACCAATTTATGGGTCCATCTAGAATTGCATGTAATATATTAAGAATATAATATGTCTATTATTTATTTAATGGGCTGCACTATTATATTAATATATTAAAAGGAGACATGTAGGCTTGTTTCTTTTAGTAAGAATAAGTCTGGTTCACATGTGGGCTTTTATTTAAAGTCTAATGGATTAAATAAAATAAGAAAAATAATATTGGGCCCATATATATACATGGTGTGGGCGGCAAGGCTAAATTAAATAGCCCAATATATTATTTTATTTTATTGTTTTGATTAAATGGGAATTAATTAATTATTTGATTAAATGGGAATTAATTAATTATTTAATTAATTAATAGTTTAAATCAAAATCTTTTCCTGATCAGTAAATTAAATACTATGTGTTAGATTAGGGTTGGAATTCTTTTAAGTGATAGGAGTCCTAATGTGGTAAGGATTAAGTCCACATACACTCCTTATTATACAAAGAATTCGGCCACCACTAGTCCTATAAGGGTTAGGATTCTTGAATTGATAGGAATTAGGGACAAGGATAATTCCTTTTCAAAGAAGGAAATTAACCAACCCTAGATTTCCTATTCAATGAATTCGGCCAACCCTACTTGGTGAAGGAGAAAATTCGGCCAACCTATAAATATAAGGTTATGAATTTTCGGCCACCTAGAGGAAGCAAAATAGAGAGAGATTTTTGTTTGTTTTGAAAATAAAAAATCCTACTCTATACACATAGATTTTCGGCCAAGAGAGAAAAAGAAAATAAGTTTTCATTCGATAGTGCACTTACAGGCCTTTAACATCAAAAAGTTTTGTGCACACTTTCGATTTAGGGTTACGCGAGTTTCAATCATATTGATTGTAAATTCAAAAGTGATCGGAACTATTTTTTAGGCTCTTGGTGTTTTACTATTGAAGATCAAGATCAGAAATTCCATACATCCATTCTAAGGTAAGCAATTCAAAGAAAAAGGGAGACCACGCTCCTAGGTGATTCACGTACGTGCTAGGATTGAAGATCTTGTGGATTACCATCGACGTAAGTCAATCGGATCACGCGACAAGAGGTATTTAACTCTAACAGTATATTTGAGTTTAATTAATTAAAGGGTTAAGGTTCAAATCTTTAGAAAAATTTTAAACTATACGAAAATTATTTTTTCTCCTTCCGCTGCAGTTTTAAGCAATTTTTCCCTACAATTTGTTAATCGATAGATGATCGAGCCAAAAATGTTATACATTTTGGCCCTCATATCCTTTCTCTTTGTCTCGTTCTTTGGTATTTTTATGTGTATTTATGGCTCTTTTGGTTGTTATTGCAGGTATTAGGTGAAAAGGCATGAAGAGGGACCAAAAGGACAAATGGTGCAAAAATGTGGTGAAGTAGGCCAAACAGCACGGGTAGCACACTCGTGCACTACCAGTGCATCAACCCGTGCACCGGAAGATGAAATTAGAGCAGACCTCAGTGCAGGGGTAACTGCACATGTATTACCTCAACCCGTGTCACTTACCCATGCACATTGCACAAATCGGGAAGGAAACTGAAGATTGCACGGGTATTGCAAGGGTACCTTACCCGTGCTATACGAGCATCAGTTAGAGTTACATCAGCATTCTGACCTTTTTTTGGAGAGGGTATATAAGGAACCACATCTGATTTTTCAAAAGACGACCATACACCCATTCCATTCATATTTTCTCTCTCTAAATCTCAAAATCCATTCTCTCCTAAATCATCCAAAAACCCATCATTATATTCATCAATTGATACTCTAAAAGGTCATTGGAGGTGGATTTGAGCTTGAAGGAAGAAGGTTCTACATGGGTCCCTTCTATTTTCCTCCCCTTTGTCATTTATTTTCATTTGATATGAGCAATTAAATCCCTATTAAAGGGTTGATGTGATTCTTATGTAAATTTTGGGTATTGTAATGAACCCTATTTTGAAATATATATCAATCTACCAAATATGTTTCATTCAATGTTTTAATTGGTTTCAAAGATGATTTGCTTTGATTGTACACTCATCTCTTAACAAGTTGTTTAAGAAATTATTTGAGTAGAGAATTAGATATACACTCTATTTGATTCTCTAATACTTAATTGAATGGAAGGATTGCACAAGAGTACACTCCTCAAGTGTAATCCAAATTATTAAATCTCAATTTCCATCTAATCTTGAATGGGTAATCATACTATACACTATAGGATTAGTTGCTTGTGAGAGATTAAACATTAATTCTATACACTCTAGAATTAGTGATTTTACATGAGATTAATCCATTATTTTGGTAGATACACATTCATGAACAATCATTTATGGGTGGCCAATACTATACACTATAGATTGGAAACTCATAAGTGATATACACTCAAGCTATACACTCTAGTTTTGTTATATTTGACTAATGTTCATTAATGAGAGTTCATCTTGCCCATAGTTTGCCTTAATGAATCCATCAATTCCTTAGTCATTTATCATATACTATAACCTACTATCTTAGTGCATTTAGTTAGTTTATATTAGGCCTACATTTTAGTTAATCTCCAATCATCAACCATCAATTATTTCATTTAATTATTGTTTATAGTTAGCGTTAAAGAAGGATTTAGTCATAGCTATTGCTTGAACCCTGTGGAATGATACCCATACTTATTGCATACTAGTATTATACTTGTTTGAGTGCATCTTGGGATTTCATAAATTTGTTTTGATAATGCATACCATAGCAAAATGCGTGTCAAAAATGGCGCCTTTGCCGGGGATCGGCGTACATGGTTGCGTTTAGATTTTTGCTTTAGTTAGTTAGTTATTTATTTTTGTATTGTTTTTGTTTCTTTTACCTTGTGGTGGTGGTTTTTGGAATTTCCAGGTGATTAGGTTTATGCACGGGAGGCGTTCACTCAGAGGAACACTTTTTCCTATTCAAGACAACATCCACTGGATCGGAAGATTGATTAGACTGTTTGAGAACAACAATTCTGAAGAAGAAATGGCTAAAGAAAATCAACTTATTATGCCAGTTGAGGAACCAGGAACGAATGAGGAAGATTTGAGACTTACAATTGGGGAGTAAACTCTTCTGTCAGTGGGAGATGATCAACTAACAACTATTGTCTTGGATGACACTGCTAGGCTATATGAGTTGAAGGGAATCCATGTGAACTTGTTGCCATCCTTTCATTTGCTTCCAACTGAAGATTGTCATCAATTCATGAAGGAGTATAGCGCAATGTTGGAGACATTTCCTATAGTGGTCCGAGATCGAGTATTGACAAGGGCACAGCTACAGATGCGTTGTTTCCAGTATTGTCTAAAGGATCGTGCCAAGCAGTGGTACATGGCATTGAGGTCAGGGACGCTCACATCATGGCCCCAAGTTTGTAAAGTGTTTTACAAAAAAAATTTCCCAACGGAAAAGGCAAGAGAATTGAAGATCAAGATCGCCACTTTTAGTGAGGAATACGGTGAGCCATTTCATGAAGCATGGGAAAGATTTCATCTATTGGTCGCACAGGTTTCGCCTTATACTTATCCTAAAGAATTGAAGGTCACTTCCTTCTACCAAGGTCTCTCCACTATCACTCAGGTGATGGTGGATAATGCTTGTGGAGGTACAATTGCTGACAAGAGAGCTCAAGAGGCATATGAGATCATGGAAAAGCTAGCCCAAAATTTACAACAAAGGTCCTCAAACATAAGAAGGGGTGGAAAGCTAGAAATTGATGGGAACACAGGAATAGCCATAGAAATGTCCTGAATGGCCAAGGAAAAGCAGTCAGTGAAGGAGTTGATGAAGAATATGTTCCAGCCAATAGCCCAAGTTAGTCAAATTTCAGAAGATACATTGAATGGAGTTGAGGGATAGTTGGAGCATGAAGAAGCTGAGATGTTAGGAGGATTCCAAAGGCAATGGAATGATCCCTACTCTAACCAATACAATCCTGGGTGGAGGAATCACCCTAATTTCTCGTGGAGCAACAACAACAACAATGCCAGCAACCAAGGTTATCAGAACCAGGGATATAATTGGTAAAACAATCAAGGAGGATCAAATAACAACCAGTGGGGGAGCTTAAGTAATAACCCACAAGGCAACTTCAACACTCAGGCGAATGCTTATCAACCGAAGGTCAAATCACTTGGGGAAGAATTGAGGGATTTTATCATGGCCACAGATAAGGCTTCGATAGCCATCAGAAACTCCCATAGTGTAAACGAGCAAATGTTGAAGAACTACATCCAATCTAATGACCAGAGGGCAAATAACATGGATGCTTCTGTTAGAAGATTGGAGACCCAAGTCACTCAAATTGTAGAGGCTGTGCATAGATAGGACAAAGGAAAATCTCAGAGCAATAATGAGCACATTAAGGTGATGGCGGTATTTCAAAAGAAGAGTAAGGAATTGGCACAAAGTGAGACAACACAAGACACTCAAACTGTTGTTGAAGATTTTGTAAAAGAAAAGTCTGATGAGTCAAGGGATGCTAGTCCATTGAAGCTAGATGATCCATTCAATTTCATCATTCCAGTCACCATAGGAGAGTCATAAAAATAGGGAGTAGTACTAGATATGGGATCTAGTGTCAACATGATGCCATTGAAGGTATTCAGGCAGTTGAAGCTACAGTCTATGAAGGCCACTCCGATTGAACTCAAGATGGGAGAAAACTTTCCAAAGACTCCTTGTGGAGTAATTGAGGATATGCAGCTAGACATCCATGGACTCAAAATTCCAGTTGACTTTATTGTGTTGTAAGTAAATGATGATGAATCCCATGAGAAGGAGTGGAAGTTGTTTCTTGAAAGATCATTTATAGCCATAGCTGGGATGTAGGTGAATGTAGTTTCTAGGCATTTATCCTTCAGTTATGGTGGGAGCAAGGTCGAATTCTATGTTGACTGGCCCGATGAAAGACTCCTTGAAGGATGCTTCATTTTAGAGGTGCCAAAGAGCCGCAAGAAGAAAAACAAGGTTTGTGACATTGTGAAAGCCTTTGAAGTAGCATCTGAAATGGAGAAAAGACATCAAGATGGAGTCTAGGAAAACGATGAAGAAAAAAAGATGGAAGAAATAATTTTTGATGATAAGATGCTTGAAGAAGAAGTCAAAAGCTATGAGCTTGAAGGAGAAAATAAGAAGCTACAGCTTGCGGTAAAACTTCTCAAGACGGAGAACGAGATGCTTAGGAAAAAGGTGCAAGAATTTTCAGCCTTGAACAAGGTATTAGGGGAGCAACTCGAGAAGGTTGAGGAAGAAAAGAAGTCCACTTCGAATGACCTAGTGGAGCTAGCCAAACTCTCTGAAGAATTTGAAGACGAATATGCTAGTAAGACTAGGAAGTAAATGCTAGAGGTGGAGTAAAACGCAAGTGCCTTGAAAGATATCAAGGAACAATTGGACAAGAAGGAAGAACAGTTGAAAATCGCCAAGGTCAAGAAATGTGACTACTTAGTCCAACTTGACAAAGTGGAGAGGGAAGTGAAGACCCTTTAACGGAGGGAACACCAAGGGCCTCAAGACAATGACCAAAGAGAGAGTCTTTCTCATCAATCCTTCTTTTGTTTCTTTTGCTCTAAGAAAGGGCACATTAAAGCCCATGGCTTTAAATTCCAGGAGTTTAAGAAAAACCAAGTTAGGTCTAGGAAGAACACATCAATAATCAAGAAAATTTGGGATAGGAAAGACCTAGTAGATGAAGTGAGGACTAAGGGGAAGGGAGTTTTAGGAAAGTCTTTAGCACCCCCTATGGGTAATTAAAAGGAATGGACTTCCCCATCTGGTCAAACCATCTTCAGTTGACCCAAGTCCCACCTCACATGCATTGCATTGATTAATTTTTAGGTGTGGTTGGACTTCACAATTCATTTTCTCATGCATTTTAAGATACCTTTATTTTGAATTAATCTCATGAGCCTTTTAAGGTGTAGGTAGTTCTGAGTCTAGAGAAAATTTATTGTGAAATCCTTGAATGTTTTAGTTATTAAAAGTTGAGTGTTTGAGTGTCAGTGATTAAAGTAGATATTTTATGAATAAGGCAAGTGTAGTTTATGAAATGATTTTTCATGTGCAGGGAATCCACTTAGGGCACAGAAATTCAAGAGAGCAAGGAAAGGTACAAAAGGGTGGCAAAAAGGGTCAGTGCACATGTATCTTACTCGTGCACTACCCTTGCATAAACCCGTGCACCGGGAAAGGGGCGAGCATGGATTTCATATGCACAGGTCACAGCATGAGTAACCTACCCATGCTATACCCGTGAAAAAGAAAGGTTACAGGCTAATTGAAGGCATTTACACGGGTAATTGCATGGGCAACCTACCTGTGCTATCGCGCTCCTATATATATTGTTAATAACCAAAATTGGCTAAGGACCAAAGGAAAATTTTCCACCTCCCAGACCTGGCTCCATACCCGAGAGTTTCCACCAGGAGACCATTCTATCTAGAGCCGAGCTATGATACCACCCCGTAGGAACAACGACGGGCTCCGAAAACATCCGGGATAGAGCCCGAAACGATCAGATCTAGCCGGCATCACCAAAACTAGAAATTCCCTGAAGTCGAGGTCACCTCGCAATTGCTCCAGAGACTCACCTATACCTCGCTGACACAGGAGAATGTCCCTAGGAAGCCGCACCTAGCTTCGAAAGGTCAGGGGAAGCCGCACCTAGCTTCGAAAAGGTCAAGGGAAGCCAGATCTGGCTCCTAGCTAGATGAAACTTCTCAGATATCGAGGTCGGAACACTGATCGACCTCACTAGTTGATGCACCACACCATGATACATTCAGCGATCCCCATGGGAATCATGCTAGACCTAGAGATACACAGCATCACACCCACATATATTATACACGTGCAGAACAATTAATAGAGTTTGAATGGGAAACAAATTGATTTCCAAGATACCGTCAACGGAGCAATTAACTCAAAGTCAACTACATTTAAAGGGAAAAATTCCGTCCGATAAGAGGGGGATGAGAAAATCAAGGGGAAATCAATGAGTTGACACCTATGAAGACATTGTATAAAGAAGGGACTTCTTCCTTCAGAAAAAGAGATTACTATTCAACATGAATACGACAAGTACTCGACCATACCATAGAGAGAATTCAGAGCAATTTGAGAGAAATTTATATACCATACACGTTCAATAAGAAAATATTTTTTCTTTCTTTTGGGTGGTGAATTGTATCATTATTCCTTGTCATTTTATAAAACATTGTTACACATACGATCAATCTTGGCCACCACCTACGTGGTAGTGGTCTCGAGGGTGTTAACTGAGATTTCTCATCTCGAGCAAAATTTCCGTTAACACTTTCTGGCGCCGTCTGTGGGAAAAAACCTTACACCCAATTAACCAATTATTTGCATTTACATTTTCGTTGTTTTACAGGGACTATGAGGCTCCGCTCCTCCCAAGGCAAACATAGAGTTTCGGAGCAACCTCCGGCGAGGCTAACACAAAAGGCCCCAAGAAAGGGAAGAAAGTCTGGATATGGTAGTCAAGCTCCAGTCCAAACAACCAATGTGGGGGCTTCTGGCCACCCTATAGTGAGCCAGGCCGCTCTCGACCAACAAACGGCGGCCTTCGTAGAATCCATCTGCGTCCGCCTGCTCGCTGAAGGCATCACAATCCAGCCAACCAACCTGAATGATCAGGGAGAGCCGAGCAGGCTCGGTGCTAGGCCACACCTGTTTTCGATCGCCTGGGACCTCTTCTTCCAGAGCCGGCTCGAGATAGGTCAGGGCCCCAACGTTCGATCCGGGATAGGTTGGGACCCATGCCCCCAGTTCCGAAAAGACCTTCACAATATCAACCCAAGCGAGTTAAGTCTGCAGCTAATGCTTTTACCCGGAAGCCACGAGAGCTATCTCATCCAACTACATCTAGGAGGTCCGCCCGGGGCCCTAGAGGAGGAAAGTAGACAAACTCCCCGAGTGGATCCTATCTAGGAGGAGGACCGGATAGAAATTGCCAGTTCATCGGAAAGACTCGACAGTGAAGAATCTGAGGTTAACTCGAAGAGACCTGGGAACAAGCGACTGAGGGATCAGCTGGCAAAGCTACAAAAAGAGGTCCAGCAGATAAGAAAGGGAAAGAATAAGGAGGACAAAAAGGATCCCCTGAGCGAGATTAACACTCCCTTCACTAGGAGGATCTGGGAAGCGGAGCTCCCCCCAAAATTCAAAATGCCAGTAGATAAGTTCTCCGGAACGGAAGATCCTCTAAGCCACCTAGAGAGCTTCGTTCAACAGATGGAGGTCCAGAACATTACCAGAGCAGCTATGTGCAGAATGTTTCCAACGACCCTAACCGACTACGCGAAAACCTGGTTCAGGAAACTGCCCGTTGGCAGTGTGGATTCTTTCATGAAATTATCAACAGATTTTTGCTCGCAATTCCAAGGGGTCAAACCTCGTCAGAAAGATCCCATACACCTCCAATATGTGATTCAGGAATGGAGTGAGACTCTTCGGTCGTACGTGGAACGATTTCATAAGGAGGTCATACAAATGGGAGTTTTCACCGAAAAAGAAACCCTCGCCAACTTCAGGCGGAACCTATGGGCAGGAAAGCTTTTCCGTTCCTTCGCTAAGAGACCTCCCGAGACTTACCAGGAGGCCTACGACCGGGCTCTTGAGCAGGTCGAGATCGACAAACAACTCAAGGTCAAGATGGAACACGACGACATGAGAACGGCCAAGCGTCTGAAGAAAGAAGCCCCCAAATTTGAGCCAGTACAGAAAACTCAGAATAAACCTCCCAACAGGTCGACCTATCGCATTCCTGCTCCTCTACATAGGCAAGAAAGATATCCAGCAAAATGAACCCCTCCCTGGGCATCGCCGCCTCCCAGGACCGTGGCTCCAGTAACGCAAGGGGAAAAAGGGTATGACTACTACACCCCTTTGAATGCTTCCAGGGAAATAGTCTACCTTGCTATACGAGATAAAGGGTTGCTCCAAAAGCTAGCTCCCATAAAGGCCCCAGCTGACAGGAGAAACCGGTACAAGTACTGCGACTTCCACGAAGACGTGGGCCACAACACCTGAGAGTGCTATAATTTGCGCAACCAGATTGAAGCCCTGATAAGGGGAGGATGCTTGATTGAGTTCTTACAAGAGGTCAGAGATAACGTTAGGACTGGAAGGGAGGTACAAGCTGAAATCCGTGAAGACGTAGAAAAGAGGAAAGGGGAACAGGCTGACTTAATGCAATAGATCCAGGTGATACACACTATCAGCAGAGGTCCTACACTGGCTGGCGTTTCCAGTAACTCCTGAAAAAACAACGCAAGAAAGATTCCCTACATCGGAGAAAGCCGGGGGATCTTCGAAGTCAGCCAGAGCCCGATAGAGCCCTCCCAGTCAGTGCAAATAATTTTTACCAAAGCAGATATCTTCAACACTGTGCAACCTCATGATGATCCCATGGTAATCACGATACAGATCGCCAACTGTCTGGTCCATCGCGTGCTCGTGGATACAGGTAGCAGTGTAGATATCCTCTTCAAGGATACCCTAGAAAAATTATACCTGAAGCAACGTTGTTACAACAGCTGTACCACTCCGCTTTACGGGTTCACTGGAGATTCGATCATACCAGTGGGGTCGATGGTCCTCCTAGTAATCATCAGAATCACCCCTCTCCAACAGAATGTTATGACCGACTTTGTTGTGGTGGACACCCCATCGGCCTACAACGCTATCCTAGGGAGACCTTTCCTGTCCTCCTTGAAGGGAGTCTTGTCCATATACCACAACGACTTGAAATTCCCGGTTGGAACCAAAGTAAGAGAGGTACGCGGGGACCAGCAGGCAGCCAGGAAATGCTACGCAGTATCTGCCAATCCTACAGCCCTAGCGAAACAGTGTGTACAGGTGACATTAATCCAGGAAGACATGGATACATCCCGGATAATCCAGGAGGAGAAGGAGCCCGCGGAACATCCTGGGCATCTGGAGAGCGAACCTATTATGCCTTACGAGGAAGAACAGAGTAAGGAATGGGCCAGCGGGCAGCCCATAGATAAACTAGAAGAGATACCTATCAGAAATGACGATCCATCCAAGGTCGTCAAGGTCGGGGCCACCCTTGATCCAGAAGTAAAAAGAGGACTAATTGACCTTCTTAGGGAGTTCAGCGACATCCTCGCTTGGAACCACGATGAAATGCCTGGAATCCCGGCATCATTGGCCGCCCATCGACTAGCGGTTGATCCAATAGTCAAGCCCGTCAACCAGAAGAGGCGTCACTTCAACGCTGATAGGAACGCTGCAGTGCAGGAAGAGGTTGATAAATTGATCAAAGCAGGGTTCATCAGAGAAGTACGTTACCCCGAATGGATCGCCAACGTGGTCATGGTTACGAAGGCGAATGGGAAGTGGCGTATGTGTGTCGATTACACCAACCTCAACCGGGCTTGTCCGAAAGACAGTTCTCATTTACCAAAGATCGACCAGCTGGTTGACTCCACGTCCGGAAATAAACTTTTAAGTTTCTATGGACACATTATCAGGATACAACCAAATTAAAATGCACCCGGCTGACCAAGATAAAACCAGTTTCATTACTGGGCAGGGCTTATACTGCTACAAGGTGATGCCGTTTGGTTTGAAGAATACCGGGGCCAATTACCAGCGGCTGGTTAACAAATTGTTCAAGCCCGAGATAGGAAGGACGATGGAAGTATATATCGACGACATGATCACGAAATCCCCAACCGCAAAAGGACATCAGGAAGACCTTCACAAAACCTTCCTCATACTGAGGGAAAACCAAATGCGTTTGAACCCATCCAAATGTGCCTTTGGGGTAACGGCAGGGAAGTTTCTGGGCTTTATGGTTCATGAGAGAGGCATAGAAGCCAACCCAGAAAAAATCAAAGCTATCTTGGACCTGGAATCCCCGACCTGACTCAAGCAAGTACAGATTTTGACTAGACAGGTGGCGGCACTCAGCTGGTTTATTTCTCGCTCCACCGATAAATGTCTCCCTTTCTTCAAGGCCATCAAACAAGGGAAAAACATGAAGTGGAGCTAGGAGAGTGAACGGGCTTTTCAAGCTTTGAAAGAATACCTAACAAGCCCCCCATTGTTAGTCAAGCCGGTTCTCAGAGATGAGTTGCAGATCTACCTGGCCATATCAGAAACTGCAGTAAGTGGGGCTTTGGACAAGGTGTGTAGCGATGGTTTTCAAAGGCCCATATACTATGTAAGTCATGCTTTGACCAAATCAGAAAGGAATTACATTCTCCTGGAAAAGCTCGCTTATGCTCTGGTGATCTCAGCGAGGAAGCTCCATCTCTATTTTCAAGCTCACACAATAGCAGTGGTGACGGACCAACCCCTCCGCCAATTCTTGCAAAGACCAGACGTGTCTGGAAGGCTAGTCTTATGAGCCCTAGAGCTCACTCAGTTCGACCTAAAGTATAAGCCCCGGACTACGATTAAGGCACAGGCTTTGGCTGACTTCGTGGCAGAATTTTCAGCGATCCCAGATCAAGATGATCACTCAGTATCAAATGAGATCCTTGAGAAGATATCTGAGGTCGGCAATTGGCCGGAAGGCTGCAAGCCATGGACCCTCTTTACAGATGGAGCGTCCCGGTAAGCTGGGGGATGAGCTGGCATAGTTTTAATAGATCCGGAAGGGACTGAATTCTGTCACTGTGTCAGATTTCAGTTTAAAGCTACCAATAATGAAGCGGAGTATGAAGCCCTCCTAGCCGGGATGAAGGTAGCCATTGAACTAAAGGCCGATTACCTACAAATCAAAAGCGATTCGTTGCTTGTTGTAAACCAGGTGACTGGGGGTCTACCAGGCAAAGGGAGATAATATGGCTGCCTACCTAAAGCTAGCTCAGCTGCTAAAAAGAAAATTTAAGGGGCTCAATATCGATCAGGTGCCTCGACACCAAAACCATCGCACAGATGTTCTGGCTAAAATAGTGGCGAACGGAGGCCGATCCCTACCACAGGAATTCCTCTCCAAGTGATCACCCAACCAAGCATAGCCACAAATGGAGTAATTTGCTCCCTGGATCGCATGCCTTACTGGATGGACCCAATTGTCGACTACCTCCTTGAAGGAGAGCTTCCCGAAGGACCCGACCAAGCCCGAAGAATTAAGAGACTCTCAGTCCGATACTGTATGGTGGACGGGTACCACTACAAGAGGGGCAGATCTCTCCCCTTACTTAGGTGCTTGCATCCCGATGATTCTAAGTGGGCATTGAGAGAGGTCCACTCTAGGGACTGTCGAAACCACATAGGTGGGGAAGCTCTAGCCTATCAGGTGCTTCGTATGGGGTACTATTGGCTGACCATCCACCAAGAAGCAAAGAGTTTTGTGCAATCATGCGAGCCTTGTCAAAGAACTTCAAACTTGAACCACCAGCCACCCGAGCGACTGTCGTCCCTCAGTTCACCTTACCCCTTTGCCATGTGGGGAATCGACCTAATTGGGCCACTCCCTACCGCCCCCGGACAGATGAAACATGTTATCGTGGCTATCGACTACTTCACAAGATGGGTCGAGGCAGGGCCTCTTTCTCGAATATCAGAAAAGAATACATCCAAGTTCATCAAGACTAACGTGGTATGCAGATTTGGGACCCTTCTCATCATTATAGCTGACCTAGGGAAGCAATTTGACAAGGCCCGGTTCAAAGACTTCTGCAAGGGATTGGGGATCGACCTCAGGCTCACTTCAGTGGCTTATCCCCAGACTAACGAGCTGGTAGAATCCACCAATAAGACTATCAAGAAACTTCTGAAGAAGAAGCTACAGCAGAAGAAAGGTGAATGGGCCGAAGAGCTGCCAGAAGTCCTCTGGCATACCAGACTACAAAGAGAACAGCTACCATGGAGACACCTTACTCCCTGGCTTTCGGGGTTGAAGCAGTCCTCCCCATCGAGCATAAATTGACCTCGTTCAGGTACATCACTTTGAGCCCGAAAGTAACGAAGTCAAGCTCCGGGCTAATCTAGACCTCTTAGAAGAAAAATAGGACCGGGTAGCAGAGAAAGTAGTGATCTACCAGAGCAAGATCGCTAGATACTTCAACCAAAAGGTCGGAGCCCGGGAATTCAAAGAAGGGGATCTGGTACTTAGGAAAGTGACCCTGAACAATTGGAAAAGGTCGGATGGAGTCTTAAGTCCCAATTGGGAAGGGCCATATTTGATAAAGCTAGTTGTTCGCAATGGAGCTTATAAACTCGAAGACATGGACGGACGATCCATCGACCACACTTGGAATGCAGATCATTTGAGGAAATTCTACCCTTGAAGGGAATTCTCAAGTAGACTACCCCCATTTAGTTTTCATTACAAACCCTAATAAAGATGTACTACATCTCGATCATCAATAAAGTCATTTTCCTTTTCTCTTCCATCTTTGTCTCCAACTATGTTCAACATTAGTGACTATACCCTTGTATGGGAAACTCAACATAAACACTTTGAGGCCAGGAAATAGCTCAATAGCCCTCCTAATGCCTTGGTCGGGCTACCACCCCCAAGAAGGGTCTGAGTGTAAGAGCATAGTTGCCCTCCAGATCTCGAGACCAAGAAATAGCTAAATAGCCCTCATGATGCCTTGGTCGGGCTACCACCCCCAAGAAGGATCTGAGTGTAAGAGCATCGTTGCCCTCCAGATCTCGAGACCAGGAAATAGCTCAATAGCCTTCCTGATGCCTTGGTCAGGATACCACCCCCAAGAAAGGTCTGTGTGTAAGAGCATAGTTACCCTCCAGATCTCGAGACCAGGAAATAGCTCAGTAGCCCTCCTGATGCCTTGGTCGGGCTACCACCCCCAAGAAGGGTCTGAGTGTAAGAGCATAGTTGCTCTCTAGATCTCGAAGAATAGGAAATAGCTAAGTAGCCCTCTTGTTGCCTTGGTCGGGCTATCGCCCAAAAAAAAATTAAACAAATAAATAAAATGTTTGTTTTCGTGTGCAGGATCAAAATCATCATAATTCCCTACACGAGTCTTAATTGTTACTACAGATGCCACTTTGGTTCCTATTCAAGACCAGAAATGAAACAAGAGTTCTCAAAAGCGATTCGATTTCTCATTAAGGATAAGGGGAGCCTATCCCCCGATAAGGCTACATCCACCAAACGGGGAGCCCAACCCCCGAGCTCGGGCTATAAAAAAAGAAAAAAAAAAGAAAAAAAAATAAAGCTAATAAGGGCAAAACGGGGTGCCCACCCCCCTTTTTCGGGCAATCAAAAACAAGTCATGATGAACTGCTTCAAGCTTTGGGACTCTCTTGGCTCTCCTCCGCTGGCCCTCCTCCTTCTTGCTGATCTTTGCCATCAACCCCCTCTACAGATAGCTGTCCATCTTGGTTATCCTCGCCGACCGCTCCTCCATTTAGAGGCTCCATTGGTTGATCAGCAGGATCTTCCTCTAAGACCTCACTAATCACGTCCATAACCTCAGGTTGGATAGCCGCATCAAGAAGGGCAGCCATGGACCCCGTCTGGCTCCTGTCGACCTCCATCTATGTTAAAGGAGGATCCTCAGACGGGCTCCTAACCTCTTCACTAGCTCTCGACTGGTCCTCCTCGGATCGAGAGGACAACACTTTACTAGAAGACTCCCCGAAACCTGAGGTAGTAAAGGTAGGAAGAGGGAGTGGAGGATCTGTCTGGGCGAGCTGTTTCCCAGCTCCTGCTTGGCTCGAAGGAACCACCTCGTCGCCTTCAGGGCGAGATAGCTCGGCAGCCTTGAGCATTATTTCCTGTCTATCCCAGCCGGCAACAGATGACAAATCAAAGGGAGGAGGAAGAGCTTCCGTGACCTGAAAGGAAGCATAGAAATATCCATCGCTGAAGGAGGTCTCCACTTCAGCTTGCAGCTTGGTCACCTAAGTAATCAGAGACTGATTCTCGAGGTCCAACTTTTTATCCTCAGATCTCCAGGAATCCCGTTGTCTAGCCCGTCGGAAAGATTGAAGACGCTCCTGATCATAAGATTGCTTCATCCTCTCATGATCGCAGCGAAGCTCAGCCATCTCGACCTCGACCTTTCCCTGGTTGGAAGTCATCTCTTCAACTAAAGACTGAGCCTGCTTGAGTAATTCCCTGGCTTTCTCGGTTTCAGCTTTGGCTTTTGCAGGCCGATCGCGGAAGAGGGATACCTGCTGGCCCATCGCCACATTAAACTTGAAGGCCAACAAAATATAGAACCCGAGTTAGAAACTGAACGAATTAACAAGAGTAGCACGAAGGAAATACAATTACCTCAGCTAAAATAGTAGACCCCTTGGTAATAAGAACGTCCACAGGCATGGAAGCCATCTTGGAGATCCCACCGCCTGGACAAGATGCTATAAATTGTTCTAGGACTTCATCCCGCCCTGCCGACCTCGACTGAGGTCGGGAGCGGCTGGAAGGAACCCTCGTGACACCTTTCCCAGAAACCTCCGAAGCTTTGGTTGTTGGAAGTGCAGCGGAATTAGGAGGTTGAGTCGAGGGGGTAGCAACTTTAGCGACCATAGCCAAAGGGACAGAAGCAGCCGGGCCAACCACCTGGGGAGCTTTAAACAAAGCCCGAAAAGCCCACGAAGCAAGAGTGGCCATCTTGGACCCAGCCGGAGAGATAGATGAAGCAAGAGCAGGTTCGACCTCAGTGGAGGGAAGAGAAACTCTACCTTGAGGAGAGCGTGAGATGTGGCGGGTGGCAGGTTCAATGACAAAAACTGTGAATAAGCAGATTAAAAAGGAAAATGTTAGAACCAAGCTGAGTAATAAGGCAAAGCAACTCAATGACACTTACGAGGAGTAGCGTCTGAGATCCGCAAGTATTTGTTCACCCTACGAGGATCAAAGGCTTCAGCAGTAGGGAACTTCAGGTTCAAATAATTCGGGGCTAAAATAGCCTTCAAGATGGCTTCAGACTCAGAAGGCAGGGAGTCCTGGTCCCATAAGGGTTTGTCACTGAAAGCCGTGGGAACCTCGAATTCATGCCCTCCAATGAAAATCGAGCTCCCCCAGTCATCCCCCGCAAGGATCCATTCTTCTTTCCAAGCGGGGTCCTTCTTCGAAGCACCAGGAATAATGAAGTTGAGCTTGTTCTTGGCCTTGGCATAGAACTGGCCTCGAGGAGCGCCAGACAGGCTCCCAATCTGGAAGAGATAGGCCAGCTCCTCTGCACCCGGCTCCCTCGTCACCTTACTCAACTGACATTTTTCCCTCCATAGTACAAGGAAACCAATCAGATGCCTCCAGAAGCCAGGCGTTAACTGGAGGGGAGCGAGCTGGATGGAGTTAAGAGCCCGCCGAAGAGTCGGATGAAGGGGAAGCCTGACCCCGTTCTCGAGAGCTGCCACATGAATCAGAAGCACGCCTTTAGAGGGGTTGAAGAACTCATAATTTTTAGAGGCACCGAGATGGATACGCTGTCGGGGATGCCAAACTTTGATTTTAAGCGGTCAATAGAGACCGGGTCGACGATGGAATCTGGGACAACCCAGAAATCATAAGGAGGGAGCCTCTCCAAAAGGGGACCAGGAGCCGAGACCCGATGTTCTCCCGCGGCGTCACCGCCCACTTCTTTGTCAGAATTTTCGTCGACGATATCCAAAGGATGGTCAGGATGGTTGGAGAACCCAGTCCCAATGGATACATTCCTACTTGACCGCCGACGTTGCGGGGTGGGCGGGGAATCGTCTCTGTCAGAAATCCTCCTAGCCCGTTTCCCTAGAGTAAGACTGACGACCTCCTTACTGTCAACTATGGAGTCAACTGAATCAAGACTGGTTTTCGACATAGTAAAAGCCAATAAGGATGAAGAATGAAGAAAAAGGCAAGCTTGGAGGAAAGGCTATGAGAGAAAATATTTCTTAGCAAAAATTTTAGTTCTAGAGATGTGAGGAAGACGAGGAGAAAAATAGATATATATAGGCAGGAGGGCAACAACACGAGCTATCGAGATCCTCGTTTGGTAACGGTAAAGAATCTCTGGGACTACCGTAACGTAACCGGATTAACTCAGAAGCAGGCTAACTGCAGTAACGCAATCAGATTAATTCGGAGATAAATTAGTCGGTTCGCATCACGTCACCCTAATGAGGAGATTTCCCCGATATTTCGGTAATGGTAAAAAGGGGAAGATTTCCCAAATAAAGTAAAAATCTGACCCAACCCCAAGCTCGACGTCTAGTGTTCAAGTCAGAGGGGACTTCTATTAATAGCCAAAATTGGCTAAGGACCAAAGGAAAATTTTCCACCTCCCAGACCTGGCTCCATACCTGAGAGTTTCCACCAGGAGACCATTATATCTAGAGCCGAGCTACGATACCACCCCGTAGGAACAAGGATGGGCTCCGGAAACATCCAGGATAGAGCCCGGAGCGATCAGATCTAGCTCGCATCACCAAAACTAGAAATTCCCCGAAGTCGAGGTCACCTCGCAATGGCTCCAGAGACTCACCTATACCTCACTGACACAGGAGAATGTCCATAGGAAGCCGCACCTAACTTCGAAAGGTCAGGGGAAGCTGCACCTAGCTTCGAAAAGGTCAAGGGAAGCCAGATCTGGCTCCTAGCTGGATGAAACTTCTCAGATATCGAGGTCGGAACACTGATCGACCTCACTAGTTGATGCACCACACCATGATACATTCAGCGATCCCCATGGGAATCATGCCAGACCCAGAGATACACAGCATCACACCCACATATATTATACACGTGCAGAACAATTAATAGAGTTTGAATGGGAAACAAATTGATTTCCAAGATACTGATGAGAAGGTTTTTGCCGTCAGAAAACCGTCCGTCAAAACAATTTATAAAACCTATGCGATGCGTTCACAAGTATAAATACAAGCAAAGCGGCAAGCACGGATGTCGTCCACTGAGATCGGGGTAGCGGTGATAAGATTAGGATTAATATAACTAGTATGCATAAAAGTAAAATGATGGTGAATGGAAATACAATATAAACTAAACTATAAAAGCAAATGAAATAGGATGATAATGGAGTGATGAATGAATGATGATGGAACTACGGAGTTGATGTACTCGTAAGTGAATATTGGGGCAATTGCAACAGACTCTCAATTAAGCACGTTTTGACAAATGTAGCCAACCTAGGGTGTATAGTGTTGGTATATATCTCTAGCAAGAGGTCAACCTAGGATGTATAGCGAAGACCTCCTACTAGCGATTAATCCTTCTTAAGCAACCAACAGTGGCTAGTTACTCAATTGGGACTTGTTCCATGAATGCTTATCTATCTAGCTATGGCTCAACCTATTACTAATGTAGCCATCCTAGGATATATAGTGATGGCTTCCAATTCCCTCACAAGTGGCCGACCTAGGATGTATAGTGAAGGCCACTCGGTTGGGATTGGATGAGGCTCGAGGTTATCAACCGAATTCTACTCGAAGGTTAGTTCTTGTAAAATCACTAAAGTAGCCAACCTAGGGTGTATAGTGGAGGCTTCTAATTCTCTCACAAGTGGCTAACCTAGGATGTATAGTGAAAGCCACTAATTCGAGATTAGATTAAGAGCGTGGTTATAGAGCTGGATTTCTGAAAATACTTCCATTCAATGGAGCATTAGACAACCTAATTGCATACTCAAGTAATCCAAATCAACATGCAAAGAGGGTGTATCCAAGCAAGTCAATAATGGCAATCAATACAAGTAATGGAATGAAATATAGAGATAGAATAAATATAACACATAGAGTTTATTTACAAAGCCCAAAATATCCATCAAACAAATAACATCAACCCCATAGTGGGGTATTTTAGCTACTCATGTTCTATTACAAACTAATAACTAAGAGAGAGAGTAGAGATAACCCTTGAAGATTGATCTCCTTCCTTGAAGCTTGAATCCAAGTCTCTTAGTTGCCTTTGATTGAGTAGAGATGGTTTGGATGAGAGGGAGATGTGTTACTAGCTTAGAATACAAGTGTTGGGAGGTATATTGATCTTTTGGTTCGTTCCCATCCTTTTCTATTTATAGAGGATGGAAAAATAGGTCACTTAAGCTTGAAACCAGAAGCTGTCGCGCGCAGAGTGCGGGTGGAGTGTGGGTGAATTACCCGCACTGTACCCGCACTGCAAAGGTTTTCTTCATCTTCAGTTCTCTGATCTGGGCAACAGTGCGGGTGGAGTGCGGTTGGATTACCCGCACTTTACCTGCACTTTACTCGCACTGTACTCGCACTCTGGTGTCAGGTGTAAATCCACTCCTTTGTCTTGAGGAACAGTGCGGGTGGAGTGCGGTTGGATTACCCACACTTTACCTGCACTTTAGTGTCAGTTTGAGCTTTTTTGAGCAATAGTGCGGGTGGAGTGCGGGTGGAGTGCGGGTGGATGACCCGCACTTTAATGAATTAAACTCTGTCTTGACCCGCACTTGACCCGCACTTTATCTGTCAGGTACGAATCAGCTCCTCTGTCTTGAGCAATAGTGCGGGTGGAGTGCGGTTGGATGACCCGCACTTTACCCGCACTTTATATTTCCTTCATGCTTCAGGTCCAGGCTGTGGGAAGGAGTGCGGTTGGAGTGCGGTTGCGACCCGCACTTGACTTGCACTTTTGAGCTGCTTATGATCCTTGTCTTCCCTTTTGCCCCTTTTCTGCCGGAACCACTGCAATTAACTTCTAACACCAGAATTACATCTATTGCCTGCAATTAACACTAATGAGCCTATTAGACATAAAAGACATAATATATATAGAAAATACACACGAGAACGAGACAAAAGAATAGGAATGAGGGCCGAAATATACAACAATTTAGGCACGATCAGATACAGTCAACGGAGCAATTAACTCAAAGTCAACTACATTTAAAGGGAAAAATTCCATCCGATAAGAGGGGGATGAGAAAATCAAAGGGAAATCAATGAGTTGACACCTATGAAGACATTGTATAAAGAAGGGACTTCTTCCTCAGAAAAAGAGACTACTATTCGATAGGCATACGACAAGTACTCGACCATACCCTAGAGAGAATTCAGAGCAATTTGAGAGATATTTATATACCATACACGTTCAATAAGAAAATATTTTTGCTTTCTTTTAGGCGGTGAATTGTATCATTATTCCTTGTCATTTTATAAAACATTGTTACACATACGATCAATCTTGGCCACCACCTACGTGGTAGTGGTCTCGAGGGTGTTAACTGAGATTTCTCGTCTCGAGCAAAATTTCCGTTAACATATATATATGATGTCATTTTCGTGATAGGGCTCACAACTCAAAACACAAAAATCTCTCTCCTTCCTCTCTTGAAAACTAAAGGTATTCCATGTGTCCCACGTTTTCGATTTCTACAAGAAAAGGTATGGATTTTCTCTCAATTCACTTGATTTTCATTGATTTAATATAGATTGCATTATTCTCCTCTTCTCCAAACACTCTAAATAGGCATGAGACTAGGTAATGAACAACCCATGAGAATTTTCAAAGTTTGAATGCATTTTCTTTGATGATTTATGATGGGTTTGTGTGAATATTTCATGTAGGAGTGTTGTGAATGATTTGGTAATGTAATATGACCACTTGTTGCATGAAAATTGGACACTCTAGGGTTTTTTGTATTTTGAGTTTATTAAAGCCATAAAAGTGTGCTAGGGGTGCCATTATATGTGCTAGTAGTGTTTGAATGTATTTTGGTGAATCGATTGATTGATTGGAAAGTCGTGAATGCATGAAAATGGCAATGTGTCGAAGGAAAAAGTACAGATACCAGTGACTCCAAGAGTAACCTACCCGTGCTATACCTGTGCACTGAAAGGCAACTCACGGTTCTTATAAACTACATAGGTACCTTACCTGTGCTAGACCCGTGCACTTAGGCAGTTAGGCCTGGTTTTTGCCAATCAAAATTTTTGTTTACCCTGGTTGCTTCTTGGCATGATATCCTTCTAAATTAGTGCTTTCTTTTCAGATGTCAGGTAGAACAAAGGCTACTACAAAGAAGCAAGGAATAAGAGAGAGAGTAAGAAGAAAAAGCTACCCCCTCTTCATCCATGCATCTTGAATAGGGACTTCGAGAGATGACTAAAGTACTTTAGTCAGAGGGATATTGTGGAAGAGCATGGCATAAATCTATCAGAGCTTGAAGACACTCCAATCCCTACTAGAGTGAATGAAAGAGGATTGAAGGCTTTTGTTAGCTCACCTCCCTAGTTTTGCAGAAGGATAGTGCAAGAATTTTATATCGGGATGGTTCCGGATGACTTCATGCGAGGAGTCGATGTTATGGTGAGAGGAGTGGAAGTTCAGATGAACATAAACAACCTTCAAAGGTACCTAAGAATAGAGCTTCCTGATGACCCACAAGTTCTGAGTAGGATGAGAGATGGAGTCACTTAGAATGACTGCTTTGTCAAGAAGAACCTGGACCTCGCAAATGATCTAATCATCAACCCAATGGACTTCTGGGTGAATCTAACATTCCCAATCAAGCACAACAGCCTTAAGATTGAATTAGGATTCTAGCATGTGTTCATTTCACACTCACTCCGGCCAAGGACTTACAGGACGAATGTATCTTTTGAGACGGCCACCATATTGCACTGCTTACAACATAACTAGCCAATCAATATGGCATGGATCATTTAGTCAGAAATCTTGGCAGAAGGGGATAAAAGATTAGACAAGCAGGAATTGATTTTCCCATGCCTAATCACTGAATTTTGTAGGCAGTCAGGTGTGGATCTTAGCAATGAGAAGTTTGAGTGGGCACAGACTGACTTGGACCTCAGGACATGGCGCACTTTGGAGGTAGAACGAGATTTTACAAGCAGCAGAAGGAAAACAAGGAGAAAGATGACCAAGACTGGAGCGGGGTCAAGTACTCAACAACATGAGGACATGGTTATGGATGAAGAACAGGTAGAGTACTACCAGGAGGGTCCAATGCCAGAGCCATCAGTTGGGAGTGACCAAGTACCTTAGCAGCAGTTGATCTCAGGGATGTCAAGCCTTCAGACCTTAATGGACTCACTGAGATCCACATTCACTACAGAGATCAGGGATGCTACGGACAACATTGAAGACCTGTGGGAAAATGTGACAGGCATGAGAAAAGATTTGAACATGATTCCATATCAGAGAAGGAAGAAGCAGACCACCCATCGAGAGTACACTTCAGGAAGGCCTACCATTGATCCGGATTTCTAGGCAGCTATGGAGATGTCGAGGAGACAGTATAAGGAGAGGCTCAAAGCACAGCAGGATCCAAAATAGAAGGGACCGATGATAGAGGAGGAGGAGTAAGATTCTGATGATGATTGATTGATTTTACTTGCCATAATTGTGAACTTTTATTTAGAATTTCTGTTAATAGCCAAAATTGGCTAAGGACCAAAGGGAAATTTTCCACTTCCCAGACCTGGTTCCATACCTGAGAGTTTCACCAGGAGACCTCTCGATCCAGAGCCGAGCTACTATACCATCCCAGAAACAAGGGCGGGCTTCGGAAACATCCGGGATAGAGCCCGGACTCGAGAGCTTCCACCAGTAGATCTCTCTGTCCAGAGCCAAACTACGATACCACCCCAGGAACAAGGACGGGCTTTGGAAACATCCGGGATAAAGCCCGGAACGATAAGATCTAGCCCGCATCACCAAAATTAGAAGCTCCCCAAAGTTGAGGTCATCTCACAAGTGCTCCAGAGACTCGTCTGTACCTCGATTGACACAGAAGAATGTCCCTAAAAGGCCGCGAGGTCAGTCGAAGCCACACCTGGCTTCAAAAGGTCAGTCGAGGCCACACCTAGCTTCGAAAAGGTCAAGGGAAGCCAGATTTGGCTAAAAGCTGGATGAAACTTCTCAGATATCAAGGTCGAAATACTAATCAACCTCCCTGGTTGATGTACCACACCATATCGTCATATCCAACGACATCCATAAAGGATCATACTGAAAGGATACGAGGACTGCATTGAATCATATCTGGAGACGTTACCTACATGCAGAACAAGTAATAAAATCCAAAAAGGAAACAAACTGATCTCCACCGCGATACTCTCAATTCGGACGTCAATTCAAAAGTCAATGACATTAAAGCAAGAAATCCCGCCCGATAAGGAGGAGACTGAGAAAATCAAGGGAGAATCAATCTGTTGACCTATAAAATATGTATAAATAGAAAAGAAAAGAAAGGAAAAAGAGGAGACTACTATTCGACAGGCATAAGACTAACAATCGACCATTCCCTAGAGAGAGTTGAGAGAAAGAGAGAAGAACCTTTGTATTTGTATACCATGCATATTCAATAAAAACATTCTTGCTTACTTGTCACTTTATAAATCACTGTTACATATACAATGAATTTTGGCCACCACCTATGTGGTAGTGGTCTCGAGGGCGTTAACTGAGATTTCTCATCCCGAGCAAAAGTTTCGTTAACACTTTCTGGCGCCGTCTGTGGGAAGCTTACACCCAAATAACCAATCGTTTGCATTTATATTTTCATTGTTTTACAGGAACTATGAGGCTCCGCTCCTCCCAAGGCCAACACAGAGTCCCGGAGCAATCTCCGGCGAGGCCAACACGAAAAGCCCCAGGAAGGGGGAGAAAGTCTGGATATAGTAGTCAAGCTCCTATCCAGACAACCAATACGCGGGCTACTAGCCACCCCATAGTGAGCCAGGCAGCACTCGACCAACAAGGGCGGCCTTCGTAGAATCCGTCCGTGTCCGCCTCCTCGCTGAAGGCATCACAATCCAGCCAACCAACCTGGATGATCAGGGAGAGCCGAGCAGGCTCAGAGCTAGACCACCTGCTTTTGATCGCCTAGGACCTCCTCCTCCAGAGCCGGCTCAGGATAGATCAGGGCCCCAACGTTCGATCCGGGATAGGCAGGGACCCATGCCCCCAGCTCCGAGAAGACTTTCACAATATCAACCCTGGCTAGTTAAGTCTGTCACGGATGCTTTTACCTGGAATCCCCAAGGGCTATCTCATCCAGCTATATCTAGAAGAACTACCCGGGCCCTAGAAGAGGAAAGTAGACAAACTCCCCGAGTAGATCATGTCCAGGAGGAGGACCGGATAGAAATTGCCAGTTCATCAAAAAGATTCGACAGTGAGGAATCTAAGGTTAACTCGAAGTGACCTGGAAACAAGCGACTGAGGGATCAGCTGGCAAAGCTACAAAAAGAGGTCCAGCAGATAAGGAAGGAAAAGAGTAAGGAGGACAAAAAGAATCCCCTGAGCGAGATGAACACTCCCTTCACTAGGAGGATCCGGGAAGCAGAGCTCCCCCCAAAATTCAAAATGCCAGCAGATAAGTTCTCTGGAACAGAAGATCCTCTAAGCCACCTAGAGAGCTTCGTTCAACAGATGGAGGTCCAGAACACTACCAGAGCAGCTATGTGCAGAATTTTCCCAATGACCTTGACTGACTACGCTAAAACCTGGTTCAGGAAACTACCCGTTGGTAGCGTGGATTCTTTCACAAAATTATCAACCGAATTTTGCTCACAATTCCAAGGAGTTAAACCTCGCCCGAAAGATCCCATACACCTCCAATATGTGATCCAGGAACGGAGTGAAACTCTTAGATCATATGTGGAGCGATTTCACAAGGAGGTCATACAAATGGGAGTTTTCACTGAAAAAGAAACCCTCGCCAACTTCAGGCGAAACCTCTGGGCAGGAAAGCTTTTCCGTTCTTTCACCAAGACACCTCCCGAGACTTACCAGGAGGCCTATGACTGGGCTCTTGAGCAGGTCGAGATCGACGAACAACTCAAGGTCAAGATAGAACATGACGACATTAGAACGGCAAAGCGTCTGAAGAAAGAAGCCCCCAAATTTGAGCCAGTGCAGAAAGCTCAGAATAAACCTCACAATAGGTCGACCTATCGCCTCCCTGCTCCTCCGCATAGGCAAGAAAGATATCCAGCAAAACGAACCCCTCCCCGGGCTTCACCGCCTCCTAGGACCGTGGCTCCAGTAATGCAAGGGGAAAAAGGGTATGACTACTACACCCCTTTGAATGCTTCCAGGGAAACAGTCTATCTTGCCATACGAGATAAAGGGTTACTCCAGAAGCCCGCTCCCATGAAGGCCCCAGCTGACAGGAGAAACCGGTACAAGTACTGCGACTTTTATGAAGACGTGGGCCACAACACTTCGGAGTGCTATAACTTGCATAACCAGATTGAGGCCCTGATAAGGGGAGGATGCCTGATCGAGTTCTTACAACAGGTCAGAGATAATATCAGGACTGGAAGGGAGGTACAAGCTGAAATCTATGAGGATGCAGAAAAGAGGAAAGGGGAGCAGGCTGACTTAATTCAACAGATCCAGGTGATACACACTATCAGGGGAGGTTCTACATTGGCCCGCATTTCCAATAACTCCAGGAAAAACCACGCAAGAAAGGTTCCCCGCCTCGGAGAGAGCCGAGGGATCTTCGAAGTCAACTAGAGCCCGACAGAGCCCTCCCAGTCAGCTCAGATCGTATTCACCGAAGCAGATGTCTTCAATACTGTGCAACCTCATGATGATCATATGGTCATCACGATACAGATCGCCAACTGTCTGGTCCATCGCGTGCTCGTGGACACAGGTAGCAGTGTAGATATCCTCTTGAAGGATACCCTGGAAAAATTGAACCTGAAACAACGTTGTTACAACAGCTGTACCACTCTGCTTTACGGTTTCACTGGGGACTCGATCATACCAGTGGGGTCAATGATCCTCCCAGTAATCATCGGGGTCACCCCGCTTCAGCAGAATGTAATGACCGACTTTGTTGTTGTGGACACCCCATCGGCCTACAACGCCATCTTAGGGAGACCTTTCCTATCCTCCTTGAAGGGAGTCTTGTCCATATACCACAACCTCTTGAAATTCCCGGTTGGAACCAAAGTAGGAGAGGTACGCGGAGACTAGCAGGCAGCCAGGAAATGCTACGCAGTATCTGCCAATCCTACAGCCCTAGCGAAGCAGTGTGTACAGGTGACATTGATACAGGAAGACATGGATACGTTCCGGATAATCCAGGAGGAGAAGGAGCCCGCGGAACATCCTGGGCATCCGGAGGATGAACCTATCATGCTCTACGAGGAAGAATTGAGTAAGGAATGGGCCAGCGGGCAGCCCGTGGACAAACTAGAAGAAATATCCGTCAGGAATGACGATCCCTCCAAGGTCGTCAAGGTCGGAGCCACCCTTGACCCAGAAGTAAAAAGAGGACTGATTGATCTTCTTAGGGAATTCAGCAACATCTTCGCCTGGAACCATGATGAAATGCCTGGAATTCCGGCATCGTTGGCCACCCACCGGCTAGCAGTAGATCAAACGGTCAAGCCCGTCAAGCAGAAGAGGTGTCACTTCAACGCTAATAGGAACGCGGCGGTGCAGGAAGAGGTTGATAAATTGATCAAAGCGGGGATCGTCAAAGAGGTACGTTACCCCGAATGGATCGCCAACGTGGTCATGGACACAAAGGCGAGTGGGAAATGGCGTATATGTGTCGACTACAACGACCTCAACCAGGCTTATCCGAAAGACAGTTTTCCTCTACCAAAGATCGACCAGCTGGTTGACTCCACATTCGGAATAAACTTTTGAGTTTTATGGACGCATTCTCAGGATACAACCAAATTAAAATGCACCCAGCTGACCAAGATAAGACCAGTTTCATTACTGGACAGGGCTTATATTGCTACAAGGTGATGCTGTTTTGTTTGAAGAATGTAGGGGCCACATACCAGCAGCTGGTTAACAAACTGTTCAAGCCCGAGATAGGAAAGACGATGGAAGTATATGTCGACGACATGATCACAAAATCCCCAACCACAAAGGGACATCAGGAAGACCTTCGCAAAACCTTTCTCATACTGATGGAAAACCAGATGCGTTTGAACCCCTCCAAATGTGCCTTTGGGGTAAAGGCAGGGAAGTTTCTGGGCTTCATGGTTCATGAGAGAGGTATAGAAGCCAACCCAGAAAAAATCAAAGCTATCTTGGACCTGGAATCCCCGACCTCGCTCAAGAAAGTACAGATTCTGACTGGACGGGTGGCGGCACTCAATAGGTTTATCTCTCGCTCCACCGATAAATGTCTCCCTTTCTTCAAGGCCATCAAACAAGGAAAGAACATGAAATGGAGCTAGGAAAGCAAGCAGGCATTTCAAGCTTTGAAAGAGTACCTAACAAGCCCCCCTTTGTTAGTCAAGCCGGTTCTCGGAGATGAGTTTCAGATTTACCTGGCTGTATCAGAAACTGCAGTAAGCGGGGCTTTGGCCAAGGATTGTAACGACGGTTTTCAAAGGCCCATATACTATGTGAGTCATGCCTTGACCAAATCAGAAAGGAACTACATTCTCCTGGAGAAGCTCACTTATGCTCTGGTGATCTCAGCCAGGAAACTCCGTCCCTATTTTCAAGCTCACACAATAGCAGTGGTGACAGACCAACCCCTCCGTCAATTCTTGCAAAGACCAGACGTGTCAGGAAGGCTAGTTTTATGGGCACTAGAGCTCACTCAGTTCGACCTAAAGTATAAGCCCCGGACTACGATTAAGGCACAGGCTTTGGCCGACTTCGTGGCAGAATTCTCAGCGATCCCAGATCCAGATGATCCCTCAGTATCAGACGAGGTCCCTGAGAAGATATCCGAGGTTGAAAATTTGCCAGAAAGCTGCAAGCCATGGATCCTCTTTTCAGACGGAGCATCCGGACGAGCTGGGGGAGGAGCTGGCATAGTTTTGATAGATCCGGAGGGGACTGAATTCTGTCAATGTTTCAGATTAGAGTTTAAAGCTAAAAACAACGAAGCGGAATATGAAGCCCTCATAGCCGGGATGAAGGTAGCCATCGAACTAAAGGCCGACTACCTGCAGATCAAGAGCGATTCATTGCTTGTTGTAAACCAGGTGACTGGGGTCTACCAGGCAAAGGGAGATAATATGGTCGCCTACCTAAATCTAGCTCGGCTGCTGAAAAGCAAATTTAAGGGACTCAAGATCAATCAGGTGCCTCGACACCAAAACCATCGTGCAGATGTTCTGGCTAAAATAGCAGTGAATGGAGGCCAATCCCTACCAAGGGGAATTCCCCTCCAAGTAATCACCCAGCCAAGCATAGCCACAGATGGAGAAATTTGTTCCCTGGATCGCCTACCATGCTGGATGGACCCAATTGTCGCCAACCTCCTTGAAGGGGGGCTTCCTGAAGAGCCCGACCAAGCTTGAAGAGTTAAGAGACTCTCAGTTCAATACTGTATGGTGGACGGATACCTCTACAGGAGGGGCAGATCCCTCCCCTTACTTAGGTGCTTGCATCGCGATGATGCTAAGTGGGCATTGAGAGAGGTCCACTCTGGGGACTGTGGGAACCACATAGGTGGGGAAGCTCTAGCCTATCAGGTGCTTCGTATGGGGTACTATTGGCCGACCATCCATCAAGATGCAAAGAATTTTGTGCAATCCTGCGAACCTTGTCAAAGAACCTCAAACTTGAACCACCAACCACCCGAGCGACTGTCGTCCCTCAGTTCACCTTACCCCTTTGCCATGTGGGGAATAGACCTAATTGGGCCACTTCCTACCACTCCTGGATAGATGAAACATGCTATCGTGGCTATCGACTACTTCACAAGATGGGTCGAGGCCAGACCTCTTTCTCGAATATCAGAAAAGAACACAACCAAGTTCATCAAGACTAACGTGGTATGCAGGTTCGGGACCCCTCTAATCATTATAGCCGGCCTAGGAAAGCAATTCGACAACGTCCGATTCAAAGACTTCTGCAAAGGATTGGGGATTGACCTCAGGCTCGCTAAAGTGGCTCATCCCCAGACTAACGGGCTGGTAGAATCCACCAACAAGACAATCAAGAAACTCCTGAAAAAGAAACTTCAGCAGAAGAAAGGTAAATGGACCGAGGAGCTACCAGAAGTCCTTTGGGCATACCGGACTACAAAAAGAACAGCTACCGGAGAGACACCTTACTCCCTGGCTTTCGGGGTTGAAACAGTCCTCCCCATCAAGCATAAATTAACCTCGTTCAGGGTACAACACTTTGAGCCCGAAAGTAATGAAGTCAAGCTCCGGGCTAGTCTAGACATCTTAGAAGAAAAGCAAGACCGGGTAACAGAGAAAGTAGCGATCTACCAGAGCAAGATCGCTAGATACTTCAACCAAAAGGTTAGAACCCGAAAATTCAAAGAAGGGGATCTGGTACATAGGAAAGTGACCCTGAACACTCGGAAAAGGTCGGATGGAGTCTTAAGTCCAAATTGGGAAGGGCCATATTTGATAAAGCTAGTTGTTCGCAATGGAGCTTATAAACTCGAAGACATGGACGGACGATCCATCAACCACACTTGGAATGCAGATCATTTGAAGAAATTCTACCCTTGAAAGGAGTTCTCAAGCAGACTACCCCCACTTAGTTTTCATTATAAGTCCTAATAAAGATGTACTACATCTCAATCATCAATAAAGAGCTTTTCCTTTTCTCTTCCATCTTTGTTTCCAACTATGTTCAACGTTAGTGACTACACCCTTGTATGGGAATTCGACATAAACCTCTCCAGATCAGAAGATAGCTTGATAGCCCTCCTGATGCCTTGGTCGGGCTACCACCCCCAAGAAGGATCTGAGTGTAAGAGCATAGTTGCCATCTAGATCTCAAGACCAGGAAATAGCTCGATAGCCCTCCTGATGCCTTGGTCGGGCTACCACCCCTAAGAAGGATCTGAGTGTAAGAGCATAGTTGCCCTCCAGATCTCGAGACCGGGAAATAGCTCGATAGCCCTCCTGATGCCTTGGTTGGGCTACCACCCCCAAGAAGGATCTGAGTGTAAGAGCATAGTTGCCCTTCAGATCTCTAGACTAGGAAATAGCTCGATAGCCCTCCTGATGCCTTGGTCGGGCTACCACCCCTAAGAAGGATCTGAGTGTAAGAGAATAGTTGCCCTCCAGATCTCAAGACCAGGAAATAGCTCGATAGCCCTCCTGATGAGCTCGATAGCCCTCCTGATGCCTTGGTCGGGCTACCACCCCCAAGAAGGATCTGAGTGTAAGAGCATAGTTGCCCTCCGGATCTCCAAGACTAGGAAATAGCTAAATAACCCTCCTAATGTCTTGGTTGGGTTATCACCCCATAAAAAATATATATATGTATATATACATAAAAAGATATATATATATATATAATGTTTGCTTTCGTGTGTAGGGTCAAAATCACCATAATTCCCTACACGAATCTTAATTGCTGCTACAGATGCTACTCTGGATACCATTCAAGACCAGAAACAGAATAAAGGTTCTCAAAAAAGCACTTCAATTTATCATTAAGGGCAGGGGGAGCCTATCCCCCGATAAGGCTACATCCAAATGAGGAGCCCAACCCCCGAACTCGGGCTACAGAAAGAAGAAGAAAAATGAAAAATTGATAATGGCAAAACAGGGTGCCCACCCCCTTTTTCGGGCAATCAAAAACAAGCCATCCACTTCAAGCTTTGGGACTCTCATGGCTCCTCTCCGCTGGCCCTCCTCCTTCCTACTGATCCTCGGCATCAACCCCCTCTATAGGTAGCTATCCATCTGGGTTACCCTCACCGACCGCTCTTCCATCTAGAGGCTCCATCTGATGATCAGCTGGATCTTCCTCTAAAACTTCATTAATTACATCCATAACCTCAGGAGGGACAGCCGCGTCAAGAAGGGCAGCCAAGGACCCCATCTGGCTCCTGTCGACCTCCATCTCTGTTAAAGAGGGATCCTCAGATGGGCTCCTAACCTCTTCACCAGCTCCAGATTGGTCCTCCTTGGATCGAGAAGACATCACTTTACTGGAATACTCCCCAGGACCCGAGGTGATAAAGGAAGGAAGATGGAATGAGGGATCTGACTGAGTGGGCTGCTTCCCAGTTCATGCTGGGCTAGAAGGGACCACCTTATCGCCCTCAGGGCGAGATAACTCGGCAGCTTTGAGCATTATTTCCTGTTTGTCCCAGCCCGCAATAGATGATAAATCAAAGGGAGGAGGAAGAGCTTCCGCAACCTGAAAGGAAGCATAAAAAAACCTGTCACTGAAGGAGGTCTCCGCATCAGCTTGCAGCTTGGCCACCTGAGTAATCAGAGACCGGTTCTCGAGGTCCAGCTTCTTAGCCTCAGATCTCCAGGAATCCCGCTGCCTAGCCCGCTGGAGAGATTGAAGACGCTCCTGATCGAAAGATTGCTTCATCCTCTCATGATCGCAGCGAAGCTCAGCCATCTCAAGCTCGATTTTTCCCTAGCTGGAAGTCCCCTCTTCCACTAAAGACCGAGCCTGCTTGAGTAGTTCCCCAGCTTTCTCGGCTTCAGCCTTGGCTTTTGTAGCCCGATCACGAAGGAGGGCTACCTGCTGGCCCATCTCGACATTAACTTAAAGGCCTACAAATTACAGAACTCGAGTTAGAAACTGATCGAATTAACAAAAGTAGCACGAAGGAAATGCAATTACCTCAGCTAAGATAGCAGATCCCTTGGTTATAAGAATGTCCACAGGCATAGAAGCCATCTTCGAGATCCCGCCACCCGGACAGGATGCTATGAACTGCTCCGGGACCTCATCCCGCCCTGTCGAGCTCTGCTGGGGCCGGGAGCGACTGGAAGGAACATTCGCGACACCTTTCCCAGAAGCAACACCTTTCCCAGAAACCTCCGAGGCTTTGGTTGTTAGAAGCGCAGCGAAATCAGGTGTTTGAGTCGAAGGGGTCATAACTTTAGCAGCCACGGCCGAGGGGGCAGAAGCAGCTGGGCCAACCACTTGGGGGGCTTTACCCAAAGCCCGAAAAGCCTGCGAGGCAAGAGTGGCCATCTTAGACCCAGCCAGAGAGATAGACGAAGCCAGGACAGGTTCGACCCTAGAGGAGGGAAGAGAAGCTCCACCTTAAGGAGAGCGTGAGACGTGACAGGTGGCCAGCTCCACGACAAAAACTGAGAATAAACAGATTAAAAAAGAAAATGTTAGAACCAAGCTAAGTAACAAAGCGAAGCAAAGCAACACAAGGATACTTATGAGGAATAGCGTCTGAAATCCGTAAATACTTGTTCACCCTACGAGGGTCAAAAGCTTCAGCAGTAGGGAACTTCGGATTCAGATAATTCTGGGCTAGAATAGCCTTTAAGATAGCTTCGGACTCGGAAGGCAGGGAGTCCCGGTCCCAGGAGGGCTTGTCACTGAAAGCTGTAGAAACCTCGAATTCATGCCCTCCGATGAAAATTGAGCTCCCCCAGTCATCCCCCGCGAGGATCCATTCTTCTTTCCACGCGGGATCCTTCTTCGATGCACCAGGAACGATGAAATTAAGCTTATTCTTTGCCTTGGCATAGAACTGGCCTCGAGGAGCCCTAGACAAGCTCCCAATCTGGAAGAGATAAGCCAGCTCCTCTGCACTTGGCTCCCTTGACACTTTACTCATCTGGCATTGTTCCCTCTATAAGACAAGGAAATTAATCAGATTCCTCCAGAAGCCAGGCGTCAACTGGAGGGGAGAGAGCTGGATGCCATTGATAGCCCGCCGAAGGGTTGGATGGAGGGGAAGCCTGACCCCGTTCTCAAGAGCGGCCACATGAATCGGAAGCACGCCTTTAGGGGGGTTAAAAAACTTGTAATTTTTGGGAGGTACCGAGATGGATACGTTGTCGGGGATGCCAAACTTTGACCTCAAGCGATCAATCGACACTGGGTCAACGGTGGAATCTGGGACAACCCGAAAATCATAGGGAGGGAGCCTCTCCCCAAAGAGACCAGGAGCTGAGACCCGGCGCTCCCCTGCAGTGCCACCGGCTGCTTCTTTGTCGGAGTCATCATCGACGATATCTAAAGGGTGGTCGGGATGGTTGGAGAACCCAGTCCCGATAGATACATTCCTACTCGACCGCCGACGTTGCGAGGTGGGCGGAGAATCATCGCCGTCAGAACTCCTCCTAGCCCGCTTCCCCAGAATAAGACTGACGACCTCTTCGCCGTCGAATATGGAATCAGTTGAGTCACGACTGTTTTTCGACATTATAGAAGACGAAGAATGAAGAAAGAAGCAAGCTCGGAGGAAAAGCTATGGAAATATTTCTCAGCAAAAAGTTTTTAGCTCGAAGAGATGTGAGGAAGATTAGGAGGAAAACAGACATATATATAGGCAGAAGGGCAACAGAACCGAGATACTCGTTTGGTAACGGTAAAAAATCGATTACAATAACGTAACCGGATTAAACTCGAAAGAGGGCTAATCATCTCATGCCACATCACTTACGCAGTTAAGAGGATGATCTCCCCAAGATTCTAGTAACGGTGAAAAATCTCGGGGACTGCCGTAACGCAATCAGATTAATTCGAAGATAAATTAGTCGGTTCACAACACGTCATTCAAATGAAGAAATTTCCCCAATATTTTGGTAACGGTAAAAAGAGGAAGATTTCCCAAATAAATTGAAAATCTGACCTCAACCCCGAGCTCGACGTCCGGTGTTCAAGTCAGAGGGGACTTCTGTTAATAGCTAAAATTGGCTAAGGACCAAAGGAAAATTTTCCACCTCCCAGACCTGGTTCCATACCCGAGAGTTTCACCAGGAGACATCTCAATCCAGAACCGAGCTACTATACCATCCCAGAAATAAGGGCGGGCTCCGGAAACATCCGGGATAGTGCCCGGACCTAAGAGCTTCCACCAGGAGATCTCTCTGTCCAGAGCCAAACTGCGATACCACCCAAGGAACAAGGACGGGCTCCAGAAACATCCGGGATAAAGCCCGGAACGATTAGATCTAGCCCGCATCACCAAAACTAGAAGCTCCCCGAAGTCGAGGTCATCTCACAAGTGCTCCAGAGACTCGTCTGTACCTCGATTGACACAAAAGAATGTCCCAAAAAGGCCGCGAGGTCAGTCGAAGCCACACCCAGCTTCAAAAGGTCAGTCGAGGCCACACCTAGCTTCGAAAAGGTTAAGGGAAGCCAGATTTGGCTCAAAGCTAGATGAAACTTCTCAGATATCAAGGTCGAAATACTAATCAACCTCCCTGGTTGATGCACCACACCATATCTTCATATCCAACGACATCCATAAAGGATCATACTGAAAGGATACGAGGAATGCATTGAATCATATCTGGAGACGTTACCTACATGCAGAACAAGTAATAAAATCCAAAAAGGAAACAAACTGATCTCCACCACGATACTCTCAATTCGGACGTCAATTCAAAAGTCAATGACATTAAAGCAAGAAATCCCGCCCGATAAGGAGGAGACTGAGAAAATCAAGGGAGAATCAATATGTTGACCTATAAACTATGTATAAATAGAAAAGAAAAGAAAGGAAAAAGAGGAGACTACTATTCGACAGGCATACGACTAACAATCGACCATTCCCTAGAGAGAGTTGAGAGAAAAGAGAGAAGAACCTTTGTATTTGTATACCATGCATATTCAATAAAAAACATTCTTGCTTACTTGTCACTGTTAGGATTATGCTCAATGGCAAGAGTGTAATATTGTAATTGACAATCTTCTCATATTAATAAAGTGAATTCTGATTCTTACAATTACTTATAGCATTTATTATTATAATTGTCAAGGTAAATAATCATAAGGTCAAAAGACTATGAGACATGAAGAATTGTTCATACATCCGGATATGTATGAGGTAGACACAATTCTTTAGTTAGTCTTGAATAACGTTCACGACTTAAGTTAAAGGTTGGGCACCTCTATCTTGTCAAAGTTGTAGAATTCTTTTACTAGCATTTGAGTGGGATCAAATGAATATGATGAGTCTAAAATCATCGAAAGGTTTTTGAGTAAAAGAATCTAGTGCACTAGGTGCATTGAACTGGATCACAATGAAATACTTTATCTAGAACCGTCACTAGATATAAGTCTTTTCATTAAAGAGGACAATCGGAGAGTCTATCTTAATCCTGAGATAAATGATGGACTTATGGTTGCAAGTGTTATCATTAGAGCTATCAATGAGTACGATTATATAGCTTAGTCTATCCTCGATAGTTTGGTGGTATACATTTGTTAATCGATAGAGGACTTCATTTATAGATATGGATCATCATATGGATGTTTTGAGGTATTGGATATTAAATCTCAACGTTGAGTTTTCAATAATGATTATTGAAAACATGGCTTCTGGACAAGTCAAAGTATCCAAGTTCGAAATGTGGTCATATGAGGAAATATGGTAACTTGGAGAGCTATAGGCAGTCTATGAGCTCTTGGCGATTACTGATATTATTCACAAGGATACACCATCTCCTATAAGATTGTCTAGGGTATGAATGAGAAACATCTCCTTATTCTATCTTTATTTAAGAGTTCAATTTTAGCTCTTTAGTGGAATGAGTTAAAATTAATAGAGTGGACCTAAGTGAATCATTTGTTGATTGTGATTAGGTTGTGTCTATTGAAGCTTAAATTTAGATAGCCCGCCAAGATCCTCAATCCACACGTATTTGCATGGATCACTTGATATATTCTACCGGGCCGATTTAAGGGTCCATCTAGAATTGTTTTAATATATCAAGAATATAATATGTCTATTATTTAATTAATGGGCTGCACTATTATATTAATATATTAAAAGGAGACATGTGGGCTTGTTTCTTTTAGTAAGAATGGGTATGGTTCACATGTGGGCTTTTATTTAAAGTCCAATGGATTAAATGAAATAAGAAAATAATATATGGCCCATTTATATAAGTGGGGCGGCAAGGTGTATATATTAACCTAATATATTATTTTGTTTCATTGTTTTAATTAAATAAGAATTAGTTAATTTATTAATTAATTGTTTAATTAAGAAACAAATCTTTTTCTGATCAGGAAATATATTTCCTAAAGTTATACTATTGGTAGTAGTATATTAAAAGTAAAAGACTTGTTTGATAAGAAAATAAATAAATAATTTTATTTATTTAATCAAATAAGAAGTCTTTTTATTTAGTCAATAAAAGAATAAAAATATCTATGAGTCGGATTAGGTTTTGAAGTCTAAAGGTTGATGGAAATTAGGGTGCAACACAAACTCTTTTTGGTATGTGATTTGCGGCAACCCTAGTCCATTTAGAGAAAGATTTCGGCAATCCTAAATAGAAGAGGAAGCAAAATTTCGGCCACCTATATAATTCCACATATAGAATTCGGCCACCATAGTTGATTGAATGATTCAATTTTTCTTCTTCTTCTCAATTCATAGAAAAGGATAATTTTTATTCTACTAAACATAAAAGAGAGAAGAGATTATTCTTTGATAGTACACTGATTGCTTGTTCATCAATAAGCTTGTGTGTACAACATCGAATTAGGTTCACGCGAGTTTCGATCATTAGATTGAGAACTCAAAAGTGACCGGAATAATTTTTTTCTTCTTTTGATTGTTTTGTGACTAACAAAAGAAAAAGAAAACTTTGTTCATCCATTCTCAGGTTTGCAATTCAAAGAAAAAGGGAGACCACGCTCCTAGGTGATTCACGTACGTGTTCGGATTGGAAGATCTCGCGGTATTGTTCACGGCCGGGAGGGGAGGGGGTACTGTTCACGATCACTGTTCACGCGGGTACTGTTGACGAGCATCGGAAAAGATTTTGCAGATTACCAATCGACGTAAGTCAATCGGATCACGCGTCAAGAGGTATTTAACTCTAACCGTATATATTTGAGTTTAATTAATTAAAAGGTTAAGGTTCAACTTTGAGAAAAATTTTAAAACCATACGAAATCTATTTTTCGTTTCTTCTGTTGCGTTTTATATCGATTTTTCCCTACAATTGGTATCAGAGCCTTGGTTGTACCTTTTAATTAATTAACGTATATATACGTGAATCTATTTCTTTTTTATTGTGATTATACAAGTTTTAGAAAGAGATGGCACTCTAGGTATTCTCATAAATAATTACATGTTGAATGTATGGATTTATATATGTTTTATAAAGTGAATTGTTATTGCTCGATTTTGGTCCTAGAATTTCAATGTAATTTTTGTTTCGGATTTGTAACAAGAAGGGTAGTCTATTATCGCCATAATTCCTTCTTGGTAGTTGCTAGGGTTTTTTTTTTTGTATGTAAAATAAGTGCAGTATTTTTTTTTTGTAATCAGGTGCAGTATTTTTTTTGTAAATCTTACTGCAGTAAAATAAAAAAAAATTTGCTGCAGTAATTTATTTGTAATATGATGTAATGTATTCGGGTATTGAAAATTCGAAGACACGAAGAAAAACGAAGCAACCGGAACCGAGAACGAGTACGTGCGCACCCTAGGACTGGATTGGGCTGCGCATGGCAAGCCCAATCCTTGGTGGGCTGCGCACCGCAGCCTTGTGTGGCCTTATGGGCTGCGCAAGGCAGCCCCTTTGTGGGGTTGTGGGCTGTGCACGTCCATGGGAGGAGGCCGAGGGATGAGCGTATGGTTGATGGCCACCTGAAGATCTTGTATTCCTAACAATTGTAATTTACTTGCTTTTCTAGGATGGGCCAAAATTGTTGCTATTTAATTTTTGCTTAAATATTACAATATTTGTTGTTGTATGATAACATGACATTTTAGAATAGGAGTGCCACTCATATATCTCTTTTGGTATGAACATGCATTGAATGATTTAGGTATCTAATTGGCATCTAGATAACTTGGTAAAAATCATTCTTTGGGATTTAATCACACGCCTTAAATAATTGAGTAGGAGAAGGTGTGCAAGAACGCCTATGGCCTCCAAGATTAGTTGAGTTTTATCATTTTTGGTAATCCCCCCAAGGGGCGTCCATAAATGGAATTTAACAATATACTTCCTTACAAGGATAGACTAGACAATTGACTTAAACGAAATCTACTCCCCAAGGAGGGATTTTTGTGAGAGAAAATTGAGGGTCGATATCTTAGTAACACACTCAATGTAATTTTATTAATATCCTCCCAAGAGTTCTTGTTAATAAAAATTACAAGGCTAAAATTAAAAACGCTGGTTGTTATGTTAACAATTAGGTGGGACCTAGTCTAACTAGTAAATAGTGCGAACTCCCAAAGGAGGCGTAATATTTATGGGTGTTGGATCACCGTTGAATTTTTATGATTGAATTATTTATTTTAATTCAAGATAAATTTTTAAAAGTGCTATTATCATGTTTATTTACTTATATATGTTTTTGTTTTAATCAGAAATCATGACCCCATCACTTATGAACATCCTGAAAGATAACACCTTAACTGGAGATAACTACGTAACATGGAAAAGGAAAATTGGGTTGTTGCTGCAAAGTGAAAAACATAAGTTTGTTCTGACCACTCCTAAACCACCCCTTCCTAATAATGAATCTAATGTGATGCAAAGAGATGAGTATAAGCAGTGGAAGACTTCTGATGATATGGCAAAATGTTACATTATGGCCACTATCTCCGACGTGTTGCAACAGCAACATGAAGGAATGGAGTCCGCTGCTGATATAATGATGTCTCTAGAGGAAATGTTTGCTATGAGGTCTAGGACGACTAAGAGAGAGGCAGTGACTGCTTTTATGAATCTTAGGATGAAACCTAGACAATCTGTGAAAGATCACATGATGAAAGTCATAGCACATCTCAATATTGCTGAACTAAATGGTGCTGAGATTGATGGTGAGACCAAAATTGATATGGTAGTTAACTCACTGTCAGATTCCTTTGATCAGTTCAAGTTGGACTACACCTTGAACAAAAAGGAATACACCTTGCAGGGCCTGATACAAGATATTCAAAGCGCTGAAAAGATCCTTGTG
The DNA here is from genome assembly GCA_033220585.1 of Dipteronia sinensis. Classification (NCBI taxonomy): domain Eukaryota; kingdom Viridiplantae; phylum Streptophyta; class Magnoliopsida; order Sapindales; family Sapindaceae; genus Dipteronia; species Dipteronia sinensis. The sequence continues at coordinate 70,272,428 of CM065640.1, forward strand.
AAAAACAAAGGTCAAGAGATTCATTTGGTTGGCAAAGTTGCTACTGTTAAGACCCGTAAGAAGGTCAAGAAACAACAGAAGAAAAAGCAACTTGGGCCTACCAAGAAGGAAACCAAGAAAGTAACCAAGATCAAAGGGAAATGCTTCCTTTGTGGTGAAAAGGGACATTGGAAAAGAGATTGCCCAAAGTCCTAGACAAAGAAGGAAGAAGGTAATGTTAATTATCTAGAACCATGTTTTCTGGCAGATTCTACTGATTCTTGGATCATAGACTCTGGAGCCACTAATCATGTTTGTTATTCCTTGCAGGGGTTTCAGGAAAAGAGAAGGTTGAATGAAGATGAAGTCAATTTGCGCTTGGGCAACGGAACGTTAGTGTCTGCAAGTGCAGTGGGAGATATTAGAGTTATTTTAGATTCTAGTAGGCATTTAGATTTAATAGACGTTTATTATGTACCTCAATTCAAGAGGAATTTAATTTCAGTTTCTTGTTTAAATAAGTTTGGAAATTCGGTTACTTTTAATAAAACTTTTATTATTAGTAAGAATGACAAAGTTGTTTGCAAAGGTACATTGGAAAATGGTTTATTCTTTTTGCATAGAAATATCTCTCACTCGTTAGACACAGAAATAACGGAACCTAATCATAAAAGAGTAAAATTATCAAAAGATGAAACCTATCTTTGGCATTTACGCCTAGGTCACATTAACCTTAATAGGATTAAAAGATTGGTATGTGACGGACCTTTAAGTGACTTAAAGGTTGATGATCTACAAACTTGTGAATCTTGTTTGGAAGGTAAAATGACCAAAAGGCCGTTCAATACCAAAGGTGCAAGAGCCACTGAATGTTTAGGACTAGTACACACTGATGTATGTGGTCCTATGGGCATTCAAGCTAGAGGTGGATATGAGTACTTCATCACCTTCACAGATGATTACTCAAGATTTGGTTATGTGTATCTCATGAGACATAAGTCGGATGCATTTGATATGTTCAAAGCATTCAAAGCTGAAGTAGAAAATCAGCTTGAGAAACATATAAAAATCTTGAGATCTGATCGTGGTGGAGAATATCTATCTAGAGAGTTTCAGCAATATCTTATTGATAATAGGATAGTTTCTCAGCTTTCTGCACCAGGTACACCTCAACAAAATGGGGTAGCAGAAAGGAGAAATAGGACTCTTTTAGAGATGGTTAGATCAATGTTGAGTTATTCAACACTTCCTATTTCTTTTTGGGGATATGCTCTACAAACAGCAATATATATTCTAAACGATGTACCATCTAAATCTGTCCCTAAAACCCCACATGAATTGTGGACTGGGCGAAAGCCTAGTTTACAACACATGAGGATATTTGGTTGTCCTGCACATGTGTTGAAAGGAAAGACAGAAAAGATAGAGTCCCATTCGGAAACATGTATATTTGTGGGGTATCCAAAAGGAACTAAAAGATATTATTTCTATAGTCCTTCTGATCTAAAAGTATTTGTTTCAACAAATGCTTCATTTCTAGAAAAGGACTATATGAATAATTTTGTGCCCAAAAGTAGAATTATCCTGAATGAGATGTCAGGAGATACAATTCCACAAGAGGTTTCACAACCCAGCCCAATTGTAAGTTCCACTCCAACACAAGATCAACAACCTACCATTCCTCGTCGCAGTGGGAGGGTTAGAACATAACCCGGAAGATATATCGGTCTAGAAGAATCTGTTGAGAATCTCCCTGACGACGATGATCCCTACACGTACAAGGAAGCTATGGAGGATGTTGATTGTCGTCATTGGCAAAAGGCAATGCAATCCGAGATTGAATCGATGTTCAATAACAAAGTCTGGTCCCTTGTAGACTTACCTAAAGGGATAAAACCCATTGGGTGCAAGTGGGTATACAAGAGGAAAAGAGGTATGGATGGTAAGGTGGAAACCTTTAAAGCTAGACTAGTAGCTAAAGGTTATACACAGAAAGAAGGTATCGATTACGAGGAAACCTTCTCACCTGTGGCCATGCTTAAATCCATTAGGATACTCTTATCCATTGCAGCATCTCTAGACCTAGAGATTTGGCAAATGGACGTCAAGACAGCTTTCCTTAATGGAAGTCTTGAAGAGAGCATCTACATGATGCAACCAGAGGGATTCATTGAAAAAGGCCAAGAAGAAAGAGTATGCAAGTTGCAAAAGTCCATATATGGACGAAAGCAAGCATCCAGATCCTGGAACATAAGGTTCGATCAAGCTGTAAAGGGTTTTGGATTTATTCAAAACCCTGACGAACCTTGTGTATACAAGAGGATCAAAGGTGACAAGTTGGTTTTCCTCATTCTTTGTGTTGATGATATACTACTCATTGGAAACGATGTAGGTGTATTGACATCAGTGAAAGAATGGTTAGCAAAACAATTTAATATGAAGGACTTAGGAGAAGCAAGTTATATTCTTGGTATCCAAGTAATAAGGGATAGAAAGAATAGAACGATTGCATTATCCCCAGCTTCATACATTGATAAAATCTTGTCTAGATTCACCATGCAAGATTCCAAGAAAGGTATGTTACCTTTTAGACATGGTACGACATGGAATGGTCTTAGGGCACGTCATTTCCCATAGAGGGATAGAAGTGGACAAGGATAAAGTGGAAGTTATCAATAGCTTGCCACCACCTCGGAGCGTTAAAGATGTAAGATCTTTCCTTGGACATGCCGAGTTTTATTGGAGGTTCATCAGGGACTTCTCAAAAATTTCCAGACCATTGTGCATGCTTCTTTAGAAAGACAAGGAGTTTGAGTTGAATCAGGAGTGTTTGGTGGCGTTTGAAACATTGAAAGGAGCATTAACCACAACACCTATAATAGCACCACCCAACTAGGAGATGCCCTTTGAATTAAAGTGTGACGCTTCGGATTATGCTATAGGTGCGGTATTGGGTCAGAGAGTTGACAAGGTTCCTCATGTGGTGTACTTTGCATCACAGACCTTGAATGATGCTCAACTAAATTACTATACAACGGAGAAGGAATTGCTTGAAGTAGTGCTTGCACTTGAAAAAATTCCAACAATACTTGGTAGGGACCAAAGTGGTTGTGTATTCGGATCACTCAGCCCTTCTATATCTGTTGCAGAAAAAGGATGCCAAACCTAGGTTGATCATATGGGTTTTATTACTTCAGGAATTTGATCTAGAGATCAGAGATAAGAAGGGGTGTGAGAATGTGGTAGCAGACCATCTTAGCAGACTGGTTCATGAATGTCCATCTGGAGAGGAGGAGATTCCATTGAGGAAAATTTTTCCAGATAAGCAATTATAGGTGATTCATAGTGAGGAGCCTTGGTACGCCGGTCTGGCGAACTATTTGACCCACAGAGTTTTTCCACCAGAGTTAGATTATCAGGGGAAGAAACGATTCATGAAAAGGGCTAGGCAGTTTTTCTTGGATGAACCATATCAATTTAATCATGGTCCTGATCAGGTTATCAGAAGAAGTGTGTAGAAATCGAAGCAGGGAGATATCCTTAGATTTTGCCACAAGCTGCAGTGCAAGGGTCATTTTAGGGCCAGGAAGACCGCACTTAAGGTGCTCCAGTCAGGATTTTATTTGGAGTCTTTGTTTAGAGATGCTCTCAAGTTCTGTGCAGCATGGGATAGGTGCCAGTGCACAGGGAATATTGAAAAAAGGAATGAAATGCCTCAATCAGGAATCTTAGTGGTGGAAGTATTTGACACATGGGGAATTGATTTCATGGGACCCTTTCCACCATAAGAAGGGAAGAGCTATATCTTGGTAGGAGTGGATTATGTTTTGAAATGGGTAGAAGTAGTTGCTACAAGGACAAATGAAAGCAAAGTAGTGGTTAAATTTGTAAAAGAAAACATTCTAGCCAAATTCGGAACTCCAAGAGTGATAATTAGTGACGAAGGAAGCCATTTTTGCAACATAATTTTTAGGAACCTGATGAAGAAATATGGAGTCCGTCACAAGGTAGCCACTCCATACCACCCACAAACATCCGGGCAAGTAGAAGTGAGCAACAGGCACATTAAGCAGATTTTGGAGAAAACAGTGAAATCTAGAAGGAATGATTGGGCAGCAAGATTGAATGATGCTCTATGGGCATATCAGACAGCCTACAAGACCCCCATCGGAATGAGTCCTTATAGATTGGTGTATGGGAAAACGTGTCACCTTCCGGTTGAATTGGAATATCGTGCATAGTGGGCAATAAAGAGTTTGAATTGGGAATACGACAAAGTGGGCGAAGAGAGAAATCTACAGTTGAATGAACTAGAGGAGTTTAGATAGCAAGCTTAAGAAAGTGCAAGAATTTACAAGGAAAAAATGAAGATAATTCATGACGAGAATTTGATGAGAGCAGACTATCAACCAGGGACGCTTGTGTTACTCTATCAATCTCGCTTAAGGCTTTTCCTGGGAAAGCTAAAGTCTAGATGGCCGGGACCACATCAAGTGATTGATGTCTTGCCAAATGGAGTGGTGGGACTAAAAAGCCTGAAGGATGACCGGAAATTTAAAGTGAATGACAAAGATTGAAGCGGTACATGGGTGTCGAGCCCAGAATGGAGGGGGTCGGATCTTTGATCATAAGTGATGATTAGAACACCCGAAAACGTCTTGCCAAGATGATAACTAAGGCGCTTATGGGAGGCAACCCATTGAGGTTTATCCATTTCATGCTTTCACCTTTATTTTGTTTAAATTTGTTTTAGCGTAAATTTTTAATTTTGATCTAGATAGCGGGTGTGGAGAATATTTCCTTGTGAGATATTTTGGTTTGAGTACAGCTATAGTGGTTGTTGACTTTCTTTTTGATCAAAAATTATGCTTTAAAGCTAGGTTCTTCATCTCTTGGATTGACACACCGGCCACTTGCATGTCTCGGAGGGACAAGCAAGCAAGAGTGCTCATAAAACGGGCGAAAACCTACCCATTTTGAGAACTACAACAAAGCAACCACATCGGTGTAATCTTTTTATCTCAAACTCTCACACTTTATTTTCTCTATCTATGTTATAGTCAATTGTGAATGATTGGTGAATGTGAATATACTGAGTAAATATCAATTTTGGTTGAATGTGTTGAATGTGTGGATATATTTGAATGAAAGTAATTTTGACTTCCAAATTTTGCATTTACTTGATTCATTCATTTGTGGATTTGATGAGCCGAAGGCTTTTGTGGATATTGCACATGAATTTATAGGTTTTCATTTCTTATAGCCCAACTCAGTTTGGGGGTTTTGAATTAATGCATATACTTGTACATGAATGATCATATAGTAGAAATCGGGTTGGGGATCATTGATTCCTTCCCGACAATTCTTGTGACTGAATGCTGAATGTTGGATTGTGCTTAATACCATATTTACATTTTAATGCCTTATGTTAATGATGAGCCTAGTTTTGAATCTTTTATTTTTGTTGGGCATTGATTGTGCATGATTAGTGCCTAGGTTTGTTGTGTTGTGAGTCGTGTTTAGTTAGGTGCGTGCCGCTAGGCCGGGCTCTATTTTCTTCAACATTGAGGACAATGTTGGGTTTTAGTTTGGGGGTGTAGACGCTTTGTTGAGTCGTCTTTTTGTTTCTTTTTGAGTCGTTTTTGTGTCCTTTTGGTTAAATTTTTTTGAATTTGTCGCAATGGCCAAAATTTTTGAGCTTTAACTGGCTTGGTTGTGATGCCTTGAGCGTGTGCTTTTGGCGAGTTCATGAATGCATTGTGTGCTTGTATAACAAATTGTTGTCACTCTTGGGTCTTACTTGCTTGTCATGGGCTAGTCTCACCCTTTTTGTGCTTAAGTTGAGGGGACTCGGTGCTCTTGTACCTTGTACTAATAGTGGAGACCATCCGAGAGTTCACAAATACAAGCCTATTAAAAAGCGCATTGAGTGAATAATTTATTCTATTCTTTAAACACTCTTCTCGTCACATGTGTCACATGCCATAGGACACAAATTTCATCATATATTGTGGATTGCTTGTCGGATGCATTCATTCCCTTGATAGACTAATTGTGGAAATGATTTTAGGCAATGTGTGCACTTAACTACCAAATTAGCCTAAACACATTCCTTGTCCCTTATGTGTGCTCCATAGCTAAAATTGCGGCCAAACATTTAATTTTTTCTCTTGGGACCACAATGAACCATATAACCACAAGCCAAACACAAACCAACCATTTAATTGCCAATCATGTGGGTTGTGTGTGTGTGTGTGTGTGTGTGTGTGTGTGGTTGAAAGGTGTAAGCTCTAATGTTGAAATAGCATGTATTTACGCAATAATGTAAATGTGCAACTGGTTACTCAAGAATGTAAAGGTGCTAAAAATTGCACCTAGAGCTAAATGGTCAAATGTATATGTGCAAAAGCAAGAGAAAGAAAAAGAAAAAAAATAGCAATGCAAAAGGCAAAAAAGAAAGAGCCTTGTAATAATGGTTAAGTACTCACAATGTGGAGTACGAAATTGTGAAGCACAAATGAGTAGAAAGTAATGCCTAGTCGCTTATGTGTAAATGTTAAGTAGAGCTTTGTTTGGGGTGTGTATGAGTAAATGTAAACATGATTGGTGATCTTTGAACTCTAAATTTTTCCTATTTTCTTTGTTTCACTACATCTAACCCCATGGCCCCATTACAACCAAGGGGAAGACCTATTTGGTCTATGATATGTCTTTATTGGGAATATTTGTCGATGCTCGATCTTCCACCTTCATGGCACTGTGATTCTTTCTTAGGATAGTTCATCAATAAATAGCAGTTTTTCATTGATAATTGTATGCAATGCAGTAGATTCCTATACATAAATTCTATCTTTGCATACCTTGCATGAGAGTGAACTTAGGGCTCAAAGTTGAAAAACAAGAGTGAATCCAGGTGAGGATTAGAGTTGAAGCGAATTATGCTCAGGGTGTGAGAGTTAGTAGTACCCGATATGAGAGCACTCTTAGGTGTGGGATTCATGATAGTACGAGTTCCCCTCTAGTGCCTTATGTTGTTTTAGAACGTTGTGCATATGTCCACTTCTCTCTATCACACATCCTTGCATCCCATCACTAGTTGGACATGCGACAATTTGAATTGTTTGTTGTTAAGTCTAGGAAGTTTTTAGATGGAGTCATTGTTGTGTGTTGTTTTAGTTTTGTCTAGAGTTTGCTTGAGGATGAGCAAAGGTTTGGTTTGGGGGTGTTTGATTGAGCCAAAAATGTTATATATTTTGGCCCTCATTCCTCATTCATTGTCTTGTTTTCGAGCATGTTTTTGTGTTTTATGGGCTCATTTTATTATGTTTGCAGGCATTTGGTGCGATCCCGGTCGTGGCAAAGAAAGTGAAGGATTCAAACGCAAAGCGAGCAAATTGAAGCTTGTAGAATGGAGAAGTTCGCTGGTGTGTGTGCGGGTACCCTTACCAGTGCACTACCCATGCAATCCGAGTTTCAAACCTTCGCTGGTCTCACCAGTAAACTTACCTACAAACCGGAAGTCAAAAAATCTTCCCAAATTCACAAAGTGCCCAGTTCGTTGGTACTGTGTAGGTAGGAACCATAGCAGTTACCAGCGAACTGAAGAGAGAGGTTGCTGGAGGGAATGTTCACGGGTCACTGCACGGGTTCCTACCCGCGCACCTATACCCGCGCACTGCATGAAATTTGACGTCAACATCATCATTTAGACCCATTTTTGGAAGACCTATATTAGGAATCATTTTTTGATTTGTTTTCAAACACGACCATACACACATTCACTTCACATTTTTCTCTCTCTAAATCTCAAAATCCATTCTCTCTTAAAATCACCAAAACTCATACATCAAACTCATCATTTTTGCTACTCAAGAGGGCATTGGAGGTGGAATCACACTTGAAGGAAGAAGGTTCTATATGGGTTCCTTCTATTTCTCTTCTTTTTGTCACTTATTTTCATTTGTCATGAGTACCTAAATCCCACTAAGGGATTGATGTGATTCTTACGTAAATTGTAGGTATGGTAATGAACTCTATTTTTATACATATCAATCTACCAAATATGTTTAATTCAAGGTTATAATTGTTTTCAAAGATGATTTGTTTTGATTGTACACTCCTCTCTTAACAAGTTATTTGAGAAATTAATTTGAGTAAAGAATTAGATATACACTTTATTTGACTCTCTAATGCTCAATTGAATTAAAGGATTACACAAGACTACACTCCTCAAGTGTAATCCGGATTATTGCTTCTTAATTTCTATCTAATCTCGAATGGGTAATCATACTATACACTCTAGGATTGGTTGCTTGTGAGAGATTAAGCATTAATTCTATACACTATAGAATTAGTGACCTTATTTGAGATCAACCCCTTATTTTGGTAGATGCACATTCATGAACAATCATTTATTGGTAGCCAATACTATACACTCTAGATTGGAAACCCCTAAGTGATATACAATCAAGCTATACACTCTAGTTTGGTTATATTTGACTAATGCTCATTAATGAGAGTTCATCTTGCCCATAATTTGCCTTAATGAATCTATCAATTCCTTAGTCTTTTATCAATTATTATCACATACTATCATAGTGCATTTAGTTAGTTTACACTTAGCTTGCATTTGAGTTAATCTCCAATCATCAATCATCAATCATTTAATTTAATTCTTGTTTGTAGTTAGCATTAACGTAGGATGTAATCATAACTCTTGCTCGATCCCTATGGACCGATACCCATACTTGCTGCATACTAGTTTTATACTTGTTTGAGTGCACCTTGGGATTTTATAAATTTGTTTTGATATTGCATATCACTGCAAAATGTGTGTCAACGGGTACTGTACGAGTCACTTACCCGTGCACAACCCATTCACATTACATAAATCAGGAAGGAAAATGAAGATTGCACGGGTACCTTACCCGTGCTATACCCGTGCTATACGAGCATCAGTTAAAGCCACATCATCATTCTGACCTATTTTTGGAGAGGGTATGTAAGGAACCACATCCGATTTTTCAAAAGATGTTCATACACCCATTCCATTCATATTTTCTCTCTCTAAATCTCAAAATCCATTCTCTTCCAAATCATCTAAAAACCCATTATTATCTTCATCAATTGCTACTCAAAAAGGTCATTGGAGGTGGATTTGAGCTTGAAGGAAGAAGGTTCTACATGGGTCCCTTCTATTTCCCTCCTCTTTGTCATTTATTTTCATTTGATATGAGTAGTTAAATCCCCACTAAGGGGTTGATGTGATTCTTATGTAAATTGTGGGTATTGTAATGAACTCTATTTTTAAATATATATCAATCTACCAAATATGTTTCATTCAATGTCTTAATTGTTTTCAAAGATGATTTGTTTTGATTGTACACTCCTCTCTTAACAAGTTGTTTGAGAAATTATTTGAGTAGAGAATTAGATATACACTCTATTTGATTCTCTAATGCTTAATTGAATGGAAGAATTGCACAAGAGTACACTCCTCAAGTGTAATCCAGATTATTAAATCTCAATTTCTATCTAATCTTGAATGGGTAATCATAGTATACATTCTAGGATTGGTTGCTTGTGAGAGATTAAGCATTAATTCTATGCACTCTAGAATTAGTGATTTTACATGAGATTAATCCATTATTTTGGTAGATACACATTCATGAACAATCATTTATGGGTGGCCAATACTATACACTATAGATTGGAAACTCATAAGTGATATACAATCAAGCTATACACTCTAGTTTGGTTATATTTGACTAATGTTCAATAATGAGAGTTCATCTTGCCCATAGTTTGCCTTAATGAATCCATCAATTCCTTAGTCATTTATCATCTATTATCACCTACTATCTTAGTGCATTTAGTTAGTTTATATTTTGCTTGCATTTTAGTTAATCTCCAATCATCAATCATCAATCATTTAATTTAATTCTTGTTTGTAGTTAGCATTAAAGTAGGATTTAGTCATAGCTATCGCTTAATCCCTGTGGAACGACACCCATACTTGCTGCATACTAATTTTATACTTGTTTGAGTGCATCTTGGGATTTTATAAATTTGTTTTGATATTGCATATCACAGCAAAATGCATGTCAATAGAGGACTTCATTTATAGATATGGACATCGTGGCTCCATTTATTAAATGTGAGTAGAATATCATCATATGGATATTTTGAGATATTGGATATTAAATCTTAACGTTAATTTTTTGATAGTGTCTATTGAAACATGGCTTATGTCTATTGAAGCTTAAATTTAGATAGCCCGCCAACATCCCTAATCCGCACGAACTTGAATGGATCACTTGATATATTCTACCGGACCAATTTCTGGGTCCATCTAGAATTGTTTTTGGTTTTCGGAATCCAAAAGTTTTGGAGAGGTGCGGTCATGTATGATCATGGCACGCGGTAACTCTTCAAATGCCTGGAATAGGCGGCCAAGGATGTGGGAATCCTTAGGCAGCCCTAATAGGGTGCAATTGGCATTCCGTTAATACATTAAGAATATAATTTGCACATTTTAATTAAATGGGCTGTTAAATTATATTAATTCATTAATTTAAGGCATGTGGAGTATTTTCTAGTAATTAAGAATGGGTCTAGTTCACATGTGGACTTTTTAATAAAGTCCAATGGATTTAATAAAATGGAAAAACAAATATGGCCCATGTATAGGCTTGGGCGGCAAGGGCTAAATTATTAGCCTAATATATTGTTTTATTTTATTATTTAATTAAATGGAAATTAATTAATTAATTATTTGATTAAAAGTCAAAATCTTTTTCTCATTAGGAATAGGACTCTTAGTGTCATACTATTGTGAGTAGTATGAGAAGTATCAAAAACCTTATTTGATAAGTAGGTAAATAAAAGGTTTTATTTATCTAGTCAAATGATGAAGTACTTGATATCTATCAAAACTCTAATTGATAATTAATCAATTAGGAAGTTATTGATAAAGTCACAATTTTTTAATGGATATTCAATAATTTATTATTGGATTATATATTCATGAGTTGGAATATGTTTTAAACTACTAAGTTCATAAGAGTTTGGGTGAAACAAAATTACTCCACATGAAAGAGAATTGGACCACCCTATATATATATATATATATATATATATCAAGGGAGTTCGGCCATAGAGTAGTTTTTTGGAAGAAGTTGTTTTTATAATTATTCTCTTGTTTAAAGAAAAAAAAACTCCAACTCATAGAGAATTCGACAAAGAGGAAAAGAGAGAGCGTTTTTGTTTTCGATCGTGCGCTGGAAGCTTTCACATCAAAAAGTTTTGTGCACAACATCTAATTAGGGTTCACGCGAGTTTTCGATTAAAATATTGAGAATTCACAAGTGACCGAACGTTCTTTGTTTTCTCTAGGAGGGTTATTGTGACTAACAAAAGAGAAAGATTTTTGTTTTCCATCCTCAGGTATACAATTCAAATAAAGGGAGCCCACACTCATAGGTGATTCACATTCGTGATTGGATTGGAAGATCTTGAAGATTCAAAGCGACTCAATATCAATCGTCAAGTGAAAAAGGTATGATACTTTTAATTAGATGTTAATTAATCAAGGGTTAAGGTTCTTTCTTTTAAAAGGAAATTTTTTGAAATATACCAATCTAATTTTTTGCTTCCGCCACATTGTTTATTCCTTCAAGGACTTGGTGAAAAATCTCTTTTCCACACCCCTATTGATCGGGCCAAATATGTACTATATTTAGGCCCTCAGATCCTTACCTTATGTTTTGTTTTCGTGCGTTTTTGTGTCTCTTATGGGTTGTTTTGTGCTTATTTGAAGGAAATGATGCAGAGACAGGCTTGGAAGCATATTGTGGTGATTCCAGCTGAAAAGGGGCGAAAGCAAAGGCAAAGGAGCACAAACAGTTCTACAGTGCGGGTCCAGTACGGGTCCAGTACGGGTCGCAACCGCACTCCAGCCACACTCCAGCCGCACTTATGTGCATAGCCGGGGCAGAATGCAAGTACAGAGATAAAGTGCGGGTACAGTGCGGGTCAGCTAACCACACTCCACCCGCACTATTGCCAAACCAGAGAAGCTACTCAGACACCTGACATTAGAGTGCGGGTGCTGTGCGGGTCAGCAAACCGCACTCCACCCGCACTTGCACCAAGAACAGAATAACCGAATCGCACCTGACACTAGAGTGCGGGCATTGTGCGGGTCATCAAACCGCACTCTACCCGCACTTGCATCAAGAACAGAAGAACAGAATAGCACCTGACACTAGAGTGCGGGCACTGTGCGGGTCATCAAACCGCACTCTACCCGCACTTGCATCAAGAACAGAAGGTAGATTTTGCACCTAAGAGGGAAGTGCGGTCACAGTGCGATGCCAAGTGCGGGCCAAGTGCGGGTCAAGTGCGGGTAATTCAACCGCACTCCACCCACACTAATGTCCTGATCCGAGAACTGAAGTTGCAGGCAACCCATACAGTGCAGGTACAGTGCGGGTAAATCACCCGCACTCCACCCGCACTCCGAGCGTGCCAGTCTGATTTTCAAAGCTTAAGTGACCTATTTTTGTATTTAGTATAAATAGAAAAGTATAGAAACGTTTTAAGGAGCTTTTGACTCTGTTTAGGACAGATTAAGCATTCTTAGATCTAGTTTCTCTCTCTACCTCTCATCCTTACATTCTCTACTCAACTTTAAGGAAGTTAGGAGATTGGAGCCACTTCAAGGAAGGAGATGTTCTCCCAGGGTTATTTCTTTCTCCTCTCTACTGATTTCCTAGTTGTAATGAGTAGCTAAATCCCCTCTAAGGGGTTGATGGAGTAGTTAGTTTAATATTGGGCTTGTACATAAACTTGATATTATATTGATATTCATGTCTATCTTCCATTGATCTATTCTTGTTGTGAATGTTTATCATTGATTTCTTGTGCAGATACATGATCTTTGCAAGATGTCTTTGTATTATGTATGAGTATTGCATCTAGATATAAATCCTATTTAGTTGTTTAATGCTCTATAGAATAGAGGGAAAGTCATGAATTCCGACCCTTGAACCGCGGTTTTAATCTAACCTCGATCGTATTTCCGGCACTATACATCCTAGGTCGGAATCCGTGAGAGAGTTAGAAGTCATCACTATACATCCTAGGGTGACTATTTGTAATCGGTTGAGTCAATGTTAGGTAGACAAGCTTCATTTCTAGAATCCGGTAAACAATCAACTCTATACATCCTAGGTTGGTAGTTTACAAGGATTAATCCCTAACAGGTGGTCCGCACTATACATCCTAGGTTGGCCTCCTTCTAGGGATAAATAACCGACTCTATACATCCTAGGTCGGTTACCTTGAAGAGCCGTGCTATTGACAAGTTTGTTACATTGCCCAGTATTTGCTTTCGAATCCATTAACTCCTTAGTTTCCATCATCTATATATCCTTCACTCCATATTCCCCCTTCATTTTATTTACTTATTTAGTTTAGTGTTATTTAGAGTTGGTTCACAATCTATAATTTCACCAATTCATGTTTTGCTATTATATATATATACATACCATTGCTTTAGCTTTAACTAATTTGGCTAACTCCGCTCCCTGTGGACGACACCCACTTGCCGCTATATTTATGTTTGCAAACTGATTTAGGCTTTGTGACGTTTCTTAAAATATTATTGACGGACTGATCTTTTAAAACGACATAAAGGAAAAAACTTGTCATCGTCACCTATAAAAAAATAGTTGTTGACGGGATTTGTTCTGGTCAAGTACCGTGGTACTAAGGTATGGACCGCGGTATCGGTCTTCTTTTGATACCAAGGCAGAGGTATGACATGGCATCGAGACTCTGTTGGATTGTAGTGTCGATGTGTCCTGGTACCGGGAAACCAAGATGGTCGCGACCCAACTCCTATCTGGAATCGGCCCGGTGAAAATCTCTTCTTGGGATCATTGTAAGGGAATCTTCTATTTGGATGTCGTATTTAATTGTTATTTCAGGTGCCAGGTCAGGAGAGGTTTGTTTATTTCGAAACTAGAGATTATCGGCGGCGCACATTTCTCAAAACTGCCATTTCCCGTGCTCCGAGTATCACGTAGCATTAATGTTCCTGCCCTCCTGTTACCGGTGACCATTTCTTCCGTCTATAAATACCTTGACCTGCTCATATGTTCCTCGCATTGCTTCTTACTCTTCAGCAAAATAAAGAAATTTAGTAAATCGATTGATGACTATCGGGGTAGGTTTCTGTGATGATCCTGGACCTCCAGATGATATAACCGATGGCGATTTCATCACCTTGGTTGGAAATGTGAAAGGAAGCTAAGATGTGGTTTCTCCGATTGGCAAGATGCTTGGTATTGTGGAGGGAGCAGTGCGAGATGGACCAAGTCACCAAGGATCCTTGGCTGGATAGATTTATGATTCCTGAAACCAGAAGGAGGGGTGGCTCACTGCTTTGTACCATTACCGATGCTGTACACGTTGCTTAGTCGAGTTGCAACCTCGTGTCCAGCCGCATCTTGAAAGTGGATGGTTTCAAAGCTGTCCTTCTGCTCCCTTCAATTTTTGATGGTTCCAACACGGTCCCTGTTCCTACCTCCGGTGGTCGTGACGACATCGTCAACATCCAACTTGATGAAGGACAAAAGGGGTGGAGATCAGTGTCACTGGACGAGATGGTCAGAAAGGTGGGCAGGAAGTTAGAGAGGAAGTCAACATGCCTCGACTTTCTTTTTTGTTGCTTTCTTTCTTGTTTTTTGTATGTAGCCTGAAAGAAGGGTTGGGCTGTTAGGATTATGCTCAATGGCAAGAGTGTAATATTGTAATTGACAATCTTCTCATATTACTAAAGTGAATTCTGATTCTTACAATTACTTATAGCATTTATTATTATCATTGTCAAGGTAAATAATCATAAGGTCAAAAGACTATGAGACATGAAGAATTGTTCATACATCCGGATATGTATGAGGTAGACACAATTCTTTAGTTAGTCTTGAATAACGTTCACAACTTAAGTTAAAGGTTGGGCACCTCTATCTTGTTAAAGTTGTAGAATTCTTTTACTAGCATTTGAGTGGGATCAAATGAATATGATAAGTCTAAAATCATCGAAAGGTTTTCGAGTAAAAGAATCTAGTGCACTAGGTGCATTGAACTGGATCACAATGAAATACTTTATCTAGAACCGTCACTAGATATAAGTCTTTTCATTAAAGAGGACAATCGGAGAGTCTATCTTAATCCTGAGATAAATGATGGACTTATGGTTGCAAGTGTTATCATTAGAGCTATCAATGAGTACGATTATATAGCATAGTCTATCCTCGATAGTTTGGTGGTATACATTTGTTAATCGATAGAGGACTTCATTTATAGATATGGACATCGTGGCTCCATTTATTAAATGAGAGTATAATATCATCATATGGATGATTTGAGGTATTGGATATTAAATCTCAACGTTGAGTTTTTAATAATGATTATTGAAAACATGGCTTCTGGACAAGTCAAAGTATCCAAGTTCGAAATGTGGTCATATAAGGAAATATTGTAACTTGGAGAGCTATTGGCAGTCTATGAGCTCTTGGCGATTACTGATATTATTCACGAGGATACACCATCTCCTATAAGATTGTCTAGGGTATGAATGAGAAACATCTCCTTATTCTATCTTTATTTAAGAGTTCAATTTTAGCTCTTTAGTGGAATGAGTTAAAATTAATAGATTGGACCTAAGTGAATCATTTGTTGATTGTGATTAGGTTGTGTCTATTAAAGCTTAAATTTAGATAGCCCGCCAAGATCCCCAATCCACACGTATTTGCATGGATCACTTGATATATTCTACCGGGCCGATTTAAGGGTCCATCTAGAATTGTTTTTAATATATCAAGAATATATTATGTCTATTATTTAATTAATAGGCTGCACTATTATATTAATATATTAAAAGGAGACATGTGGGCTTGTTTCTTTTACTAAGAATGGGTCTGGTTCACATGTGGGCTTTTATTTAAAGTCCAATGGATTAAATGAAATAAGAAAATAATATATGGCCCATTTATATAAGTGGGGCAGCAAGGTGTATATATTAACCTAATATATTATTTTGTTTCATTGTTTTAATTAAATAAGAATTAGTTAATTTATTAATTAATTGTTTAATTAAGAAACAAATCTTTTTTCTGATCAGGAAATATATTTCCTAAAGTTATACTATTGGTAGTAGTATATTAAAAGTAAAAGACTTGTTTGATAAGAAAATAAATAATTAATTTTATTTATTTAATCAAATAAGAAGTCTTTTTATTTAGTAAATAAAAGAATAAAAATATCTATGAGTTGGATTAGGTTTTGAAGTCTAAAGGTTGATGGTAATTAGGGTGCAACACAAACTCTTTTTGGTATGTGATTTGCGGCAACCCTAGTCCATTTAGAGGAAGATTTCGGCAATCCTAAATAGAAGAGGAAGCAAAATTTTGGCCACCTATATAACACCACATATAGAATTCGGCCACCATAGTTGATTGAATGACTTAATTTTTCTTCTTCTTCTCAATTCATAGAAAAGGATAATTTTTATTCTACTAAACATAAAAGAGAGAAGAGATTATTCTTTGATAGTACACTGATTGCTTGTTCATCAATAAGCTTGTGTGTACAACATCGAATTAGGTTCACGCGAGTTTCGATCATTAGATTGAGAACTCAAAAGTGACCGGAATAATTTTTGTCTTCTTTTGATTGTTTTGTGACTAACAAAAGAAAAAGAAAACTTTGTTCATCCATTCTCAGGTTTGCAATTCAAAGAAAAAGGGAGACCACGCTCCTAGGTGATTCACGTACGTGTTCGGATTGGAAGATCTCGTGGTACTGTTCATGATCACTGTTCACGCGGGTATTGTTCACGATCACTGTTCACGCGGGTACTGTTCACGGGCATCGGAAAAGATTTTGCGGATTACCAATCGACGTAAGTCAATCGGATCACGCGTCAAGAGGTATTTAACTCTAACCGTATATATTTGAGTTTAATTAATTAAAAGGTTAAGGTTCAACTTTGAGAAAAATTTTGAAACCATACGAAATCTATTTTTCGTTTCCTCCGCTGCGTTTTATATCAATTTTTCCCTACATGGGCTCCTTGATGTGATCAATGAAGCATTCCCTCTCTTTTTCCTCTGTCGTATATGTCTGGCTAACCTTCAGTACGACCCCCTTGGTCGAATTCTGTTTCATGCTTCTAACTTTGATGTGGCATAAATATGAGAAATAGTCTCCAGCATAAACCTGACTTAACCAATACCTGGTAACACGAGGAAGACTTAAAACTTGATAAGAACAAGAATACAACACGATAGACAACTGGTACCACATTACCAGGGTACTTAGTCAATGAGTTTCAGAACATCTTTCTAAGACACATCATTAGCACTGACTGTTCCATCTATGAGAATCGAGGTACCAGGCATTCCTTTTCTGGGAATCCCGGTACTTAGGCGATAGTTTATTCGAAAGAATCTAGGTACTAGGGGTCCTCATTCTTTTGGAATATTGGTACCTAGGTGATAGTACTTGCGAATCACAGTACCTATCCTTCCTGCTTCAGAAATCTTGGTACATTGGTGAAAATAATCCTGGTAGGCAAATATGCCATCGAGATTTTTCCTAGCGAGGGGTGGTACCCGGCCTGGGCAGTAGGAGGGCCACTTGGCTTGTCTTGGTCATTAAGGAAGCGACGGGCAGCAAAGGCCACAACTTTGCAACCTTGGTTTGGCAGGCAGCTATGCTATTACGAACTAGACCCTTCTTGGCGGGGGGTGGTACCCGACTAGGGCAGCAGTAAGGCCATTTGGCTTATCCTGGTCTTGATGAAGCGACGAGCAACCAAGGCCACGACTTCACAAACTTGGTCTGGCGGGCAACTATGCTCTTACTAACCATACCCTTCTTGGCGGGGGGTGGTGCCCGACCAAGGTCTTTATCTGGCAAGACAACTATGCTCTTACGAACCAGATCCTTCCTGGCGGGGGGTGGTACCTGTCCAGGGCGACAGGAATGCCATGTGGCCTTTCTTGGTTTGTGGCGATCATGGCTAATTTTCATGGTGAATACTGGAGATAGAATGCAGACAGGTGTAGATGAAGAAAAAGAGAATCTTCTTTATTGATAGATCATATTGCGATACACTTATTTATGGGGTGCAAGCATCTGGTAGTATCTATTCAGTGTAGTACCACTAAATCTTCACTCGAAACTCCTGCGCTTCTATGGGCATGATTTCTTTCGACTCTTTCTACAGGGTAGTTGCTAGCCCACCCTCCGCCTTTCTCTTTTTTGCCCTCTATAATCGAAATCTCTACCCCCAAGCTCCTCCTCTACTCCTCTATCTCTTCTTCAGAATCTAGGTCCTTAGGGTTCTCTTCTTCTAATTCATGGTCCTGCATGATAGTTACTTGCACACATTGCTTGGCAAATGCTATTGGGTTGGTAGACACTGCGTAGCATTTGTGTGCTGCCTGTTGGTCTCCCTGTACTTCGCCTACTTTATCCCCTACTAGGAATTCAAGACGTTGTGGTAGATTGACAGGACACCCTTGGCAACAAATAGGAAAGGCCTCCCAAGGATAGCGTTGTAGGCTGATGGGGTGCCGACCACAATGAAGTCTGTCATAAGGTTCTGATGGAGTGGTGATGTCCCCACTATCACGGGTATGATCATAGATCCTGTTGGTATCAGTGAGTCCCCAGTGAACCCATATAGCGGGGTGGTGCATCTGTTGTAGCATGGATTTTTTAGGTTGAACTGTTCTAGAGCGTCTTTGAAGAGTATGTCGACGCTGCTGCCGGTATCGATTAGGACACGGTAGACCTGGCAGTTGGCTATCTACACGGTGACAACTATGGGGTCATCATGAGGCTGAACCGTGTTATACATGTCATCCTCAATGAAAATAATCTTTGATGAACGAGGATGTCCAAGTGATCTAATGGCGACCCTGAGGACATCTTGGCCCATATACAGCCCGGGAACCTTCCTAGCATGGTTCTTCCTGGAATTGTTGCAGGTTCCTGCTAGGGTGGGATCTCTGCTGATAGTTTGGACTATGTGGATCTTCTCCATCATATCCTTCCATTTTGTGTTCCTCTTTATCCTCTACTGCTCTAATATCTTCATGTACCTCCTTCCCAGTCTAGATGCTATCTCGCACCTGTTATAGAAACTCTACAAAGCAACCTCCCATTACCAGTGCCTCAATCTGGTTACGTAAGCTGTAGCACTTTGAGGTGTTGTGTCCCACATCCTCATAGAAGTCGCAGTATTTGTAGCGGTTGTATAGATCCGCTGGTGCCTTAATCGGATTAGGCTTCTTGAGCAGCCCTTTATCACTAATGGCGAGGTAGATGGTTTTACTGGAAGCATTGAATGAGGTGTAATGAGTGTACCCCTCCTCTTCTTTGACTATCCGGGCTACTTGACTCGCTTTTCGTGTCGTTACCAAATTACGAATATCAAAAGATAATTATAAAGTTGTTCCTACGCAATGTTCTCTAAAGTTTTGAAAACTTAGTAAAGCGGTAAGCTAGGGTATCGTCCACAGGGAGGAGTTATACGTCGATTGTCTCTCGTTTTAGTGATTATTGAAAGCAATGTAAATAAGAACATGGCAAGGGTGAGAGTGGTGTGTGTGTGAAGTGTAAGCATGTTTGTGTGTGTGTGTGTGTGTGTGTGAAAAGAACATAAAAATAAAGATGATAAAAATAAGAGAACATGTAGAGATGAGAATGGTGATTAAAGTGATAAATATAAAATGGTGGATAGAAGAGATGCAAGAAAATGAATACATATGGTACTCATGTCCACCAAAACATTCGCGCCACCTACAAAAACCAACATGCAAAGACACTCCTATATTGGGTTCAACCTAGCCTTAAGTACGACCTCTAGATATGGA
The DNA here is from genome assembly GCA_033220585.1 of Dipteronia sinensis. Lineage (NCBI taxonomy): Eukaryota > Viridiplantae > Streptophyta > Magnoliopsida > Sapindales > Sapindaceae > Dipteronia > Dipteronia sinensis. Next base: position 70,292,359 of record CM065640.1, read on the forward strand.
AATGGGAGAGTCGACTAGTCCTCTAAAGCTACTCATAGAGGATGTATCGCATAAGAAACTACTGAGGATTGCGTTTAAGCACATATATTAAAGAGATAAACATAAGATCGACCACCGATCGCTACTCACATATCACGTGTAAGCAACAACCAATGGAGGCATTAAGCATAAATGGACCCTCGACCACTACTCGCCGAGGGTGTATCGCACGAGCAATGACCAAGAGTCGCGACCCGAGTGCTACTCGCCGAAGGTGTATCGTATGAGCAACGCTCAAGGGTCGTATAAGCATGTAGGTTTATAGAGCAGAAACCCACAAAGGCATCATGTATACACTTCATGAATTCCACCCAAACAAACAAAAATATTCAATTCAATCGAAAACATGCATTTCGAATAATCCATCGACATATGAGCAATCATGGGATGCTTAATTAATCTACTCCTAATCTCAATCATGAACACATACCAATTTTTACTCTACGTACCATGAATGCAAAGACAAGATATATCCCTAACATGCATCAAGAGTTGGGTTGTCAATCCTAACTTAATACAAGTCAAGTGTCTAATTAAGTGCAATTGCATGGGACAACACAGGAAGAAATAAAATATAAGTCAATTAGATAAATGGAACTAGTATTAGGGTTTACATATTTCCCAAAATGGGGATACATATCAAATAATGAAAGTACAAGAGAAGAGTAGATAGAAGAAACCCAAGGTTGTCAATCCCATATCTCTAAGCTCAGAGAGTGGCCCAATTGTCATCTCGGATCTCCAAGCTCCATTGAAGCTCCTCCTCCTCATAGACAAGGTAGGGTGCTCTTTCCTTATGAATCTCCTCCAAAGATAGTGTAGGGAAAAATCGATATAAAACGCAGCAGAAGAAACGAAAAATAGATTTCGTATGGTTTAAAATTTTTCTCAAAGTTGAACCTTAACCTTTTAATTAATTAAACTCAAATATATACGGTTAGATTTAAATACCTCTTGACGCATGATCCGATTGACTTACGTCGATTGGTAATCCGCAAAATCTTTTCCGATGCCCGTGAACAGTACCCACGTGAACAGTGATCGTGAACAGTACCCGCGTGAACAGTGATCGTGAACAGTACCGCGAGATCTTCCAATCCGAACACATACGTGAATAACCTAGGAGCGTGGTCTCCCTTTTTCTTTGAATTACAAACCTGAGAATGGATGAACAAAGTTTTCTTTTTCTTTTGTTAGTCACAAAACATCAAAAGAAGACAAAAATTATTTCGGCCACTTTTGAGTTCTCAATCTAATGATCGAAACTCGCGTGAACCTAATTCGATGTTGTACACATAAGCTTATTGATGAACAAGCAATCAGTGTACTATCAAAGAATAATCTCTTCTCTCTTTTATGTTTAGTAGAATAAAAATTATCCTTTTCTATGAATTGAGAAGAAGAAGAAAAATTGAATCATTCAATCAACTATGGTGGCCGAATTCCATATGTGGTATTTGTTGGACCCTAGGGTTACAGATTGCGCAGCAGAAGGTTTTAAAAAAATTTTATGCAATCATTAAACTAACCCATTTGTACAGTAATAATCAAATACGATAATAAAATGAAGGAACTTTTCATACCTACGTAGGAGGCTCCTTCACTTTGATACGAACTGCTCCTGATTTGAACCACGTGATCTTCCTCGCTATCTCCCGGAACTGGTAACAGCATGTGGGCGCGTCACGATATTCAGGACCTGTATGGAGGAAGAAGAGAAGAACACACATACAAAAACAAACTCTAGAGATGCAGCCCTTGTGGTCTCACCACACCCTAACTTTTTCTCTCTTTTGTTTGCTTTTGCTTTTTGCTGTTCACGATTACTTTTCTCTCTTCATTTTGCTGTGTCAATCTTTTCTTCGGTTCAACTTTTAATTAAATATATATCTCATATATATCAAATAAAAACAAACCAAAATCTTGTTTGATTTTTAAAACTTTTCAAAAAATATCTCATATCTTTTAAAAAGATAATTAAATATTTATTTTTGAATTTAAACATTTTAAATTCAATTTCAAATATTTAATTTAATAAAATAAAATAATCATATTATCTTATTTTATTCAAAATCAAATATCAACTAACACCCTCCATTTAGTGATTAACAACATAATTAAATAATCTTATTATTTAATTTATTTAATCACCATTATTCATTAATTAAATAATCCCATTATTCAATTAATTCCCGAATAAATACGTGTCACTTTCGTAACACAATTAATTGGACAATCCAATTAATTAACCGTGACCCTTGTTACCTAAATCGATCGGGCTAGCAAGGGGACCTAATGACCCACAGTATTTTGAGCTCCAATAATCCTTAGAATTTATTAATTAAACTCTTTAATTAATATTTCATGATTATTAACTTCAGTGTTATTCCACTAAAAACCCGAAGCTGCACTCTCTCAACTGTAGACTTTTTTACACAAACCAACAACTCTCGATGTCCATCGATATAGCTATTACATATGGTATAATCCTCCACAAGTAGTTCATAATTAGAGCTGGGTCATAATGTCCGTTATACCCCTCTAATCATATCTTTCCATTAAGTACCATTGATTCTCTAATAAACAATAAATCCTACATTCCTTACGGAATTAGGAGAGCGCTCATATTGTTCAAGCCCCGAATCAACCCTTAAGGGAACTACCATCTACTTCTCACAAGAAGGAGTGGATTCCACTATTGTGTACAAACCTTCCCAGCCACAAGCCAAACCGCGATCCCAACATACGGAGTATATTGATCGGGAATGCAACTCCGACCTCACCCATGGTATATCAAAGACCACGATCTAACCTGAAGGAGTCGATAAGACACTCAGGATTAAGATCACCCACATATAGCCATCATTAGTTGATATATATGAATCTCATCGTTAAACGGATCTTAGTGAGAGATTCATAGAGATCATGGCCCAGTCCTATATGATCACATCATACAAGGTGCCTCCATTCTCATATCTACATATGAATGATCCAGGATAGGATCACCGTACACTACGAAATGGACCGCAGCTATAGATTAACCACAAATAAAATACCCAGCTTTATTTGCTATCTACGGACTCTTTAAATTGCTCGTTTCAAACTGAATCCATCTATATATGACACTCATATACACAGTTCGAAATTACATCCGGCAATTTTGGATGTTAAGTGCACATGTTATATAAATGAAAATACACAAAATGTGTCTAATACAACCTAGAGGGGGGGTGAATAGGTTTTAGTTGATTTATTACCAACTTTTCGACTTAATCAATTTTAATGATCCTACTCCATATTAACAATCAATCAATCCAATATAAATATGTGGAAAACAATAAAAACACAAGGATTGATTTACGTGAGAAACCCTCCAACTGGGCAAAACTCACAGGCTATCCTCCTAGCCACAAACGGTCCTCAAATCCACTATTTGAACGAAAGTTTACAACCTAGGTTGACCTCAAGTCACACCTACTTGGTCACTAACCCTTTCACTACTCAACGGGCCTTTAATAGTGATTCTTGACCACAAGCTTGTGCACTAACTCACTTAGTCACAAAGCTTAACAATCAATGAAGAGGTTAAACAACCTAAGTGAATATGTAAAAGATATTCAAGTATGCAATTAATGCTAGGCAACAATAAATGCTTATCTAAGGATTTAAAGATGTCAATAAATGCAAATCCTAGATATCAATATCTAAATGCAAATGCATGAAGATTTAGCTAGAAGGGTAAAATCGTCCTAAATGCTAGCTATTAATGAACAAGGCTCTCAACCAACACACAACAACTGAATCATGTTATAAATGCCAATAAACATAAAGATATGCAATAAAATCACATAAAAGAGCTAAACCTAGGCAAACAAGAACATAAATAAATACAAAGAGATTTAAGGCATGTTCAAGTTACCTAGTCAATGAAAGCAAGAAGAATCCATGATGAGATAATGCTTGAAGAGATTAAATGCACATGGATTTGTGTTTGGTTGAGTAAAGATGAGTTCTTGGGAGTTTCTCTCTCTAAGGGAAGCTTGGCCTAGCAAAAATGGCTTCTTCAACTCATTGACACGAGCAAGGAAGAAGATAGAGCATATATATGGGAGCCCTAGTTGAAACAGCGTCGTTTTGAACTTAGGGCACAAAATCCCGTCAATACCGCTAGATGGACCGCGTCTCAGGCATGTGTCCAGACCACGGTACACACAGCAGTGCACCGTCTGGACAACAACGCGGTGCAGGGCGCTGTGCATGCAGGTGCACAGGCCGCGGTATGGGCAACAGAGGCTTACTAGACAACACCGCGACTTGGGTCGCTTTGCGTGCAAGTGTGTAAGTGTGTCATATCTCTCATTCCCATGTTCTCTAGATGTCTATCAAAGCTCTTCTGAGGTAGAGCCTTTGTGAAAGGATCCACTAGATTTTCTGCTGACGCGATTTTGGTGATCGTCACGTCTCCCCTATGAACAATTTCCCTCAAAAGGTGATACTTCCTTTCAATGTGTTTACCTCTCTTATGACTTCTTGGTTCTTTCGAATTAGCCACTACACCACTGTTGTCACAATGTATAGTGATCTACTTATTCGCACTAGGAACCACTTCTAAGTCAATCAAGAATTGGCGGAGCCAAACAGCCTCTTTGGCAGCTTCGCATGCAGCAACATACTCAGCTTCCATGGTGGAATGAGCAATACAAGATTGCTTGATACTCCTCTATATGACTACTCCTCCTCCAATGGTAAACACAGATCCTGATATGGACTTTCTGAAGTCAGAATCCGACTGGAAATCAGAATCTGTATACCCAACGGGAATTAAATCCCCTCCAGAGTATACAAGCATATAATCTCTAGTTCTCTTGAGATACTTGAAAATATGCTTGACTGCCGTCCAATGATCAGGACCAGGTTTCGATTGAAACCTGCTAACTATGCCAACAGCAAAACAAATATCTGGTCTAGTACAGAGCATTGCATACATGAGACTTCCAACTGCCGAGGCATATGGAACTCTACTCATGAGTTGCTCTTCATTCACATTCTTAGGTGCTTGACCCTTAGAAAGTTTGATTCCATGTCTAAAAGGTAACATACCTTTCTTGGAATCTTGCATGGTGAATCTAGACAAGATTTTATCAATGTATGAAGCTTGGGATAATGCAATCGTTCTATTCTTTCTATCCCTTATTACTTAGATACCAAGAATATAACTTGCTTCTCCTAAGTCCTTCATATCAAATTGTTTTGCTAACCATTCTTTCACTGATGTCAATACACCTACATCGTTTCCAATGAGTAGTATATCATCAACATAAAGAATGAGGAAAACCAACTTGTCGCCTTTGATCCTCTTGTATACATAAGGTTCGTCAGGGTTTTGAATAAATCCAAAACCCTTTACAGCTTAATCGAACCTTATGTTCCAGGATCTGGATGCTTGCTTTAGTCCATATATGGACTTTTGCAACTTGTATACTCTTTCTTCTTGGCCTTTTTCAATGAATCCCTCTGGTTGCATCATGTAGATGCTCTCGTCAAGACTTTCATTAAGGAAAGCTGTCTTGACGTCCATTTGCCAAATCTCTAGGTCTAGAGATGCTGCAATGGATAAGAGTATCCTAACGGATTTAAGCATGGCCACAGGTGAGAAGGTTTCCTCGTAATCGATACCTTCTTTCTGTGTATAACCTTTAGCTACTAGTCTAGCTTTAAAGGTTTCCACCTTACCATCCATACCTCTTTTCCTCTTGTATACCCACTTGCACCCAATGGGTTTTATCCCTTTAGGCAAGTCTACAAGGGACCAGAATTTGTTATTGAACATCGATTCAATCTTGGATTGCATTGCCTTTTGCCAATTATGACAATCAACATCCTCCATAGCTTCCTTGTACGTGTAGGGATCATCGTCGTCCGGGAGATTCTCAACAGATTCTCCTAGACGGATATATCTTTCTGGTTGTGTTCTAACCCTCCCACTACGACGAGGAATGGTAGGTTGTTGATCTTGTGTTGGAGTGGAACTTACAATTGGGCTGGGTTGTGAAACCTCTTGTGGAATTGTATCTCCTGACATCTCATTCAGGACAATTCTACTTTTGGGCACAAAATTATTCATATAGTCCTTTTCTAGAAATGAAGCATTTGTTGAAACAAATACTTTTAGATCAGAAGGACTATAGAAATAATATCCTTTAGTTCCTTTTGGATACCCCACAAATATACATGTTTCCGAACGGGACTCCATCTTTTCTGTCTTTCCTTTCAACACATGTGCAGGACAACCAAATATCCTCATGTGTTGTAAACTAGGCTTTCGCCCAGTCCACAATTCATGTGGGGTTTTAGGGACAGATTTAGATGGTACATCGTTTAGAATATATATTGCTGTTTGTAGAGCATATCCCCAAAAAGAAATAGGAAGTGTTGAATAACTCAACATTGATCTAACCATCTCTAAAAGAGTCCTATTTCTCCTTTCTGCTACCCCATTTTGTTGAGGTGTACCTGGTACAGAAAGCTGAGAAACTCTCCCATTATCAATAAGATATTGCTGAAACTCTCCAGATAGATATTCTCCACCACGATCAGATCTCAAGATTTTTATATATTTCTCAAGCTGATTTTGTACTTCAGCTTTGAATGCTTTGAACATATCAAATGCATCCGACTTATGTCTCATGAGACACACATAACCAAATCTTGAGTAATCATCTGTGAAGGTGATGAAGTACTCATATCCACCTCTAGCTTGAATGCTCATAGGACCACATACATCAGTGTCTACTAGTCCTAAACATTCAGTGGCTCTTGCACCTTTGGTATTGAACGGCCTTTTGGTCATTTTACCTTCCAAACAAGATTTACAAGTTGGTAGATCATCAACCTTTAAGTCACTTAAAGGTCCGTCACATACCAATCTTTTAATCCTATTAAGGTTAATGTGACCTAGGCGTAAATGCCAAAGATAGGTTTCATCTTTTGATAATTTTACTCTTTTATGATTAGGTTCCGTTATTTCTGTGTCTAACGAGTGAGAGATATTTCTATGCAAAAAGAATAAACCGTTTTCCAATGTACCTTTGCAAACAACTTTGTCATTCTTACTAATAATAAAAGTTTTATTAAAAGTAACCGAATATCCAAACTTATTTAAACAAGAAACTGAAATTAAATTCCTCTTGAATTGAGGTACATAATAAACGTCTATTAAATCTAAATGCCTACTAGAATCTAAATTAACTCTAATATCTCCCACTGTACTTGCAGACACTAACGTTCCGTTGCCCAAGCGCAAATTGACTTCATCTTCATTCAACCTTCTCTTTTCCTGAAACCCCTGCAAGGAATAACAAACATGATTAGTGGCTCCAGAATCTATGATCCAAGAATCAGTAGAATCTGCCAGAAAACATGTTTCTAGATAATTAACATTACCTTCTTCCTTCTTTTTCTGGGACTTTGGGCAATCTCTTTTCCAATGTCCCTTTTCACCACAAAGGAAGCATTTCCCTTTGATCTTGGTTACTTTCTTGGTTTCCTTCTTGGTAGGCCCAAGTTGCTTTTTCTTCTGTTGTTTCTTGACCTTCTTACGGGTCTTAACAGTAGCAACTTTACCAACCAAATGAATCTCTTGACCTTTGTTTTTCACAAGGATCTTTTCAGCGCTTTGAACATCTTGCATCAGGCCCTGCAAGGTGTATTCCTTTTTGTTCAAGGTGTAGTCCAACTTGAACTGATCAAAGGAATCTGACAGTGAGTTAACTACCATATCAATTTTGGTCTCACCATCAATCTCAGCACCATTTAGTTCAGCAATATTGAGATGTGCTATGACTTTCATCATGTGATCTTTCACAGATTGTCCAGGTTTCATCCTAAGATTCATAAAAGCAGTCACTGCCTCTCTCTTAGTCATCCTAGACCTCATAGTAAACATTTCCTCTAGAGACATCATTATATCAGCAGCGGACTCCATTCCTTCATGTTGCTGTTGCAACACGTCGGAGATAGTGGCCATAATGTAACATTTTGCCATATCATCAGAAGTCTTCCACTGCTCATACTCATCTCTTTGCATCACATTAGATTCATTATTAGGAAGGGTAAGGAGCATTCAGAACAAACTTATGTTTTTCACTTTGCAGCAACAACCCAATTTTCCTTTTCCATGTTACGTAGTTATCTCCAGTTAAGGTGTTATCTTTCAGGATGTTCATAAGTGATGGGGTCATGATTTCTGATTAAAACAAAAACATATATAAGTAAATAATCATGATAATAGCACTTTTAAAAATTTATCTTGAATTAAAATAAATAATTCAATCATAAAAATTCAACGGTGATCCAACACCCATAAATATTACGCCTCCTTTGGGAGTTCGCACTATTTACTAGTTAGACTAAGTCCCACCTAATTATTAACATAACAACCAGCGTTTTTAATTTTAGCCTTGTAATTTTTATTAACAAGAACTCTTGGGAGGATATTAATAAAATTACATTGAGTGTGTTACCAAGATATAGACCCTCAATTTTCTCTCACGAAAATCCCTCCTTGGGGAGTAGATTTCGTTTAAGTCAATTGTCTAGTCTATCCTTGTAAGGAAGTATATTGTTAAATTCCATTTATTGACGCCCCTTGGGGGGATTACCAAAAATAATAAAACTCAACTAATCTTGGAGGCCATAGGCGTTCTTGCACACCTTCTCCCACTCAATTATTTAAGGCGTGTGATTAAATCCCAAAGAATGATTTTTACCAAGTTATCTAGATGCCAATTAGATACCTAAATCATTCAATGCATGTTCATACCAAAAGAGATATATGAGTGGCACTCCTATTCTAAAATGTCATGTTATCATACAACAACAAATATTGTAATATTTAAGCAAAAATTAAATAGCAACAATTTTGGCCCATCCTAGAAAAGCAAGTAAATTACAATTGTTAGGAATACAAGATCTTCAGGTGGCCATCAACCATACGCTCATCCCTCGGCCTCCTCCCATGGACGTGCACAGCCCACAACCCCACAAAGGGGCTGCCTTGCGCAGCCCATAAGGCCACACAAGGCTGCCGTGCGCAGCCCACCAAGGATTGGGCTTGCCATGCGCAGCCCAATCCAGTCCTAGGGTGCGCACGGTGCTCGTTCTCGGTTCCGGTTGCTTCGTTTTTCTTCGTGTCTTCGAATTTTCAATACCCAAATACATTACATCATATTACGAATAAATTACTGTAGCAATTTTTTTTATTTTTTTTTATTTTTACTGCAGTAAGATTTACAAAAAAAATACTGCACCTGATTACAAAACAAAATACTGCACTTATTTTACATACAAAAAAAATAAAACCCTAGCAACTACCAAGAAGGAATTATGGCGATAATAGACCACCCTTCTTGTTACAAATCCGAAACAAAAATTACATTGAAATTCTAGGACCAAAATCGAGCAATAACAATTCACTTTATAAAACATATATAAATCCATACATTCAACATGTAATTATATATGCGAATACCTAGAGTGCCATCTCTTTCTAAAACATGTATAATCACAATAAAAAAGAAATAGATTCACGTATATATACGTTAATTAATTAAAAGGTACAACCAAGGCTCTGATACCAATTGTAGGGAAAAATCGATATAAAACGCAGCGAAAGAAACGAAAAATAGATTTCGTATGGTTTTAAAATTTTTCTCAAAGTTGAACCTTAACCTTTTAATTAATTAAACTCAAATATATACGGTTAGAGTTAAATACCTCTTGACGCGTGATCCGATTGACTTACGTCGATTGGTAATCCGCAAAATCTTTTCCAATACCCATGAATAGTACCCACGTGAACAGTGATCGTGAACAGTACGCGAGATCTTCCAATCCGAACACGTACGTGAATCACCTAGGAGCGTGGTCTCCCTTTTTCTTTGAATTGCAAACATGAGAATGGATGAACAAAGTTTTCTTTTTCTTTTGTTAGTCACAAAACAATCAAAAGAAGACAAAAATTATTCCGGTCACTTTTGAGTTCTCAATCTAATGATCGAAACTCGCGTGAACCTAATTCGATGTTGTACACACAAGCTTATTGATGAACAAGCAATCAGTGTACTATCAAAGAATAATCTCTTCTCTCTTTTATGTTTAGTAGAATAAAAATTATCATTTTCTATGAATTGAGAAGAAGAAGAAAAATTAAATCATTCAATCAACTATGGTGGCCGAATTCTATATGTGGTATTATATAGGTGGCCAAAATTTTGCTTCCTCTTCTATTTAGGATTGCCGAAATCTTCCTCTAAATGGACTAGGGTTGCCGCAAATTACATACCAAAAAGAGTTTGTGTTGCACCCTTATTTCCATCAATCTTTAGACTTCAAAACCTAATCCAACTCATAGATATTTTTATTCTTTTATTGACTAATAAAAAGACTTCTTATTTGATTAAATAAATAAAATTAATTATTTATTTTCTTATCAAACAAGTCTTTTACTTTTAATATACTACTACCAATAGTATAACTTTAGAAAATATATTTCCTGATCAGAAAAAGATTTGTTTCTTAATTAAACAATTAATTAATAAATTAACTAATTCTTATTTAATTAAAACAATAAAACAAAATAATATATTAGGTTAATATATACACCTTGCCGCCCCACTTATATAAATGAGCCATATATTATTTTCTTATTTCATTTAATCCATTGGACTTTAAATAAAAGCCCACATGTGAACCATACCCATTCTTACTAAAAGAAACAAGCCCACATGTCTCCTTTTAATATATTAATATAATAGTGCAGCCCATTAATTAAATAATAGACATATTATATTCTTGATATATTAAAAACAATTCTAGATGGACCCTTAAATCGGCCCGGTAGAATATATCAAGTGATCCATGCAAATACGTGTGGATTGGGGATCTTGGCGGGCTATCTAAATTTAAGCTTCAATAGACACAACCTAATCACAATCAACAAATGATTCACTTAGGTCCAATCTATTAATTTTAACTCATTCCACTAAAGAGCTAAAATTGAACTCTTAAATAAAGATAGAATAAGGAGATGTTTCTCATTCATACCCTATTCAATCTTATATGAGATGGTGTATCCTCGTGAATAATATCAGTAATGGCCAAGAGCTCATAGATCGCCTATAGCTCTCCAAGTTACCATATTTCTTCATATGACCACATTTCGAACTTGGATACTTTGACTTGTCCAGAAGCCATGTTTTCAATAATCATTATTGAAAACTCAACGTTGAGATTTAATATCCAATACCTCAAAACATCCATATGATGATATTATACTATCATTTAATAAATGGAGCCGCGATGTCCATATCTATAAATGTAGTCCTCTATCGATTAACAAATGTATACCACCAAACTATCGAGGATAGACTATGCTATATAATCGTACTCATTGATAGCTCTAATGATAACACTTGCAACCATAAGTCCATCATTTATCTCAGGATTAAGATAGACTCTCCGATTGTCCTCTTTAATGAAAAGACTTATATCTAGTGACGGTTCTAGATAAAGTATTTCATTGTGATCCAGTTCAATGCACCTAGTGCACTAGATTCTTATACTCGAAAACCTTTCGATGATTTTAGACTCATCATATTCATTTGATCCCACTCAAATGCTAGTAAAAGAATTCTACAACTTTAACAAGATAGAGGTGCCCAACCTTTAACTTAAGTTGTGAACGTTATTCAAGACTAACTAAAGAATTGTGTCTACCTCATACATATCCAGATGTATGAACAATTCTTCATGTCTCATAGTCTTTTGACCTTATGATTATTTACCTTGACAATTATAATAATAAATGCTATAAGTAATTGTAAGAATCAGAATTCACTTTATTAATATGAGAAGATTGTCAATTACAATATTACACTCTTGCCATTGAGCATAATCCTAACAGATAGGTGGTTGTAGGTAGAGAGTGGTGATGGGGAGGCAATCCATGGAGGAAAACCTCCATGGATGCCTTTGGAAGCTCCTCTCTCTCTTGATTTGGTGGAGAAGATGAAGTGTTGAATGGATGGATTAATTGAATGAATAGGGATCCAGCACTTGGTCTTGTGGTAAAGTGATGTATTTATATGTTTGAGAGGCTAGGGCATGAAATAGGCATGAAAGGACGACTTTGCCCTCCTTAAAATGGAAGAAAAACACGACTTTTGCCTAGCTAGAACACGTAGTGCACAAGTCAGTGCACAGGTAGGGTACCCGTGATACACCCGTGCTATCTCTTCTGGCTTTCTGGTCTGGGCATGTGCACGGGTAAGTGAACGGGTAGGGTACCCGTGCTATACCCGTGCACTGAGCTCTTCCTGATTTCCATCCTTTGGTGCACGGGTCATATCACGGGTTGTGCACGGGTAGGTTAACAGTGCACTATTGCCTTCAAGCATCCTTTTTTGCACAATTTGGCTTGTTTTTCCCTGAAAGGTCATGGTTTCCACCTCCTGCAACTAAATTCCATTGAATGCCTATAATCACTACAAAACGAGCCATTAAACACCAAAATATGCCCGAAAATAAGCTAAAGGATATGGAATTGAGGGCCAAAATATATGACAATTTTGGCTCGGTCAAACACCCCCAAACCAAACCCTTGCTCGTCCTTGAGCAAACAAAAGACAAACCAAAAGACACAAGACAAACAAACATGACTCTATCTAGAAAATTTCCTAACACAAAGAAAACCTGCTGCAAAACCAACTATTGGAGAGATAAGCAAAAGAGAGTGGAAGTGAGGAATAGGTTCATGCAAACTGTTCTAAATAACTCCAAGGCACCATAAGGGGAAACTCGCACTTTACGAATCCCACACATTAAGCACCCTTGCCTTGGGAACTACTCACTCTCATGCCTCAAGCTTAATTCACTTAGATTCTAGGTTCTCACATGGGATCTCTCTTCTCTTTCCTCTCAGAACCTAGGTGCACACTCATGCAACATGTATGCAAATGAAGTTATGTATTGGAATCTGTTAACGGAAATTTTGCTCAAGGTGAGGAATCTCAGTTAACACCCTCAAGACCACTACCACGTAGGTGGTGGCCAAGATTGATCGTATATGTTAACAATGTGTTTCGAAATGATCAATAACAATGAAAGAACAATGATACAATTTCACATCCAAAAGAGAATAATAATATTTTCTTATTGAACGTGTATGATATACAAATTTTCCTCTAGGGTATAGTTGAATGTTTGTCGTATGCTTGTCGAATAGTAGTCTCCTTTTTTTCATTTTCTTTCTTTTCTATTTATACATAGTTTGTAGGTCAAACCGACTGATTCTCCCCTTGATTTTCTCAGTCTCTCCCCTCCTTATCGGGCCGGATTTTTTAATGTCATTGACTTTGCCGAATTGAGAGTATCGTGGTGGAGATCAGCTTATTTCCTTTTTGGATTCTATTACTTGTTCTACATATAGGTAATGTTTCCAGATATGATTTAGTCTATCCCTCGTATCCTTTCAGCATGATCCTTTATAGAGGTCGTTGAATATGGCATGGTGTGGTGCACCAACCAGTGAGGTTGATTAGTGTTCTGACCTTGATATCTGAGAAGTTTCATCCAGGTTGGAGCCAGATCTGGCTTCCCTTGACCCTTTCGAAGCTAGGTGTGGCTTTCCCTGACCTTTCGAAGCTAGATGCAGCCTTCCCTGACCTTTCGAAGCTAGGCGCGGCCTTCCTTCATCCAGCTTGGAGCCAGGTCTGGCTTCCCTAGGCCCTTTCGAAGCTAGGTGTGGCTTACCCTGACCTTTCGAAGCTAGGTGCGGCCTTCTAGGGACATTCTTCTGTGTTAATCGAGGTACATGTGAGTCTCTGGAGCGTATGCGAGGTGACCTCGACTTCGGGGAGCTTCTAGCTTTGGTGATGCGGGCTAGATCTGATCGTTCCGGGCTCTATCCCGGATATTTTCGGAGCCCGTCCTTGTTCCTGGGGTGATATCGTAGTTCGGCTCTGGATAGAGAGGTCTCCTGGTGGAAACTCTCGGGTATGGAACCAGGTCTGGGAGGTGGAAAATATTCCTTTGGTCCTTAGCCAATTTTGGCTATTAACAAAAGTTCCCTCTGACTTGAACACCAGACGTCGAGCTCAGGGTTGAGGTCAGATTTTCACTTTATTTGGGAAATCTTCCTCTTTTTACCGTTACCGAAATATTGGGGAAATTTCTTCATTTGAGTGACATGATGCGAACCTATTAATTTATCTTTACATTAATCTGATTGCGTTACGGCAGTCCCCGAGATGTTTTTTTTACCGTTACCAGAATCTTGGGGAGATCTTCCTCTTAACTGCGTAAGTGATGTGGCGTGAGATGATTAGCCCGCTGTTGAGTTTAATCCAGTTACGTTACTGTAGTTGATTTTTTACCGTTACCAGATGCGTATCTCGGTAGCTCGTGCTGTTGCCCTCCTGTCTATATATATATGTCTATTTTCCTCCTCATCTTCCTCACATCTCTTCGAGCTAAAAATTTTTTGCTGAGAAATATTTCCATAGCCTTTACTCCAAGCTTGCTTCTTTCTTCATTCTTCATCCTTTTAGGCTTTTACAATGTCGAAAAACAATCGCGACTCAGCTGATTCTATACTCGACGGAGAGGAGGTCGTCAGTCTTACTCTGGGGAAGCGGGCTAGGAGGAATTCTGACGGCGATGATTCCCCGCCCACCTCTAAACGTCGGCGGTCAAGTAGGAATGTATCCATCAGGACTGGGTTCTCCAACCATCCCGACCACCCTTTGGATATCGTCGATGATGACTCCGACAAAGAAGCGGATGGTGGCGCCGCGGGGGAGCATCAAGTCTCTGCTCATGGTCCCCTTATGGAGAGGTTCCCTCCTTACGATTTCCGGGTTGTCCCAGATTCCACTGTTGACCTGGTGTCGATTGATCGCTTGAGGTCAAAGTTTGGCATTCCCGACAGCGTGTCCATCTCGGTGCCTCCTAAAAATTATGAGTTCTTCAATCCCCCTAAAGGCGTGCTTCTGATTCATGTGGCTGCTCTTGAGAACGGGGTCAGGCTTCCCCTCCATCCGACCCTTTAGTGGGCTCTGAACGCCATCCAGCTCGCTCCACTCCAGTTGACGCCTGGCTTCTGGGGGTATCTGATTGGTTTCCTTGTATTATAGAGGGAGCAATGCCAGATGAGTAAGGTGACGAGGGAGCCGGGTGCAGAGGAGCTGGCCTATCTCTTCCAGATTGGGAGCTTGTCTGGGGCTCCTCGAGGCCAGTTCTATGCCAAGGCCAAGAACAAGCTCAACTTCATCGTTCCTGGTGCCTCGAAGAAGGACCCCGCGTGGAAAGAAGAATGGATCCTGGTGGGGGATGATTGGGGGAGCTCGATTTTCATCGGAGGGCATGAATTCGAGGTTCCTACGGCTTTTAGTGACAAGCTCTCCTGAGATCAAGACTCCCTGCCTTCTGAGTCCGAGGCCGTTTTAAAGGCTATTCTAGCCTGGAATAATTTCAATCCAAAGTTCCCTACTGCTGAAGCTTTTGATCCTCGTAGGGTGAACAAGTATTTGCGGATTTCAGACGCTATTCCTCGTAAGTGTCATTGAGTTGCTTCGCCTTATTACTTAGCTTGGTTCTAACATTTTCTTTTTTAATCTGCTTATTCACAGTTTTGATCGTGGAACCGGCCACCCGTCACGTCTCACGCTCCCCTCAAGGTGGAGTTTCTCTTCCCTCCTCTGGGGTCGAACCCGCTCTGGCTTCGTCTATCTCTCCGGCTGGGTCTAAGATGGCCACTCTTGCCTCACGGGCTTTCCAGGCTTTAGGTAAAGCTCCCCAGATGGTTGGCCCGGCTGCTTCTGCCCCCTTGGCCGTGGCCGCCAAAGTTGCTACCCCTTCAACTCAAGCACCTGATTCCGCTGCGCTTCCAACAACCAAAGCCTCGGAGGTTTCTGGGAAAGGTGTTGCTTCTGGGAAAGGTGTCGCGAAGGTTCCTTCCAGCCGCTCCCGGCCTCAGTCGAGCTCGACAGGGCGGGATGAGGTCCTGGAGCAATTCGTAACGTCTTGTCCGGGTGGTGGGATCTCCAAGATGGATTCTATGCTCGTGGACATCCTTATAACCAAGGGGTCTGCTATTTTAGCTGAGGTAATTGTATTTCCTTCATGCTACTCTTGTTAATTCGTTCAGTTTCTAACTCGGGTTCTATAATTTGTACGCCTTCAAGCTTAATGTCGCGATGGGCCAGCAGGTAGCCCTCCTCCGTGATCGGGCTACAAAAGCAGAAGATGTAGCCGAGAAAGCTCGGGAATTGCTCAAGCAGGCTCGGTCCTTAGTGGAAGAGGTGACTTCCTGCCAGGGAAAAATCGAGGTCGAGATGGTTGAGCTTCGCTGCGATCATGAGAGGATGAAGCAATCTTATGATCAGGATCGTCTTCAATCTTTTTGGCGGGCTAGGCAGCAGGATTCCTGGAGATCTGAGGCTAAGAAGTTGGACCTCGAGAACCAGTCTCTGATTACTCAGGTGACCAAGCTGCAAGCTGATTCGGAGACCTCCTTCAGCAACGGGTATTTCTATGCTTCCTTTCAGGCCGCGAAAGCTCTTTCTCCTCCCTTTGATTTATCATTTGTTGTGGGCTGGGATAGACAGGAAATAATGCTCAATGCTGCTAAGTTATCTCGCCCTGAAGGCGACAATGTGGTTTCTTCAAGCCTAGTAGGAGCTAGGAAGCAGCCCGCTCAGACAGATCCCTCATTCCTTCTTCTTACCTTTATCACCTCAGGTCCTAGGGAGTCTTCCAGCAAAGTGATGTCCTCTCGATCCGAGGAGGACCAATCGGGAACTGGTGAAGAGGTTAGGAGCCCATCTGAGGATCCCCCTTTAATAGAGATGGAGGTCGACAGGAGCCAGACGGGGTCCTTGGCTGCTCTTCTTGACGCGGATATCCCTTCTGAGGTTATGGACGTAATTAATGAGGTTTTGGAGGAAGATCCAGCTGATCATCCGATGGAGCTTCTAAATGAAGGAGCGGTCGGCGAGGATAACCAAGATGGACAGCTATCTTTAAAGGGGGTTGATGGCGAGGATCAGCAAGAGGAAGGAGGGCCAGTGGTGGGGAGCCATGAGAGTCCCAAAGTTTAAAGCGTTTCATCATGACTTGTTTCTGATTGCCCGGAAAAGGGGGTGGGCACCCCGTTTTGACCTTATCGGTTTTTCCTTTTTCTTCTTCTTTTTGTAGCCCGAGTTTAGGGGTTGGGCTCCTCATTTGGATGTAGCCTTATCGGGGGTAGGCTCCCTTGTCCTTAATGATAAATCGAAGCACTCTTTTGAGAACTTTTTATTTTATTTCTGGTCTTGAATGGGATCCAGAGTAGCATCTGTAGCAACAATTAAGATTCATGTAGGGAATTATGATGATTTTTATCCTGCACACGAAAGCAAACATTATATATATACGCATATATATATATATATATTTTATAGGGTGATAGCCCAACCAAGACATCAGGAGGGCTACGTAGCTATTTCCTAGTCTTTGAAATCTGGAGGGCAACCGTGCTCTTACACTCAGATCCTTCTTGGGGGTGGTAGCCCGACCAAGGCATCAGGAGGGCTATCGAGCTATTTCCTGGTCTCGAGATCTGGAGGGCAACTATGCTCTTACACTCAGATCCTTCTTAGGGGTGGTAGCCCGACCAAGGCATCAGGAGGGCTATTCAGCTATTTCCTGGTCTCGAGATCTGGAGGGTAACTATGCTCTGATACTCAGATCCTTCTTGTTGGTGGTAGCCCGACCAAGGCATCAGAAGGGCTATTCAGCTATTTCCTGGTCTCGAGATCTGGAGGGCAACTATGCTCTTACACTCAGATCCTTCTTGGGGGTGGTAACCCGATCAAGGCATCAGGAAGGCTATTCAGCTATTTCCTGGTCTCGAGATCTGGAGGGCAACTATGCTCTTACACTCAGATCCTTCTTGGGGGTGGTAGCCCGACCAAGACATCAGGAGGGCTATTCAGCTATTTCCTGGTCTCGAAACGTTTATGTTGAGTTTCTCATACAAGGGTGTAGTCACTAATGTTGAACATAGTTGGAGACAAAGATGGAGGAGAAAAGGAAAATGACTTTATTGATGATCGAGATGTAGTACATCTTTATTAGGGTCTGTAATGAAAACTAAGTGGGGGTAGTCTGCTTGAGAACTTCTTTCAAGGGTAGAATTTCTTCAAATGATCTGCATTCCAAGTGTGGTTGATGGATCGTCCGTCCATGTCTTCGAGTTTATAAGCTCCATTGCGAACAACTAGCTTTAGCAAATATGGCCCTTACCAATTTGGACTTAAGACTCCATCCGACCTTTTTCGAGTGTTCAAGGTCACTTTCCTAAGTACCAGATCCCCTTCCTTGAATTTTCGGGCTCTGACCTTTTGGTTGAAGTATCTAGCGATCTTGCTCTAGTAGATCGCTACTTTCTCTGCTACCCGGTCTTGTTTTTCTTCTAGGAGGTCTAGATTAGCCCGGAGCTTGACTTCGTTACTCTCGGGCTCAAAGTGATGTACCCTGAACGAGGTTAATTTATGCTCGATGGGGATGACTGCTTCAACCCCGAAAGCCAGGGAGTAAGGTGTCTCCCCAGTAGCTGTTCTTTTTGTAGTCCGGTATGCCCAGAGGACTTCTGGTAGCTCTTCGGCCCATTTACCTTTCTTCTGCTGAAGCTTCTTTTTCAGAAGTTTCTTGATAGTCTTGTTGGTGGATTCTACCAGCCCGTTAGTCTGGGGATGAGCCACTGAAGTGAGCCTGAGGTCGATCCCCAATCCCTTGCAGAAGTCTTTGAATCGGGCGTTGTCGAATTGCTTTCCTAGGTCAGCTATAATGATGAGAGGGGTCCCGAATCTGCATACCACGTTAGTCTTGATGAACTTGGTTGTATTCTTTTCTGATATTCGAGAAAGAGCTCCTGCCTCGACCCATCTTGTGAAGTAGTCAATAGCCACGATAGCATGTTTCACCTGTCCAGGAGCGGTAGGAAGTGGCCCAATTAGGTCGATTCCCCACATGGCAAAGGGGTAAGGTGAACTGAGGGACGACAGTCGCTCGGGTGGCTGGTGGTTCAAGTTTGAAGTTCTTTGACAAGGTTCGCAAGATTGCACAAAACTCTTTACGTCTTGGTGGATGGTCGGCCAATAGTACCCCATACGAAGCACCTGATAGGCTAGAGCTTCTCCACCTATGTGGTTCCCACAGTCCCTAGAGTGGACCTCTCTCAATGTCCACTTAGCCTCATCGGGATGCAAACACCTAAGTAAGGGGAGGGATCTGCCCCTCCTATAGAGGTATCAGTCCACCATACAGTATCGAACCGAGAGTCTCTTAATTCTTCGGGCTTGGTCGGGCTCTTTGGGAAGCTCTCCTTCAAGGAGGTAAGCGACAATTGGGTCCATCCAGTAAGGCAGGCGATCCAGGGAACAAATTTCTCCATTTGTGGCTATGCTTGGCTGGGTGATTACTTGGAGGGGAATTCCCCGTGGTAGGGACTGACCTTCATTCGCCGCTATTTTAGCCAGAACATCCGCGCGATGGTTTTGGTGTCGAGGCACCTGATTGATTTTGAGTCCCTTAAATTTGCTTTTTAGCAGCCGAGCTAGATTTAGGTAGGCAGCCATATTATCTCCCTTTGCCTAGTAGACCCCAGTTACCTGGTTTACAACAAGCAATGAATCGCTCTTGATCTGCAGGTAGTCGGCCTTTAGTTCAATGGCTACCTTCATCCCGGCTAGGAGGGCTTCATATTCTGCTTCGTTGTTGGTAGCTTTAAACTCGAATCTGAAACAATGACAGAATTCGGTCCCCTCCGGATCAATTAAAACTATACCAGCTCCTCCCCCGGCTCGCATGGATGCTCCATCTGAAAAGAGGATCCATGGCTTACAGTCCTCCGGCCAATTGTCGACCTCAGATATCTTCTCTGGGACCTCATTTGGTACCGGGGGATCATATGGATCTGGGATCGTTAAGAATTCTACCACGAAGTCGGCCAAAGCCTGTGCCTTAATCGTAGTCCGGGGCTTATACTTTAGGTCGAACTGAGTGAGCTCTAGTGCCCATAAGACTAGCCTTTCTGACACGTCTGGTCTTTGCAAGAATTGGTGGAGGGGTTGGCCTGTCACCACTGCTATTGTGTGAGCTTGAAAATAGGGACGGAGTTTCCTCGCTGAGATCACCAGAGCATAAGCGAGCTTTTCCAGGAGAATGTAATTCCTTTCTGATTTGGTCAAAGCATGACTCACATAGTATATGGGTCTTTGAAAACCGTCGCTACAATCCTTGGCCAAAGCCCCGTTTACTGCAGTTTCTGATACGGCCAGGTAGATCTGCAACTCATCTCCGAGAACAGGCTTGACTAACAATGGGGGGCTTGTTAGGTACCCTTTCAAAGCTTGAAATGCCTGTTTGCTCTCCTGGCTCCATTTCATGTTCTTCCCTTATTTGATAGCCTTGAAGAAGGGGAGACATTTATCGGTGGAGCGAGAGAAAAACCTGTTGAGTGCCGCCACCCGTCCAGTCAAAATCTGTACTTGCTTGAGCGAGGAAGGGGATTCCAGGTCCAAGATAGCTTTGATATTTTCTGGGTTGGCTTCTATACCTCTGTCATGAACCATGAAGCCCAGAAACTTCCCTGCCGTTACCTCAAAGGCACATTTTGAGGGATTCAAACGCATCTGGTTTTCCCTCAGTATGAGGAAGGTTTTGCGAAGGTCTTCCTGATGTCCCTTTTTGGTTAGGGATTTCGTGATCATGTCGTCAATGTACACTTCCATCATCCTTCTGATCTTGGGCTTGAACAGTTTGTTAACCAGCCGCTGGTATATGGCCCCCACATTCTTCAAGCCAAACGGCAACACCTTGTAGCAGTATAAGCCCTGCCCAGTAATGAAACTGGTCTTATCTTGGTCAGCCGGGTGCATTTTAATTTGGTTGTATACTGAGAATGCGTCCATAAAACTCAAAAGTTTATTTTCGGATGTGGAGTCAACCAGCTGGTCAATCTTTGGTAAAGTAAAACTGTCTTTCGGACAAGCCCAATTGAGGTCGGTGTAATCGACACACATACGCCATTTCCCATTCGCCTTCGTGACCATGACCATGTTGGCGATCCATTCGAGGTAACGTACTTCTCTAACGAACCCTGCTTTGATCAATTTATCAACCTCTTCATGCACCGCCGCGTTCCTATTAGCGTTGAAGTGACGCCTCTTCTGCTTGACGGGCTTGACTATTGGATCTACTGCTAGTCAGTGGGTGGCCAACGATGCCGAGATTCCAAGCATTTCATCATGGTTCCAGGCGAAGATGTCGCTGAATTCCCTGAGAAGGTCAATCAGTCCTCTTTTTACTTCTAGATCAAGGGTGGCTCCGACCTTGATGATCTTTGAGAATCATCAATCCTGATAGTTATCTCTTCTAGTTTATCTACGGGCTGCCCGCTGGCCCATTCCTTACTCCGTTCTTCCTCGTAGGGCATGATAGGTTCGCTCTCCGGATGCCCAGGATGCTCCGCGGGCTCCTTCTCCTCCTGGATTATCTGGGACGTATCCATGTCTTCCTGGACTAATGTCACTTGTACACATTATTTCGCTAAGGCTGTAGGATTGGCAGATACTGCGTAGCATTTCCTGGCTGCCTGCTGGTCTCCGCGTACCTCTCCTACTTTGGTTCCAACCAGGAATTTCAGGACGTTGTGGTATATGGACAAGACTCCCTTCAACGAGGACAGAAAAGGTCTCCCTAGGATGGCGTTGTAGGCCGATGAGGTGTCCACCACAACAAAGTCGGTCATAAAATTCTGTTGGAGCGGGGTGATCCCGATGATTACTTGGAGGATCATTGACCCCACTGGTATGATCGAGTCCCCAGTGAAACCGTAAAGCGGAGTGGTACAGCTGTTGTAACAACGTTGCTTCAGGTTCAATTTTTTCAGGGTATCCTTGAAGAGGATATCTACACTGCTACCTGTATCCACGAGCACGCGATGGACCAGACAGTTGGCGATTTGTATCGTGATTACTATAGGATCATCATAAGGTTGCACAGTGTTGAAGACATCTGCTTCAGTGAATACGATCTGTGCTGATTAGGAGGGCTCTGTCGGGCTCTGTCAGACTTCGAAGATCCCTCGGCTTTATCCCATGCGGGGAACCTTTCTTGCGTGGTTTTTCCAGTAATTATTGGAAACTCCAGCCAGTGTAGAACCTCCGCTGATAGTGTGTATCACCTGGATCTGTTGCATTAAGTCAGCCTGCTCCCCTTTCCTCTTTTCTGCGTCCTTACGGATTTCAACTTGTACCTCACTTCCAGTCCTGATATTATCTCTGACCTGTTGTAAGAACTCAATCAAGCATCCTTCCCTTATCAGGGCTTCAATCTGGTTGCGCAAATTATAGCACTCTGAGGTGTTGTGGCCCACATCTTCGTGGAAGTCGTAGTACTTGTACCGGTTTCTCCTGTCAGCTGGGGCCTTCATGGGAGCGGGCTTTTGGAGCAACCCTTTATCTCATATGGCAAGGTAGACTGTTTCCCTGGAAGCATTCAAAAGGGTGTAGTAGTTATACCCTTTTTCCCCTTGTATTACTGGAGCTACGGTCTTGGGAGGCGGCGAAGCCCGGGGAGGGGTTCGTTTTGCTGGATATCTTTTTGGCCTATGCAGAGAAGCAGGGCGGCGATAGGTCGACCTGTTGGGAGGTTTATTCTGAGTTTTCTGTGCTGGCTCAAATTTGGGGGCTTCTTTCTTCAAACGCTTCGCCGTTCTCATGTCGTCGTGTTCCATCTTGACCTTGAGTTGTTCGTCGATCTTGACCTGCTCAAGAGCCCGGTCGTAGGCCTCCTGGTAAGTCTCGGGAGGTCTCTTGGCAAAGAAACGGAAAAGCTTTCCTGCCCATAGATTTCGCCTGAAGTTGGTGAGGGTTTTTTTTTCAGTGAAGACTCCTATATGTATGCCCTCCTTGTGAAATCGCTCCACATATGATCGAAGAGTTTCACTCCGTTCCTGGGTCACATATTGGAGGTGTATGGGATCTTTCGGGCGAGGTTTGACTCCTTGTAATTGTGATCAAAAATCTGTTGATAATTTCGTGAAAGAATCCACGCTACCAACGGGCAGTTTCCTGAACCAGGTTTTCTCGTAGTCGGTCAAGGTCGTTGGAAACATTCGGCACATAGCTGCTCTGGTAGTGTTTTGGACCTCCATCTGTTGAACGAAGCTCTCTAGGTGGCTTAGAGGATCTTCCATTCCAGAGAACTTATCTGCTGGCATTTTGAATTTTGGGGGGAGCTCTGCTTCCCGGATCCTCCTAGTGAAGGGAGCGTTCATCTCGCTCAGGGGATCCTTTTTGTCCTCCTTACTCTTTCCCTTCCTTATCTGCTGGACCTCTTTTTGTAGCTTTTCCAGCTGATCCCTCAGTCGCTTGTTCCCAGGTCTCTTTGAGTTAACCACAGATTCCTCACTGTCAAATCTTTCTGATGAACTGGCAATTTCTATCATGTCCTCCTCCTGGACATGATCCCCTCGGGGAGTTTGTCTACTTTCCTTCTCTAGGGCCAGGGCAGTTCTCCTGGATGTAGTTGGATGAGATAGCCTTCGTGGCTTCTGGGTAAACGCAGCCGTGGCAGACTTAACTAGCCTGGGTTGATATTGTGAAAGTCTTTTCGGAACTGGGGGCATGGGTCCCAGCCTATCCCGGATCGAAAGTTGGGGCCCTGATCTATCTCGAGCAGGTTCTGGAAGGGGAGGTCCTAGGCGATCGAAAGCAGTTGGCCTAGCTCCAAACCTGCTCGGCTCTCCCTGATCATTCAGGTTGGTTGGATAGATCATGATTCCTTCAGCAAGAAGGCGGACGCGGATGGATTCTACGAAGGCCGCCGCTTGTTGGTCGAGCGCTGCCTGGCTTACTATAGAGTGGCCAGTAGCCCGCGTATTGGTTGTCTGGATCGGAGCTTGACTACTATATCCAGACTTTCTCCCCTTTCTTGGAGCTTTTCGTGTTAGCCTCGCCAGAGGTTGCTCCGGGACTCTATGCTGGCCTTCGGAGGAGCGGAGCCTCATAGTTCCTGTAAAACAACTGAAATGTAAATGCAAATAATTGGTTAATTGGGTGTAGGGTATTTCCCACAGACTGCGCCAGAAAGTGTTAACGGAAATTTTGCTCAAGGTGAGGAATCTCAGTTAACACCCTCAAGACCACTACCACGTAGGTGGTGGCCAAGATTGATTGTATATGTTAACAATGTGTTTCGAAATGATCAATAACAATGAAAGAACAATGATACAATTTCACATCCAAAAGAGAATAATAATATTTTCTTATTGAACGTGTATGATATACAAATTTTCCTCTAGGGTATAGTTGAATGTTTGTCGTATGCTTGTCGAATAGTAGTCTCCTTTTTTTTTCATTTTCTTTCTTTTCTATTTATACATAGTTTGTAGGTCAAACCGACTGATTCTCCCCTTGATTTTCTCAGTCTCTCCCCTCCTTATCGGGCCGGATTTTTTAATGTCATTGACTTTGCCGAATTGAGAGTATCGTGGTGGAGATCAGCTTATTTCCTTTTTGGATTCTATTACTTGTTCTGCATATAGGTAATGTTTCCAGATATGATTTAGTGTATCCCTTGTATCCTTTCAGCATGATCCTTTACAGAGGTCGTTGAATATGGCATGGTGTGGTGCACCAACCAGTGAGGTTGATTAGTGTTCTGACCTTGATATCTGAGAAGTTTCATCCAGGTTGGAGCCAGATCTGGCTTTCCTTGACCCTTTCGAAGCTAGGTGTGGCTTTCCCTGACCTTTCGAAGCTAGGTGCGGCCTTCCCTGACCTTTCGAAGCTAGGTGCGGTCTTCCTTCATCCAGCTTGGAGCCAGGTCTGGCTTTCCTTGACCCTTTCGAAGCTAGGTGTGGCTTCCCCTGACCTTTCGAAGCTAGGTGCGGCCTTCTAGGGACATTCTTCTGTGTTAATCGAGGTACATGCGAGTCTCTGGAGCGTATACGAGGTGACCTCAACTTCGGGGAGCTTCTAGCTTTGGTGATGCGGGCTAGATCTGATCGTTCCGGGCTCTATCCCGGATGTTTCCGGAGCCCGTCCTTGTTCCTGGGGTGATATCGTAGTTCGGCTCTGGATAGAGAGGTTTCCTGGTGGAAACTCTCGGGTATGGAACCAGGTCTGGGAGGTGAAAAATTTTCCTTTGGTCATTAGCCAAATTTGGCTATTAACAGAATCAAATGGTTGCATACATTTCATAGAAAATAAATGTTGTTTTTAGTGAATAAGTCTCATGAAAGAATCAAGTGTCATGAACGTGGAAAGAGCATACCTCGACTCGTATTCCCAAACTAGACTTCGTAAAGGATCAACTAGGTCTTTCCCTTAGGTTGTAATGGGGCCATGGGCTGAATAGAGGTGAACAAAGAATAGGAAATGGAATTCAAAATTCACCAATCATGCTAAAACACTTACATCACACACCCATACATAGCTCTACTTAACAACTTTAAACACTAGCGTCTAGGCTTAACTTTTTGTGAGTACTTTACATTTAACATTCACGGCTCTTTTTGCATTTCTTTTTCTTTTTCTTTTCTTTTCTTTTTTATCTTTTTGCATTTTCTTTTGCACATTTTTATTTTGACATTTTTACGCTCATAAGTGCATATTTTTGGCACTTTTACATTTTGAGCCTTTGCTTAGCACATTACACAACATATTGCCTAAGTACACGCTAACTTCACATGTAAGAGCTTACACCTTTCAACCATTTTTACACACACACACACAACCCACATGATTGGCAATTAACAGGTTGGTTTGTGTTTGTCTTATGGCTATATGGTTTATTGTGGTTCCAAAAGAAAGGTTAGTGTTTGGCCTCAAAATTTGCAATGGAGCACACATATAGGGACAAGGGAATGTGTTTAGGCTATTTTAGTAGTTATGCAGACACATTGCCTAGGATCATTTCCAACATTCCATCTAAAAAGGGAATACAAGCTTTGGTAAGCAGTCTATATATATGATGCATGTTCTATGACACATGATGATTGTGTGATGTAATGAGATTGTGCATGGTGTTGGAATAGTGTGTTAATGGAAATTTTGCTCGGGATGAGAAATCTCAGTTAACGCCATCGAGACCACTACCACATAGGTGGTGGCCAAAATTCATTGTATATGTAACAGTGATTTATAAAGTGACAAGTAAGCAAGAATGTTTTTATTGAATATGCATGGTATACAAATACAAAGGTTCTTCTCTCTTTTCTCTCAACTCTCTCTAGGGAATGGTCGATTGTTAGTCGTATGCCTGTCGAATAGTAGTCTCCTCCTTTTCCTTTCTTTTCTATTCTATTTATACATAGTTTATAGGTCAACAGATTGATTCTCCCTTGATTTTCTCAGTCCCCTCCTTATCGGGCGAGATTTCTTGCTTTAATGTCATTGACTTTTGAATTGACGTCCGAATTGAGAGTATCGTGGTGGAGATCAGTTTGTTTACTTTTTGGATTTTATTACTTGTTCTGCATGTAGGTAACATTTCCAGATATAATTCAATGCATTCCTCGTATCCTTTTAGTATGATCCTTTATGGATGTCATTGGATATGACGATATGGTTTGGTGCATCAACCAAGGAGGTTGATTAGTATTTCGACCTTGATATCTGAGAAGTTTCATTCAGCTTTGAGCCAAATCTGGCTTCCCTTGACCTTTTCGAAGCTAAGTGTGGCCTCGACTGACCTTTTGAAGCTAGGTGTGGCTTCGACTGACCTCGCGGCCTTTTAGGGACATTCTTCTGTGTCAATCGAGGTACAGACGAGTCTCTAGAGCACTTGTGAGATGACCTCGACTTCGGGGAGCTTCTAGTTTTGGTGATACAGGCTAGATCTGATCGTTCCGGGCTTTATCCCGGATGTTTCCGGAGCCTGTCCTTGTTCCTGGGGTGGTATCGCAGTTCGGCTCTAGACAGAGAGATCTCCTGGTGGAAGTTCTCAGGTCCGGGCTCTATCCCGGATGTTTCCGGAGCCCGCCCTTGTTTCTGGGATGGTATAGTAGCTCGGCTTTGGATCGAGAGGTCTCCTGGTGAAACTCTCGGGTATGGAACCAGGTCTGGGAGGTGGAAAATTTCCCCTTGGTCCTTAGCCAATTTTGGCTATTAACAGAAGTCCCCTCTGACTTGAACACCAGACGTCGAGCTCGGGGTTGAGGTCAGATTTTCACTTTATTTGGGAAATCTTCCTCTTTTTACTGTTACCGAAATATTGGGGAAATTTCTTCATTTGAATGACGTGTTGTGAACCGACTAATTTATCTTCGAATTGATCTGATTGCGTTACGGCAGTCCCCGAGATTTTTTACCGTTACCAGAATCTTGGGGAGATCATCCTCTTAACTGCATAAGTGATGTGGCATGAGATGATTAGCCCTCTTTCGAGTTTTATCGGGTTACGTTACCGTAATCAATTTTTTACCGTTCCCAGACGAGTATCTCGGTGCTGTTGCCCTTCTGCCTATATAAATGTCTGTTTTCCTCCTCATCTTCCTCACATCTCTTCGAGCTAAAAACTTTTTGCTGAGAAATATTTCCATAGATTTTCCTCCGAGCTTGCTTCTTTCTTCATTCTTCGTCTTCTATAATGTCGAAAAACAGTCGTGACTCTACTGATTCCATCTTCGACGGCGAGGAGGTCATCGGTCTTATTCTGGGAAAGCAGGCTAGGAGGAGTTCTGACGGCGACGATTCTCCGCCCACCTCGCAACGTCGGCGGTCGAGTAGGAATGTATCTATCGGGACTGGGTTCTCCAACCATCCCGACCACCCTTTAGATATCGTCGATGATGACTCCGACAAAGAAACGGCCGGTGGCGCTGCGGGGGAGCATCTGGTCTCGGCTCCTGGTCCCTTTGGGGAGAGGCTCCCTCCCTACTATTTCCGGGTTGTCCCAGATTCCACCGTTGACCCGGTGTCGATTGATCGCTTGAGGTCAAAGTTTGGCATCCCCGACAGCGTATCCATCTCGGTACCTCCCAAAAATTACGAGTTTTTCAACCCCCCTAAAGGCGTGCTTCCGATTCATGTGGCCACTCTTGAGAACGGGGTTAGGCTTCCCCTCCATCCGACCCTTTAGTGGGCTCTGAACGCCATCCAGCTCGCTCCACTCCAGTTGATGCCTGGCTTCTGGGGGTATCTGATTGGTTTCCTTGTATTATGGAGGGAGCAATGCCAGATGAATAAGGTGACGAGGGAGCCGGGTGCAGAGGAGCTGGCCTATCTCTTCCAGATTGGGAGCTTGTCTGGGGCTCCTCGAGGCCAGTTCTATGCCAAGGCCAAGAACAAGCTCAACTTCATCGTTCCTGGTGCCTCGAAGAAGGACCCCGCGTGGAAAGAAGAATGGATCCTGGTGGGGGATGATTGGGGGAGCTCAATTTTCATCGGAGGGCATGAATTCGAGGTTCCTACGGCTTTTAGTGACAAGCTCTCCTGAGATCGAGACTCCCTGCCTTCTGAGTCCGAGGCCGTTTTAAAGGCTATTCTAGCCCTGAATTATTTGAATCCGAAGTTCCCTACTGCTGAAGCTTTTGATCCTCGTAGGGTGAACAAGTATTTGTGGATTTCAGACGCTATTCCTAGTAAGTATCCTTGTGTTTCTTTGCTTCGCTTTATTACTTAGCTTGGTTCTAACATTTTCTTTTTTAATCTGTTTATTCTCAGTTTTTGTCGTGGAGCAGGCCACCTGTCACGTCTCACGCTCTCCTCAAGGTGGAGCTTCTCTTCCCTCCTCTGGGGTCGAACCTGCCCTAGCTTCGTCTATCTCTCCGACTGGGTCTAAGATGGCCACTCTTGCCTCGCGGGCTTTTCGGGCTTTGGGTAAAGCCCCCCAGGTGGTTGTCCCGGCTGCTTCTGCCCCCTCGGCCGTGGCCGCTAAAGTTGAGACCCCTTCAACTCAAACACCTGATTCCGCTGCGCTTACAACAACCAAAGCCTTGGAGGTTTATGGGAAAGGTGTTGCTTCTGGAAAGGTGTCGCGAATGTTCCTTCCAATCGCTCCCGGCCCCAGCCGAGCTCGACAGGGCGGGATGAGGTCCTGAAGCAGTTCATAGCGTCCTGTCCGAGTGGCGGGATCTCGAAGATGGCTTCTATGCCTGTGGACGTTCTTATAACCAAGGGATCTGCTATCTTAGCTGAGGTAATTGCATTTCCTTCGCGCTACTTTTGTTAATTCGTTCAGTTTCTAACTCGAGTTCTGTAATTTGTAGGCCTTAAAGGTTAATGTCGCGATGGGCCAGCAGGTAGCCCTCCTTCGTGATCGGGCTGCAAAAGCTGAGGCTGAAGCCGAGAAAGCCGGGGAACTGCTCAAGCAGGCTCGGTCTTTAGTGGAAGAGGTGACTTCCAGCTAGGGAATAATCGAGCTCGAGATGGCTGAGCTTCGCTGCGATCATGAGAGGATGAAGCAATCTTTTGATCAGGAGCGTCTTCAATCTCTCCGGCGGGCTAGGCAGCATGATTCCTGGAGATCTGAGGCTAAGAAGCTGGACCTCGAGAACTGGTCTCTGATTACTCAGGTGGCCAGGCTGCAAGCTGATACGGAGACCTCCTTCAGTGACGGGTATTTTTATGCTTCCTTTCAGGCCGCGGAAGCTCTTCCTCCTCCCTTTGATTTATCGTCTATTACGGGCTGGGACAGACAGGAAATAATGCTCAAAGCTGCCGAGTTATCTCGCCCTGAGGGCGACAAGGTGGTCCCTTCTAGCCCAGCAGGAACTGGGAAGCAGCCCGCTCAGTCAGATCCCTCATTCCATCTTCCTTCCTTTATCACCTCGGGTCCTGGGGAGTCTTTCGGCAAAGTGATGTCTTCTCGATCTGAGGAGGACCAATCGGGAGCCGGTGAAGAGGTTAGGAGCCCGTCTGAGGATCCCCCTTTAACAGAGATGGAGGTCGATAGGAGCCAGATGGGGTCCTTGGCTGCCCTTCTTGACGCGGCTGTCCCTCTTGAGGTTATGGATGTAATTAATGAAGTTTTGGAGGAAGATCCAGCTGATCATCCGATGGAGCCTCTAGATGGAAGAGCGGTCGGCGAGGGTAACCCAGATGGACAGCTACCTGTAGAGGGGGTTGATGCCGAGGATCAGCAAGAAGGAGGAGGGTCAGCGGAGGGGAGCCATAAGAGTCCCAAAGCTTGAAGCGGATGGCTTGTTTTTGATTGCCCGGAAAAGGGGGTGGGCACCCTGTTTTGCCATTATCAATTTTTCATTTTTCTTCTTCTTTCTGTAGCCCGAGTTTGGGGGTTGGGCTCTTCATTTGGATGTAGCCTTATCAGGGAATAGGCTCCCATTGCCCTTAATGATAAATCGAAGCGCATTTTTGAGAACTTTTATTCTGTTTCTGGTCTTGAATGGTATCCAGAGTAGCATCTGTAGCAGCAATTAAGATTCATGTAGGGAATTATGGTAATTTTGATCCTACACATGAAAGCAAACATTATATATATATATATATATATCTGTTTATGTATATATACATTTTTTTTATGGGGTGATAACCCAACCAAGACATTAGGAGGGTTATTTAGCTATTTCCTAGTCTTAGAGATCTGGAGGGCAACTATGCTCTTACTCCCAGATCCTTCTTGGGGGTGGTAGCCCGACCAAGGCATCAAGAGGGCTATCGAGCTATTTCCTGGTCTCGAGATCTGGAAGGCAACTATGCTCTTACACTCAGATCCTTCTTGGGGGTGGTAGCCCGACCAAGGCATCAGGAAGGCTATCGAGCTATTTCCTGGTCTCGAGATCTGGAGTGCAACTATGCTCTTACACTCAGATCCTTCTTGGGGGTGGTAGCCCGACCAAGGCATCAGGAGGGCTATCGAGCTATTTCCTGGTCTAGAGATCTGGAGGGCAACTATGCTCTTACACTCAGATCCTTCTTGGGGGTGGTAGCCCGACCAAGGCATCAGGAGGGCTATCGAGCTATTTCCTAGTCTTGAGATCTTGAGGGCAACTATGCTCTTACACTCAGATCCTTCTTGGGGGTGGTAGCTCGACCAAGGCATCAGGAGGGCTATCAAGCTGTCTCCTGGTCTCGAGAGGTTTATGTCGAGTTCCCATACAAAGGTGTAGTCACTAACGTTGAACATAGTTGGAGACAAAGATGGAAGAGAAAAGGAAAAGCTCTTTATTGATGATTGAGATGTAGTACATCTTTATTAGGACATGTAATGAAAACTAAGTGGGGGTAGTCTGCTTGAGAACTCCTTTCAAGGGTAGAATTTCTTCAAATGATCTGCATTCCAAATGTGGTTGATGGATCGTCCGTCCATGTCTTCGAGTTTATAAGCTCCATTGCGAACAACTAGCTTTATCAAATATGGCCCTTCCCAATTTGGACTTAAGACTCCATCCGACCTTTTCTGAGTGTTCAGGGTCACTTTCCTAAGTACCAGATCCCCTTCCTTGAATTTCCGGGTTCTAACCTTTTGGTTGAAGTATCTAGCGATCTTGCTCTGGTAGATCGCTACTTTCTCTGCTACCCGGTCTTGCTTTTCTTCTAAGAGGTCTAGACTAGCCCGGAGCTTGACTTCGTTACTTTCGGGCTCAAAGTGTTGTACCCTGAATGAGGTTAATTTTTGCTCGATGGGGAGGACTGCTTCAACCCCGAAAGCTAGGGAGTAAGGTGTCTCTCCTGTAGCTGTTCTTTTTGTAGTCCGGTATGCCCAAAGGACTTCTGGTAGCTCTTCGGCCCATATACCTTTCTTCTGCTGAAGTTTCTTGTTAACGAAAATTTTGCTCGGGATGAGAAATCTCTGTTAATGCCCTCGAGACCACTACCATGTAGATGGTGGCCAAAATTCTTTATATATGTGACAGTGGCTTATATAGCCAAAATTCTTTATATATGTGACAATGGTTTATATAGTGACAAATAAACAAGAAAGTTTTTATTTAGCATGCATGGTACACGAATACAAAGATTCTTCTCTCTTTTCTCTCAACTCTCTTTGGTGAATGGTCGATTGCTAGTCGTATGCCTGTCGAATAGTAGTCTCCTCTTTTCATTTCTTTTCTTTTCTATTTATACATGGTTTGTAGGTCAACAGACTGATTCTCCCTTGATTGTCTCAGTGATTGTCTCGGTCTCTTCCTTATCGGGCGGGATTTCTTGCGTTAATATCATTTGACTTTTAGATTGACGCCCGAATTGAGAGTATCGTGGTGGAGATCAGTTTGTTTCCTTTTTGGATTTCATTACTTGTTCTGCGTGTAGATAACGCTTCCAGGTATGATTTAATGCATTTCTCGTATCCTTTCAGTATGATCCTTATAGAAGTCGCGGGACATGACAATATGACATGATGCATCAACCAGGGAGGTTGTTTAGTATTTCGACCTTGATGTCTGAGAAGTTTCATCCAGCTTGGAGCTAGATCTGGCTTCTCTTGACTTTTTCGAAGCTAGATGTGGCCTCAACTGACCTTTTTGAAGCTAGGTGTGGCTTCGACTGACCTCGCGGCCTTCTAGGGACATTCTTCTGTGTCAATCGAGGTACAGACGGGTTTCTTGAGCATTTGCGAGATGACCTTGACTTCTGGGAGCTTCTAGTTTTGATGATGCGGGCTAAGTCCGATCATTCCGGGCTCTATCCCGGATGTTTCTGGAGCCCGCCCTTGTTCCTAGGGTGGTATCGCAGTTCGGCCCTGGATAGAAAGGTCTCCTGGTGGAAGCTCTCGGGCCAGGGCTTTATCCCAGATGTTTCTGGAGCCCGCCCTTGTGCCTGGGCGGTATCGTAGCTTGGCTCTGGATATAGAGGTCTTTAGGTGAAACTTTCGGGTATGGAACCAGGTCTAGGAAGTGGAAAATTTCACTTTGGTCCTTAGCCAATTTTGGCTATTAACATTTCTTTTTCAGGAGTTTCTTGATTGTCTTGTTGGTGGATTCTACCAGCCCGTTAGTCTGCGGATGAGCCACTGAAGCGAGCCTGAGGTCAATCCCCAATCCTTTGCAGAAGTCTTTGAATCGGGCGTTGTCAAATTGCTTTCCTAGGTCGGCTATAATGATGAGAGGGGTCCCGAACCTGCATACCACGTTAGTCTTGATGAACTTGGTTGTATTCTTTTCTGATATTCGAGAAAGAGGTCCGGCCTCGACCCATCTTATGAAGTAGTCGATAGCCACGATAGCATGTTTCATCTGTCCATGAGCGGTAGGAAGTGACCCAATTAGATCGATTCCCCACATGGCAAAGGGGTAAGGTGAACTAAGGGATGACAGTCGCTCGGGTGGCTGGTGGTTCAAGTTTGAGGTTCTTTGACAAGGTTCGCAGGATTGCACAAAATTCTTTGCATCTTGATGGATGGTCGGCCAATAGTACCCCATACGAAGCACCTGATAGGCTAGAGCTTCCCCACCTATGTGGTTCCCACAATCCCCATAGTGGACCTCTCTCAATGCCCACTTAGCATCATCGGGATGCAAGCACCTAAGTAAGGGATGGATCTGCCCCTCCTGTAGAGGTATCCGTCCACCATACAGTATCGAACTGAGAGTCTCTTAACTCTTCGGGCTTGGTCGGGCTCTTCAGGAAGCCCTCCTTCAAGGAGGTAGGCGATAATTGGGTCCATCCAGCAAGGTAGGCGATCCAGGGAACAAATTTCTCCATTTGTGGCTATGCTTGGCTAGGTGATTACTTGGAAGGGAATTCCCCTTGGTAGGGATTGGCCTCCGTTCACCGCTATTTTAGCCAGAACATCTGCGCGATGGTTTTGGTGTCGAGGCACCTGATCGATCTTGAGTCCCTTAAATTTGCTTTTCAGCAGCCGAGCTAGATTTATGTAGGCAACCATATTGCCTGGTAGACCCTAGTCACCTGGTTTACAACAAGCAATGAATCGCTCTTGATCTACAGGTAGTCGGCCTTTAGTTCGATGGCTACCTTCATCCCGGCTAGGAGGGCTTCATATTCCGCTTCGTTGTTGGTAGCTTTAAACTCGAATCTGAAACAGTGACAGAATTCAGTCCCCTCTGGATCTATCAAAACTATGCCAGCTCGTCCCCCAGCTCGTCCGGATGCTCCGTCTGAAAAGAGGATCCATGGCTTGCAGCCTTCCGACAAATTTTCGACCTCGGATATCTTCTCAGGGACCTCGTCTGATACTGAGGGATCATCTGGATCTGGGATCGCTGAGAATTCTACCAAGAAGTCGGCCAAAGCCTGTGCCTTAATCGTAGTATGGGGCTTATACTTTAGGTCGAACTGAGTGAGCTCTAGTGCCTATAAAACTAGCCTTCTTGACACGTCTGGTCCTTTGCAAGAATTGACGGAGGGGTTGGTCTGTCACCACCGCTATTGTGTGAGCTTGAAAATAGGGTCGGAGTTTCCTCTCTGAGATCACCAGAGCATAAGCGAGCTTCTCCAGGAGAATGTAGTTCCTTTCTGATTTGGTCAAGGCATGATTTACAAAGTATATGGGCCTTTGAAAACTGTCACTACAATCCTTGGCCAAAGCCCCGCTTACTGCAGTTTCTGATACAGCCAGGTAAATCTGCAACTCATCTCCGAGAACCGGCTTGACTAACAAAGGGGGGCATGTTAGGTACTCTTTCAAAGCTTGAAATGCCTGCTCGCTTTCCTGGCTCCATTTCATGTTCTTTCCTTGTTTGATGGCCTTGAAGAAAGGGAGACATTTATCGGTGGAGCGAGAGATAAACCTGTTGAGTGCCGCCACCAGTCCAATCAGAATCTGTACTTGCTTGAGCGAGGTCGGGGATTCCAGGTCCAAGATAGCTTTGATTTTTTCTGGGTTGGCTTCTATTCCTCTCTCATGAACCATGAAGCCTAGAAACTTCCCTGCCTTTACCCCAAAGGCACATTTGGAGGGGTTCAAACGCTTCTGGTTTTCCCTTAGTATGAGAAAGGTTTTGCGAAGGTCTTTCTGATGTCCTTTTCTGGTTGGGGATTTCCTGATCATGTCGTCGACATATACTTCCATCGTCTTTCCTATCTCGGGCTTGAACAGTTTGTTAACCAGCCGCTGGTATGTGGCCCCTGCATTCTTCAAACCAAACGGCATCACCTTGTAGCAATATAAGCCCTGTCCAGTAATGAAACTGGTCTTATCTTGATCAGCCGGGTGCATTTTAATTTGGTTGTATCCTGAGAATGCGTCCATAAAACTCAAAAGTTTATTTCCGGACGTGGAGTCAACCAGCTGGTCGATCTTTGGTAGAGGAAAACTCTCTTTCGGACAAGCCCGGTTGAGGTCGGTGTAGTCGACACACATACGCCATTTCCCACTCGTCTTCGTGACCATGACCACGTTGGCTCTCCATTCGGGGTAACGTACCTCTCTGACGAACCCCGCTTTGATCAATTTATCAACCTTTTCCTGCACCGCCGCGTTCCTATTAGCGTTGAAGTGACGCCTCTTCTGCTTGACGGGCTTGACCGTTTGATCTACTGGTAGCCGGTGGGTGGCCAACGATGCCGGAGTTCCAGGCATTTCATCATGGTTCCAGGCGAAGATGTTGCTGAATTCCCTGAGAAGATCAATCAGTCCTCTTTTTACTTCTGGGTCAAGGGTGGCTCCAACCTTGACGACCTTGGAGGGATCGTCATTCCTGACGGATATTTCTTCTAGTTTGTCCACGGGCTGCCCGCTGGCCCATTCCTTACTCCGTTCTTCCTCGTAGAGCATGATAGGTTCATCCTCCGGATGCCCAGGATGTTCCGCGGGCTCCTTCTTCTCCTAGATTATCCGGGACGTATCCATGTCTTCCTGTATCAATGTCACCTGTACACACTGCTTCGCTAGGGCTGTAGGATTGGCAGATACTGCGTAGCATTTCCTGGCTGCCTGCTGGTCTCCGCGTACCTCTCTTACTTTGGTTCCAACTGGGAATTTCAAGACGTTGTGGTATATGGACAAGACTCCCTTCAAGGAGGACAGGAAATGTCTCCCTAAGATGGCGTTGTAGGCCGATTGGGTGTCCACCACAACAAAGTCGGTCATTACATTTTGCTGAAGCGATGTGACCCCGATGTTTACTGGGAGGATCATTAACCCCACTGGTATGATCGAGTCCCCAGTGAAACCGTAAAGCGGAGTGGTACAGCTGTTGTAACAACGTTGTTTCAGGTTCAATTTTTCCAGGGTATCCTTAAAGAGGATATCTACACTGCTACCTGTGTCCACGAGCACGCGATGGACCAGACAATTGGCGATCTGTATCGTGATGACCATAGGATCATCATGAGATTGCACAGTATTGAAGACATCTGCTTCGGTGAATACGATCTAGGCTGACTGGGAGGGCTCTGTCAGGCTCTGGCTGACTTCGAAGATCCCTCGGCTCTCTCCGAGGCGGGGAACCTTTCTTGCGTGGTTTTTCCGAGAGTTATTGGAAACGCCGGCCAATGTAGGACCTCCGCTGATAGTGTGTATCACCTGGATCTGTTGCATTAAGTCAGCCTGCTCCCCTTTCCTCTTTTCTGCGTCCTCGCAGATTTCAGCTTGTACCTCCCTTCCAATCCTGATATTATCTCTGACCTGTTGTAAGAACTCGATCAGGCATCCTCCCCTTATCAGGGCCTCAATCTGGTTGCGCAAGTTATAGCACTCCGAAGTGTTGTGGCCCACGTCTTCATGAAAGTCGCAGTACTTGTACCGGTTTCTCCTGTCAGCTGGGGCCTTCATGGGAGCGGGCTTCTGGAGTAACCCTTTATCTCGTATGGCAAGATGTTTCCCTGGAAGCATTCAAAGGGGTGTAGTAGTCATACCCTTTTTCCCCTAGCATTACTGGAGCCACGATCCTAGGAGGCGGCGAAGCCCGGGGAGGGGTTCGTTTTGCTGGATATCTTTCTTGCCTATGTGGAGGAGCAGGGAGGTGATAGGTCGACCTGTTGGGAGGTTTATTCTGAGCTTTCTGTACTGGCTCAAATTTGGGGGCTTCTTTCTTCAGACGCTTTGCCGTTCTCATGTCGTCATGTTCTATCTTGACCTTGAGTTGTTCATCGATCTCGACCTGCTCAAGAGCCCGGTCATAGACCTCCTGATAAGTCTCGGGAGGTCTCTTGGCGAAAGAACGGAAAAGCTTTCCGGCCCAGAGGTTTCGCCTGAAGTTGGCGAGGGTTTCTTTTTCAGTGAAAACTCCCATTTGTATGACCTCCTTGTGAAATCGCTCCACATATGATCTAAGAGT
The DNA here is from genome assembly GCA_033220585.1 of Dipteronia sinensis. NCBI lineage: Eukaryota > Viridiplantae > Streptophyta > Magnoliopsida > Sapindales > Sapindaceae > Dipteronia > Dipteronia sinensis. The sequence goes on from CM065640.1 coordinate 70,329,650, forward strand.
TTCACTCCGTTCCTAGATCACATATTGGAGGTGTATGGGATCTTTCGGGCGAGGTTTAACTCTTTGGAACTGTGAGCAAAAATCGGTTGATAATTTTGTGAAAGAATCCACGCTTCCAACGGGTAGTTTCCTGAACCAGGTTTTAGCGTAGTCGGTCAAGGTCGTTGGGAACATTCTGCACATAGCTGCTCTGGTAGTGTTCTGGAACTCCATCTATTGAACGAAGCTCTCTAGGTGGCTTAGAGGATCTTCTGTTCCAGAGAACTTATCTGCTAGCATTTTGAATTTTGGGGGGAGCTCTGCTTCCCGGATCCTCCTAGTGAAGGGAGCGTTCATCTCGCTCAGGGGATTCTTTTTGTCCTCCTTACTATTTCCCTTCCCTATCTGCTGGACCTCGTTTTGTAGCTTTGCCAGCTGATCCCTCAGTAGCTTGTTCCCAGGTCTCTTCGAGTTAACCTCAGATTCCTCACTGTCGAATCGTTCTGATGAACTGGCAATTTCTATCCGGTCCTCCTCCTGGACATGATCTACTCGGGGAGTTTGTCTACTTTCATTTTCTAGGGCCCGGGTAGTTCTCCTAGATGTAGTTGGATGAGATAGCCCTTGGGGCTTCCAGGTAAAAGCATCCGCGGCAGATTTAACTAGCCGGGGTTGATATTGTGAAAGTCTTCTCGGAGCTGGGGGCATGGGTCCCAGCCTATCCCGGATCGAACGTTGGGGCCCTGATCTATCCCGAGCCGGCTCTGGAGGAGGAGGTCCTAGGCGATCGAAAGTAGGTGGTCTAGCTCTGAGCCTGCTCGGCTCTCCCTGATTATCCAGGTTGGTTGGCTGGATTGTGATGCCTTCAGCAAGGAGGCGGACGTGGACGGATTCTACGAAGGCCGCCGCTTGTTGGTCGAGTGCTGGCTGGCTCACTATGGGGTGGCCAGTAGCCCGCGTATTGGCTGTCTGGATCAGAGCTTGACTACTATATCCAGACTTTCTCCCCCTTTCTGGGGCTTTTCGGGTTGGCCTCGCCGGAGATTGCTCTGGGACTCTGTGTTGGCCTTGGGAGGAGCGGAGCCTCATAGTTCCTGTAAAACAATGAAAATATAAATGCAAACGATTGGTTAATTGGGTGTAAGCTTCCCACAGACGGCGCCAGAAAGTGTTAACGGAAATTTTGCTCGGGATGAGAAATCTCAGTTAACGCCCTCGAGACCACTACCACATAGGTGGTGGCCAAAATTCATTGTATATGTAACAGTGATTTATAAAGTGACAAGTAAGCAAGAATGTTTTTATTGAATATGCATGGTATACAAATACAAAGGTTCTTATCTCTTTTCTCTCAACTCTCTCTAGGGAATGGCCGATTGTTAGTCGTATGCCTGTCGAATAGTAGTCTCCTCCTTTTCCTTTCTTTTGTTTTCTATTTATACATAGTTTATAGGTCAACAGATTGATTCTCCCTTGATTTTCTCAGTCTCCTCCTTATCGGGCGAGATTTCTTGCTTTAATGTCATTGACTTTTGAATTGACTTCCGAATTGAGAGTATCGTGGTGGAGATCAGTTTATTTCCTTTTTGGATTTTATTACTTGTTCTGCATGTAGGTAACGTTTCCAGATATGATTCAATGCATTCCTCGTATCATTTCAGTATGATCCTTTATGGATGTCGTTGGATATGACGATATGGTGTGGTGCATCAACCAGGGAGGTTGATTAGTATTTCGACCTTGATATCTGAGAAGTTTCATCCAGCTTTGAGCCAAATCTGGCTTCCCTTGACCTTTTCGAAGCTAGGTGTGGCCTCGACTGACCTTTTGAAGCTAGGTGTGGCTTCGAATGACCTCGCGGCCTTTTACGGACATTCTTCTGTGTCAATCGAGGTACAGACGAGTCTCTGGAGCACTTGTGAGATGACCTTGACTTCAAGGAGCTTCTAGTTTTGGTGATGCGGGATAGATTTGATCGTTCCGGGCTTTATCCCGGATGTTTCCGGAGCCCGTCGTTGTTTCTGGGGTGGTATCGCAGTTCGGCTCTGGACAGAGAGATCTCCTGGTGGAAGCTCTCGGGTCCGGGCTCTATCCCGGATGTTTCCGGAGCCCGCCCTTGTTTCTGGATGGTATAGTAGCTCAGCTCTGGATCGAGAGGTCTCCTGGTGAAACTCTCGGGTATGGAACCAGGTCTGGCAGGTGGAAAATTTCCCTTTGGTCCTTAGCCAAATTTGGCTATTAACATAGTGTTTAAAGATTTGAAAACATTTTCCCTTGTATTTGTACGCTTTTAGCTCGTGTTTGTGAACTCACAAGGGTATCTCCACTATTAGAACAAGGCACTTGAGCACCGAGTCCCCTCAACTTGGACACCAAAAGATGGGACTAACCCATGAAGTGCAAATGAGACCCCTAAAATGACTAAGAGCTATGAACAAGCAGACGAAGCATACACAAATTTGCCACAAACATTATTCTCAAGGTATCTCACCAAGCTAAATTAATCTCGAAAATTTTGGTAAAGCAGCAAATTTTTGAAAAATTGACATGAAAAATTACTCAAGACACAAAAGACGACTTAACAAGGCGTCTACACCCCCAAACCAAAACCCAACATTGTCCTCAATGTTGAAGACAAGAGAGCCCCGGCCTAGTGGCGCGCGCCTAACACGACTCAAACAAGGCTCAACATATAAAATAAGGCAAATAATGCAATTCGCGATTAAGCACAAAGGCACATAAGCTCATGCTCAAAACCTACATCACGCATTTACCAAAAATGTCGTAATAGGGGCATAACAACCCCCAAACCGAGTCTAACTATATGCATAAAGACCTGAACAAAAATAAAGCATGCACTCATAACCCCCAAACCGAGAAGGGTTATGTATGGCAATTAAAGTCTGTACACTCGCATGCAACACACACAAGAGCCTTCGGCTCATCCATCATGAAAAATAATCAATAAAATCAAAAATATATCCATCCAAAAATATTCAATTATGCACAAGTCATAGCATCCACACAATATACGCAAAAAATCTCCACCAATTATTTAACAAAGCAAATAAAACAAAAACAAGAAAAAGAAAAATTAGAAATGCAAACTTAGGTGGGTTGCCTCCCATAAGCGCTCTATTTATCGTCTGGGCAAGACATTGTTTGTGGCACTTCGGCTCTTAGAACTCTCCTTTGCTGCTCTCCTTCATGAAGATTAGGATCTCGCTCTTTTTATGAGCACTCTTGGCTTGCTTGTCCCTCTAAGACTTGCAAGTTGTCGGTGTTTCTTCCCAAGAGATAAAGAACCTCGCTTAAAGCACAAGCTACAAAATTCGCTTCCTAGAGAAGCTATAGATAGTCTACACACGCATAGAACCCATTAGAAAGTTCAGGCAAAAAAGAATCAATCAATACATATAATTGCCAACAAGAACTCGAAATACCAATTATTAAAAAAAACGCACCAAAACAATTCCACAATATATTTTCCCCCCAAACCTAGCTCCTCCCATACATTCATGCTCATAATAACAAATTGAGGGATAAGAACTTAGTTTATAAGAAAATAAATAAATTGTGCAATTATACAACACTTAAAAGAAAATAAAATGCAAACAAGCATAGCATTTAAATCAATAAGCACAATGAACAACAATTCACCAGCATAATTAATAACATCAAACCCTTCCCAAAACATTTGAGCACATACATCGGTATACACTCATCAACTCACTCACACATGCTTCGAAAATACACACATTACCCATAAACGTTTAAGCTATACCTCATAAGTAGGGTAATATAAAAAGATAGAAATAGTGAGAGGAGTCAATACCGAAAATCCAATTTGTAGGAAGAAGCTTGTAGAGACACTACCTCTAGCTGCGCTCTGACCTCCTTTTCACTTTATGCTCAATACGACACTACTTGGGACCTTGGGTGTAATCAACCACATAGGTCATCGTTGCGCCGCCATGTTGCTTGGTTAAATTGTTGGAGTGTAATACACACTCATGGTTCTCTTGAGTTGTGCGGTCTTGGCCTCCTAAATTGTAGATCATCATTCCAACCTTGATTCGATAGCTTGCCAACCTGAAAATTTGTCATTCCTTGCACAACAAAACTAAAACAACATTACATGCATATGCTATAAACAAACAAACAACCAACCAAAGAAAATTAACAAAATATTTACATTACTACATTATTCGCTAAAACCAAAAACAATTAACGGATTGGCCACCTCCCCGGCAGCGGGTCAATTTTGATGACTCGCTTTTCGTGTCGTTACCAAATTGTGAATATCAAAAGATAATTATAAAGTTGTTCCTATGCAATGTGCTCTAAAGTTTTGAAAACTTAGTAAAGCGGTAAGCGAGGGTATCGTCCACAGGGAGAAGTTATCCGTCGATTGTCTCTCATTTTAGTGATTATTGAAAGCAATGTAAATAAGAACATGGCAAGGGTGAGAGTGGTGTGTGTGAAGTGTAAGCATGTTTGTGTGTGTGTGTGTGTGTGTGTGAAAAGAACATAAAAATAAAGATGATAAAAATAAGAGAACATGTAGAGATGAGAATGGTGATTAAAGTGATAAATATAAAATGGTGGATAGGAGAGATGCAAGAAAATGGATACATATGGTACTCATGTCCACCAAAACATTCGCGCCACCTACAAAAACTAACATGCAAAGACACTCCTATATTGGGTTCAACCTAGCCTTAAATACGACCTCTAGATATGGAAATAGGAGAGTCGACTAGTCCTCTAAAGCTACTCATAGAGGATGTATCGCATGAGCAACTACTAAGGAATGCGTTTAAGCAAATATATTAAAGAGATAAACATAAGATCGACCACAAATCGCTACTCACATGTCACGTGTAAGCAACAACCAATGGAGGCATTAAGCATAAATGGACCCTCGACCACTACTCGTTGAGGGTGTATCGCACGAGCAATGACCAAGAGTTGCGACCCTAGTGCTACTCGCCGAGGGTGTATCGTACGAGCAACGCTCAAGGGTCGCATAAGCATGTAGGTTTATAGAACAGAAACCCACAGAGGCATCATGTATACACTTCATGAATTCCACCCAAACAAACAAAAATACTCAATTCAATCCAAAACATGCATTTCTAACAATCCATCGACATATGAGCAATTATGGGATGCTTAATTAATCTACTCCTAATCCTAATCATGAACATATACCAATTTCTACTCTACGTGCCATGAATGTAAAGACAAGAGCTATCCCGAACATGCATCAAGAGTTTGGTTGTCAATCCTAACTTAATACAAGTCAAGTGTCTAATTAAGTGCAATTGAATGGGACAATACAAGAAGAAATCAAATACAAGTCAATTAGATAAATGGAACTAGTATTAGGGTTTACATATTTCCCAAAATGGGGATACACATCAAATAAAGAAAGTACAAGAGAAGAGTAGATAGAAGAAACCCAAGGTTGTCAATCCCATATCTCTAAGCTCAGAGAGTGGCCCAATTGTCATCTCGGATCTCCCAGCTCCATTGAAGCTCCTCCTTTTCATAGACAAGGTAGGGTGCTCTTTCCTCATGAATCTCCTCCAAAGATGGGTGGTTGTAGGTAGAGAGTGATGATGAGGAGGCAATCCATGGAGGAAAACCTCCATGGATGCCTTTGGAAGCTCATCTCTCTCTTGATTTTGTGGAGAAGATGAAGTGTGGAATGGATGGATTAATTGAATGACTGGGGATCCAGCACTTGGTCTTATGGAAAAGTGATGTATTTATATGTTTGAGAGGCTAGGGCACGAAATAGGCATGAAAGGATGACTTTGCCCTCCTTAAAATGGCTGAAAAACATGACTTTTGCCCAACTGGAACACGTAGTGCATGGGTTAGTGCACGGGTAGGGTACTCGTGCTACACCCATGCTATCTCTTTTGGCTTTCTGGTATGGGCATGTGCACGGGTAAGTGCATGAGTAGGGTACCCGTGCTATACCCGTGTACTGAGCTCTTCCTGATTTCCATACTTCGGTGCAAGGGTTATATCACGGGTAGGTTGCCCATGCACTATTGCCTTCAAGCATCACTTTTTGCACAATTTGGATTGTTTTTCCCCGAAAGGTCACGGTTTCAGCCTCCAGCAGCTAAATTCCATTGAATGCCTATAATCACTATAAAACGAGCCATTTGACACCAAAATTTGCTCGAAAACAAGCTAAAGGATATGGAATTGAGGGCCAAAATATATGACAATTTTGGCTCGATCACTTCTTCTCTTGGTGGGCGCGTTGTTCTAGGAGAGGTCTGTCTGGCTGGGTACCAGTCCCGCTGAGGCAGATAAGGTGGTGGCCGGTACGTAGATCAGTTTGGAGGTCGGTTCCGGTCCTTCTGGACTGGTGCAGGCTTGGTCTTCTCTTTCTTTTGGCGCTTGGCAGATCTCACGTCATCGTGTTCCATCTTGACCCTGAGTTGTTCATCTATCTCCACTTGTTCAAGGGCTCTGTTGTAGGCCTCATGGTACATCTCTGGTGGGTGTTTTACGAAGGACCGGAACAGCCTGCCAGCCCACAAGTTTATCCTGAAATTGGCTAGGGTCTCCTTGTGGATCACCCCGCTCCTGGATCACATATTGTCTTTGAATGGGATCTTTAGGGCGAGGCTTAATACCCTGGAATTGAGAACATAAATCGGTGGTCAATTTTGGTGAAGGAGTCAACACTACCCGCTGGTAACTTTCTGAACCACGTCTTAGCATAGTCGGTCGGCGTGTATGGGAACATCCTGCACATAGCGGCCTAGGTAGCGTTCTGAACCTCTATCTGTTGAACGAAACTCTCCAGGTGACTCAGGGGATCCTCTGTCCTGGAGTATTTATCGGTTGTTATCTTGAACTTAAGGGGTAGCTTGAGAGTTAGAATGCCTACTCAATCCAAGGAGATCCTTAATCCAATACCAACTTAAATTGGGAGTTGGAATGCCTACCCAATCAAGGAGATACCAAATTCAAATTAATAAACATTCAAGATATTCAACATCAATAAATAAAGCAAGAGTTGAAATGTCTACTTAATTCAAAGAGATGTTAAATACATCAAGAACAATTGAATGGAACTAAAATAGATCAAATATTCATAATATGTTGGAAAGCCCAAAATTCAAGTTTAATTACATCAACTCCCACAAAGGGGATTAACTACTCATGCTAGATACAAAAGAAATACTAAGAGATGAGAGATAGAGAAGACCCATGAAGAACTCCTCCTTCTTTAAAGCTTGAATCCAACCTCCTAGTAGCCTCCTTGAGTAGAGATGGTGAGGATGATGGCTAGATTTGGTGAAGAATGATTCCTAAATCTAGGTTAGTGGTTAGGGTTTAGAAATGGGAGAAATTTCGTTCTTGGAAGAGGGTGGAAGATTTGAAATCTGTAAAAGAGGGTTTTCAATAAGAAAAATGTGTATTTATAGGCTTGGGAGGTTAGGGCACGATCTGGGCATGAAAGGACATCATTGCCCCTCTAAAAATTGCTTAAAACCCATCATTTTTGGTGCTGGAAAGTGAGGTGCACGGGTTAAAAAAACTGGTATTGCACGGGTAATACCCCTGCAGTTAGCCGTGTAGTTCCCATGGACTGCCGTGCAACAGTTACTAATATAGCAATAACTTCCTCTAGACAACTCAGAATCATAATCAGTAAAAACTTCTGGAAATTAGACTCACGTGGCTTTCCGAATATATGTTATTCGAAACATGGTTCAATTTGAAAAGGGAGATATAATCCTTTGAAGTTGGATGATCTGCACACACTTTGTTTACCATTTCATCCCTTTTCTCACCAAATCTCACTTTTGATCCCGCTTCTTGCTTTTTTCACCTAACACCTGCAATATCAAAAAAAAGTGCCATAAATACACATAAAAAGCACCCAAGAACGAGACAAAGAGGAAGGATATGAGGGCCAAAATGTATGACATTTTTGGCTCGATCACACTTGCCTCTTACCAGGTTTTTGACTCCTCCAGTATTAAAGCATTCACCATTTTCGTCTTCCGAAAACACTCCAAGTATGGATTTTTCCCTTCACCACCATTACATTGAATTATATATTCGTGCTAATGAGATGGGTGATAAGGAAAATATTTCTAGGCCTTAGTCCATAATTTGGGGTCGTCATCAAGCTTTCACTTCTCCAACCCAACCCATAGCTCTTAATGTAGATTATTCAATTGCTCATCGTGAATTCCAACCTTCTCATTCTAACCCAAATGTTTCTTATGCTAATACATGCCTAGATATGTCGAGGACACAAGAACCGGTCTGGGAAGCAGAGTGACTGCTAGGGATTCCCCTTTGATTGAGTTAAAGATCCTCTCTCAATTGTTGAAGTTGGAATACGTTCCCAAGATGCTCCGAGCACATCGATTGAGATTCTCAGCTGATCACCCAAGTGCCTTTGACTCTATAGTGAATGCGGTGACTCGACAGGAGATAGGAAAGTACATCCAGAGGTTTGACATCCCTCAATCGGTGGAACTCTTTCTGGGTGATTCGTCGTTCTATCTGGAACTCTCCCAAGGGCACCATGGCTATCTAACGAAGCCATGCTTACATCCGGGGTAACGTTGCCCAGACAGCCCTTCATTGCCAGATTCATAGCCAAGGTTGGGATTGCTCCTGCACATCTAACCCTGAACCCTATCGGGTCTTTATTAGTCTTTGGCATTTGTGGAAACAAATTGGTGCCAAGCACCCCACGACCCCTTATGAGATTCGCAATTTTTATACCCTAGGCTGATCAAACACTTGAGGCACATTTCATCTTCAATCCAACTCGCCTAATCACTAAATTCTCCATGAGTACAACTAGAAACCCACCCCCGCATCTAGCAAGGATCATAAGGGTTTTATTTAGGGTTTCCCATCATCCAACAAGTATTGGAAAAATATCTGGTTTTTCGTCAGAGGTGATTGGGGCATGACAATCGTTGCTGACCCTCGCCAGAGCTTGACCAGAAATAGTGTCATGAGTCACTTTTACTTATTGAGAAGGATCTAGTCAAGTTAGGACTATTCCATACTATCTCCAATCGACACAAACGCGGTTAGTCCAATTCGTTTCTATTTTTTGTTTATTCTAATCACATTTACTCTTTTGGATGCTTTTTGGGTTAATTACTTAGTTTATGAGATAGATGTTGTTGCTGGCGAGCAAGATGAGACGGCTAAGAATTTGGACAAGGCTAGCCGAATAGAGGCTGCTGCCCAACTGGCTCGAGGAATCGCTCCTCCTGAGCAAGACTTGGTGGAGCATACTTACGAGCCTTACCCCAACACATCTTCGGGCTCAGCTAAACAACTACAGGGAAACAAACATGACAACATCCCTCTAGAAGATAGCAAGAGGAAATTCACTCAGGAAACTGCTGCTATGAAGGTAGCTAAAACAAAAGAAGGAGCTCCTGCCTCTCATGCTCCTCGCCCATAAAAAATTACTAGAATCAAGAATGGTGAATCAGCTGAAATTGTTGGGGTCAGGGTTAAGGACTTAGAAGAGGATGATGATCAGAAAACGTTGACTGATATGATCAATAGGGAGCATCGTTTAAAGAGCAGGGCTGACAGACCTTCTTCGATGTCTACTATGCTTCCATCTGACCAAGCTGAAGTGGAAGGCCAAGTTCCTACCAGTACTAATGGTCATGTTGGTTTTCAACAGACCGTACCCCCCAACTGACTGAACAGCTTGCATCATCTCATGCTCAGGATGGCCCATCTATTGACCATCCTCCAACTGATCTCCTAATTCAAAGAGTTGACAAAGCCCCAATACGGCTTGTAGTTCAATGTCGAATAGTTTTCTCTGACTCTGACTCTGATGGGGAGCAGGCAGGCCCCCCGAACCTGTGGTTGAGGACCACATAACCGATCATGCCTTGGATTATGTTGACAAGATTTCTATGCTGTTAGGTAGACCCTTCAGAGTCTTGCCAAATGCTGAAGTGGCTTCTCTCACTGGTGGTATTGAAACGGGTTTTTCTGGTAACACAGACCGAGAGCAATCTAGCATTATGCCCTCAGAGCCAACTCTTGAAGCCACCCCGACCACCTTAGGTGTGTTCCTGGTCGGCATCCAGCTTCAAGGACATGAAAGGATGAATCCACCTACTGTCACTAGTCCTTCTAGTTCTTATGGGACGTCGATTGACCCCTATGACATGCTGCATGCCATATCTACCGGTAAAGGTTATGTTGTGGATGGATACTGAAGGGATCTCTAAAATACTGACATCTCAGAACGGATCCGCATGATTTTTAATAACGGTGTATACTTAAGCTCCCTTCATTCTTCGAATAACCTATTCAACATGGGTTTATTATTATAACCTCCTTCTATTTTCTCTCATGTGGTAGAGGAGTTAACTTGGGCCCTGATCGGCCAAGAGAGGCAAGTTGTAGAGATTTCCCTGTTGAAGATAGATCTTGTAGAGAAGTAGGGAGTGATTGATTTTGCTTTAATCGGCTGATCTAAATTGAAGGAGGAATTCAAGGAGAACATAAAGCAGCGTCATGTTATTGAGGGTACCCTGAGGAGATCTTTAGCCAATGCTGAAACCAGATCTAATATGGCCACTGAAAATCTCAATGAATTTGCCAAGAAAAATGGTCAGTTAGAGACTAACTTGTCCAAAGCTGAACATCAGTGTGTCGATCTGGAGTAAAAGGCCGTTCTGGCTGAACAAGCAGCTGCTGACTAAGAAGTGGAGGCTCGCACAACTAAGGAAACTCTGGCCACTTCCCAACAGTCAATGCTTGAGGCTCAATAAAGGTTCAAGGAAGAGAAGTTGGCTATGAAACGATGACCAAAGACTTGAGCCAGTAAAAAGTCAGTGTATGAATGCTTTCGGAGGAAGCTAAGCTGGCCAGGGAGATTCAGGCTGTTAATCGATTTAAGAGATCCCCTGCTTTCGATGCAATTATGCTTAGAGAGTTAGAATTGCTAGGTTCTTGAGTCTTGTGTTGGCATAATTCTATATCAAAATGATATTTTCTTTGTATTGATTAGTTGTCTAGGATTTGTGGATAATCAAGGAAGATTGGACAACATTCGAGCAAAGTAGTTGGCTTTAAGAGGAATAAAGCTAATTTGCTTAGCAAAAGGTAAACCGAGACCTCTTTCCTCTAGCAAGGCCTAGGCACACACATACATTGCATTCATATGTGTCCCTGCATAGTTGTGCATAATTTGGTTTAACTCAATACACACACTTATACTTGTATGCACATTCATTAGACTTATTGACAATTTCATAAATTGCATGCTCTAAGACTAGTTTTAAAAAATAGCATACTTGTGTATTCTTGTGTTTATTTGTTTTTGTTTATATGTTATTGAACTTTATTGTGAGCTTATATAATTACTCTTTGAGTTCCAATTAATTTGGTTACTAATTCATTAAGTTTCAAGTTCAAATTAGATGGTTATGAAACTTTCCGTGATTTTATCGTACATGGTTTTCGTCCTTGATTTTCAAGTTGAATTCCATATCTTTTGTGAAAATTGTCTTGACATCTTTGTGCATGAGGGATTCCCGGTTTGTAATCTAAAAATGGATTCAAAATTAGAGTTCGGAGACCAAAGATATGGGTGAAGAAAACAAGAGGGCCCGTGAGGGATGAGAGGTGCCAAGCATCTCCTTCCCGTGGAGGGGCGTGGCCGCCACGGGATGGGAGGGCTGCTGGTCCCGTGGAGGCCACGTGCCTCCATGGGATGCATGCTTGGAAGCCTCCCATTGGTTGGTTTATGCTGCATCTCTTCTCTCCATTAAATTCTCTTGTTCCCTCTCATTTCATTTAAGAAGAAAAATTGAAAAACATAATTGCAGATTTTCTCTCCATATCTTCTCATCTTCCAAACACCATAACTTTCTCACTTGGAGTCCGTTTTGAGTGATTCAAATTGGAGAATCTTTGTCTACCAGTCCTCTATCTTTTCCAAAAATGTTTGGAGTCAATAGTGAAAATACACTCTAAGCGTGTGTCTAACAACCTAGAGGGGGGGTGAATGGGTTGTTAATCGATTATTACCAATTTTTCGATTAGTCAATATTAATAATATAACCCAACATAAACAAACATACAAAATCAAGTAAAAGTGCGGAATATAAATAACACTTGATTTTTACGTGGAAACCCTTCAACAAGGGAAAAACCACGGGCTATCCTTCTAGCCACACACGATCCTCAAATCCACTATTGTAATAATGTTTACAACCTAGGTTGACCTCTAGTCACACCATTCTCGGTCACTAACCCACCACTACTACCCAACGGGCCTTTATAGTGAATCTTTGATCACTTTGCTTGCCAACCACACCTTGGTTGCAAGACTTCACTTGCTTGTGCACTACACCTTGTAGTCACAAGACTTAACTCTTAAGAAGAGATTAACAACCTAAGTGAATATATGAATACTCAAAATACAAATAATGCTAGGCAACACTAAATGCTTATCTAGTGATTTAAGATGACACTAAATACAAATCCTAGATATCAATGTCTATATGAATGCTCATAAAAACCTAACTAGATATAGATGTGCAAGTCTAAACTCTAGTCATCAAACAAAGCCATATCAACATATGTTGTCATTAATCATGGCAAGGACAATAAATGTAATTAACAAATGCAATCAATGAGTCCTAATTAGCTAGAGGGCAAACATGTCCTAAACATTAGCTATCACAATACAAACCCCAAACATGTCATGACTTCAATTGATATACAATAAATATGAAGATTTGCTAACCTAAGCAATAAATGACATGTCTTGATAAGCTAGAACAATAAATGAGCAAGGATGCGAGTTCTACTTACCAAGTAAAGACATTAATGAAGACCCATGCTTGAATGATTCTCTATATACAAGATGATGATGGGTTTTGGGGTTTGGAGAGTCAAGTAACAAAGCTTGAAGCTTTCTCTCTCATAAAAAAATGGGTTCTTGAAGCTCTCTCTCTTGGAGTCACTTTCTCTCACTAAGGATGTAAATTTTTGAGCTCTAGGGTTAAATGGTGGAGAAGATGAAATATATAAAGGAGAAAAAATGAGCTGTCGTGAAAAGATGAAAATGCCCAGTTCGGGTAACAGAGGCGACATGCAAGGCGACTTGACCAAGTCGCTCGTAATTCTCCTAACACACTGGAAAGAAACACATGTAGCCTGAGGCGACATGTAAGGCGACATGCCCAAGTCGCCTATGAAGTCGCCTAACACACTGGAGGAAAATTACAAGACAAAGGCGACATTGGGGGCAACATGCACAAGTGGCCTTGCATGTCGCCTAACACACTATGGGAAAAACTCAAGTCTAAGGCGACTTGTCAGGCGACATGCACAAGTGGCCTTGCATGTCGCCTAACCCACTGTGCAGCCCATCAACTCCAAAATGCAAGAAGTGTGTGTGTGTGTGTGTGTGTGTGTGTGTGTATGTGTGTTCAACCATACGTGCATGTCAATACAAATGCATAGAATGTGAGTGTGTGCAACTAAATCTCTTCAAGAGTTAAGGACAACTGAACTACCTCTCTTGAAGCTCTTTGGGATGATCGAAAGCATGTCTTCGAGAACCTATGCTACCCGTTACATAAACATCTCCAATGTGATTTTTCATGAAACAAGCCAATCACAAAAGTGAGGTTCTTACAATCTCCCCCTTTGGCTATTTCATGACAAAATCACCACTCAAAAAATAATCCTCACAAAACAAAAAAATAAAGCTATTGGTCAACAAAATATATTCTACGTTACAATAAGAGAAACCTAAGATCTAAGTCTTCAAGGTCATCAATCTCTTCGTAGATCATCATACCTACACACAATAGCAAGAAAGCACTTTCCAAGAACAAGTGCATGTGAGGTGAACAAATACAAAAGGCAATTGCACTCAATAAAGCAATATAAAGAAATGCATGTGCAATGCTCCTCCTAAATGGTTACTCTCTCTCAAGGCTTCTCCCCCAAATCATAACCAATGCTCCCCCTATATCTCTCAAGACTTCTCCCCCTTTTTGTCATGAGATAGGCAATGGAGCTCCCCCTATCGGGTTGCTTTAGCAAAGAGAGATATTTGCACAAAAGATGATTGCATAATCATGTACATAAACTTTATGCAACTCAATTAAGTAAGAGAGATTCAAGGGATTTTATTTTAACGAGAATGTGTGACGGTGTTGCTTTGCATGCAAGACATATAACATCAAAGTTCAAAAACAATGGTATTTGGCAAAGCAAACATCAAAAGGGTTTCCATAAGAATTCAAACCAATTTGCACCCTTTTGTCATAAGCAAACATGATATAGTATTTTGAAAAGAAATTTTCAACGCACACAAAACTATATCAATCCTTAAAAGCAAATCAAGACATTGGATCAAGAGATCCTTTTAGATTTTTCCGGATAATTATCCGTATGATAGCAGTCTTGATTAACAATTAAGAAGAGAGAGAAGACTAATTTGGATATAAAATCCTTATTGATTACATGGATACAAGATCCTTATTGATTAGTCTTCTCATTTACATTCACACACATTTGCATTAAAGCAATCAAAACATATTTCGTGCATATCATTTTGAGCATGTCATAATCAAGTTCACATGTCATGGAGATAAATTATAGGTCATTCAAGTGTACTTTCCCAATCAAATCTCCTAGTCCAAAAATACATGTTTGAACATAAATGTGATATGGATTGCAAACAAAGCAAGGTTACACACTTATTGAATAAAAATACCATATAAGCATATATGTACAACCTAGTATCTCAAGCAATTAATAAAGAAGCATAAAGTATATCAAATTTTTGCACATTTCAAAAATGCAAGGTTGCTCTCTTTGCTTGAGCTCCCCAAATGGGGTCAATTCCAACCAAGTCAATGGGAGGAAAGAGCCCCTATAGACATACCAAACCCATTAGACCTAGTTGAGTCTATGGGTGACAACATATTAACACAATAGCATGCGGGTTTATCTTTTTAATCCACTTAGGTGACATGTTTTCAATCCTAGTGGTCTTAGTCAACATGTTACTAGACTTCCTAGGATCATTGACTTTAGATTTCCTAGGCACATACATATTGGCTCTTTTAAGTTTGTTTCTTTTAATCATGCTCTTAACCCTACATTTCTTATTGTACTTATGGCAATTTGGCCTAATATGCCCATCAACACCACAAAAATGACAAGTAGGTATAAAATTAGAAGTCATACCATATCCTTGTGAGGTCAATGAAGACTTGTCACACATTTGATGTTGCCTTTGGTGTTGAGCCGGTTCTCTCATTTTATGTTGTTGAACCAGATTGCCATGCTTCCTTGGTTGAGTTTGCTTGTCTTGCCTTCTTGGTTTAGGGAAGCTTGGATGTGGAGCTCTTAGTTGTTGAGGTTGAGCTCCATTCTTTGTTGGCATCTTCACTTGGCCACTCTTGGATGACTCTCCAAGATCAATCTTCCTCCTAGGATGTTGAGGAGGTAAAGCTTTGCTTTTGGCTTAAGCTTGAGGTTGCTTGATCTTATCCTTCTTCAAGTCTTGAATGTATCTCATCTCTTTATCCTTGACAATCTTTAAGGAATTCACTTTGTTGGCAAGCGCATCATGCATTGCCTTCATCCTTTGGTGGCAATCTTCAATCTCCTTCTCATATTTTGACACATCAACCATGTCCATCTTCAAGGAGTCACCTAACTTGGTCTTTAGGTGAAGGTTTTCCTTCTTCAACAAGTCTTCACTTTCTTTGACACTCCTCACTTCATTATCCAAGTGAGTGACCTTGGCTTCTAGTTGAAGGTTATCCTTTTCCAATCTAAGGATATCATTATCTTTCTCCTTCAAAGACCTTTGAAGAGAATCAACTAACTCTTGATAATTAACCACCTTATCACAAGAGTTCTCAGAGCATGAGTTATCACTATCGAAGCTTCTCCCACTTGTGCTTGTGAGAGTCATATCTTCAAAGCTAGCTTCTTTTAATCTTGCTCCACTTTGGCCTTCACACTTCAAGTCATCCTTCTTGAATCCTTCAAGTGACAAACACTTGGTGACGGCTTGAGTTTCTTCATGGTAGAAGACCGAAAAGGCGGAGTATTTGTTCTTACACTCAACCGAGCTTGTGGAGCTTCATTTAACTACTTCAACTTCGCTATCACACCGATTAGCGATCATACTAACTCCTCCCTTCTTATATTTCAAGTTGCCACAATTGGAAGCAATATGGCCAATTCCACCACATTCAAGGCAAGGGTCACCTTTCCTTGACATTTTCTTTTCCTCCTTCACTTTGGAGGCCAAACCCATTTTTTGAGATTTCACAAATCTCCTAAATCTCTCCACCATGAGAGTCATCTCCTCATCGGAGTCATCTATCTTCCTCTCAACATTAGAGGTCATCGAAGCAATACCCACTCTAAGTGTTTCACTCTTACACATAGTGTTTAGTGAATCAATGAATGCAAATGAATACAAAGAACAGAGTGCACACAAATGCAAGACACGTAATCAAGAGCTAAGATCACCTAAGTATGTCTAGGAACCCGCTTTGATACCAATTGAAAATACACTCTAAGCGTGTGTCTAACAACCTAGAGGGGGGGGGGGGGTGAATGGGTTGTTAATCGATTATTA
Source organism: Dipteronia sinensis (assembly GCA_033220585.1). Taxonomy (NCBI): domain Eukaryota; kingdom Viridiplantae; phylum Streptophyta; class Magnoliopsida; order Sapindales; family Sapindaceae; genus Dipteronia; species Dipteronia sinensis. The sequence goes on from CM065640.1 coordinate 70,346,301, forward strand.
CCAATTTTTCGATTAGTCAATATTAATAATATAACCCAATATAAACAAACATACAAAATCAAGTAAAAGTGCGGAATATAAATAACACTTGATTTTTACTTGGAAACCCTTCAACAAGGGGAAAACCACGGGCTATCCTTCTAGCCACACACGATCCTCAAATCCACTATTGTAATGATGTTTACAACCTAGGTTGACCTCTAGTCACACCATTCTCGGTCACTAACCCACCACTACTACCCAACGGGCCTTTATAGTGAATCCTTGATCACTTTGCTTGCCAACCACACCTTGGTTGCAAGACTTCACTTGCTTGTGCACTACACCTTGTAGTCACAAGACTTAACTCTCAAGAAGAGATTAACAACCTAAGTGAATATATGAATACTCAAAATACAAATAATGCTAGGCAACACTAAATGCTTATCTAGTGATTTAAGATGACACTAAGTACAAATCCTAGATATCAATGTCTATATGTCTTATTAGCCAAAATTGGCTAAGGACCAAAGGGAAATTTTCCACTTCCTAGACCTGGTTCCATACCCGAAAGTTTCACCTGAAGACCTCTATATCCAGAGCCAAGCTACGATACCACCCCAGGCACAAGAGCGGGCTCCAGAAACATCTAGGATAAAGCCCGGACCCGAGAGCTTCCACCAGGAGACCTCTCTATCCAAGCCCGAACTGCAATACCACCCCAGGAACAAGGGCGGGCTCCGGAAACATCCGGGATAGAGCCCGGAATGATCGGACTTAGCCCATATCATCAAAACTAGAAGCTCCTCGAAGTCAAGATCATCTCGCAAATGCTCAAGAAACTCGTCTGTACCTCGATTGACACAGAAGAATGTCCTTAGAAGGCCACGAGGTCAGTCGAAGCCACACCTAGCTTCAAAAAGGTCAGTCGAGGCCACATCTAGCTTCAAAGAAGTCAAGAGAAGCCAGATCTGGCTCCAAGCTAGATGAAACTTCTCAAACATCAAGGTCGAAATACTAAACAACCTCCCTGGTTGATGCATCACACCATATCGTCATGACCCGCGACTTCTATAAGGATCATACTGAAAGGATACGAGGAATGCATTAAATCATACCTGGAAGCGTTATCTACATGTAGAACAAGTAATGAAATCCAAAAAGGAAACAAAATGATCTCCACCACGATACTCTCAATTCGGGCGTCAATCTAAAAGTCAAATGATATTAACGTAAGAAATCCCGCCCGATAAGGAAGAGACTGAGACAATCAAGGGAGAATCAGTCTGTTGACCTACAAACCATGTATAAATAGAAAAGAAAAGAAATGAAAAAGAGGAGACTACTGTTCGACAGGCATACGACTAGCAATCGACCATTCACCAAAGTGAGTTGAGAGAAAAGAGAGAATAATCTTTGTATTCGTGTACCATGCATGCTAAATAAAAACGTTCTTGTTTATTTGTCACTATATAAACCACTGTCACATATACAAAGAATTTTGGCCACCACCTACGTGGTAGTGGTCTCGAGGGCGTTAACAGAGATTTCTCATCCCGAGCAAAATTTCCGTTAACACTTTCTGGCGCCGTCTGTGGGAAAAAATCCTACATCCAACTAACCAATCGTTTGTATTTATATTTTCATTGTTTTATAGGAACTATGAGCTCCGCTCCTCCCAAGGCCAACACAGAGTCCCGGAGCAATCTCCGGCGAGTCCAACCCGAAAGGCTCCCGGAAGGGGGAGAAAGTCTGGATATAGTAGTCTGGATCATTCAGTCCAACCGACCAACCTGAATGATCAGGAAGAGCCGAGCAGGCTCGGAGCTAGACCACCTGCTTTCGATCGCCTAGGCCCTCCTCCTCCCGAGTCGGCTCGAGATAGATCAAGGCCCCAAAGTTCGATCCGGGATAGGCTGGGACCTATGCCCCCAGTTCCTAAAAGATTTTCACAATATCAACCCCGGCTAGTTAAGTCTGCCGCGGATGTTTTTACCTGGAAGCCGCGAGGGCTATCTCATCCAACTACATCTAGAAGAACTACCCGAGCCCTAGAGGAAGAAAGTAGACAAACTCCCCGAATGGATCATGTCCAGGAGGAGGATCGGATAGAAATTGCCAGTTCATCAGAAAGGTTCGACAGTGAGGAATCTGAGGCAAACTCGAAGAGACCTAGAAATAAGCGACTGAGGGATCAGCTGGCAAAGCTACAAAAAGAGGTCCCGAAGATAAGGAAGGGAAAGAATAAGGAGGACAAAAAGAATCCCCTGAGCGAGATGAATGCTCCCTTCACTAGGAGGATCCGGGAAGCAGAGCTCCCCCAAAAATTCAAAATGCCAGCAGATAAGTTCTCTGGAACGGAAGATCCTCTAAGCCATTTAAAGAGCTTCATTCAACAGATGGAGGTCCAGAACACCACGAGAGCAGCTATGTGCAGAACGTTTCCAACAACCTTGACCGACTATGCGAAAACCTGGTTCAGGAAACTGCCCATTGGTAGCGTGGATTCTTTCACAAAATTGTCAACCGATTTTTGCTCACAATTCCAGGGAGTTAAACCTTGCCCGAAAGATCCCATACACCTCCAATATGTGATCTAGGAACGGAGTGAAACTCTTCGATCATACATGGAGCGGTTTCACAAGGAGGTCATACAGATGGGAGTTTTCATTGAAAAAGAAACCCTCGCCAACTTCAGACGAAACCTCTGGGCAGGAAAGCTTTTCCGTTCTTTTGCCAAAAGACCTCCCAAGACTTACCAGGAGGCCTATGACCGGGCTCTTGAGCAGGTTGAGATCGACGAACAACTCAAGGTCAAGATAGAACATGACGACATGAGAACGGCAAAACGTTTGAAGAAAGAAGCCCCCAAATTTGAGCCGGTGCAGAGAGCTCAGAATAAACCTCCCAACAGGTCGACCTATCGCCCCCCTACTCCTCTGCATAGGCAAGAAATCTATCCAGCAAAACGAACCTCTCCCCGGGCTTCGCCGCCTCCCAGGACCGTGGTTCCAGTAATGCAAGGGGGAAAAGGGTTTGACCACTATACCCCATTGAATGCATCCAGGGAAACGGTCTACCTTGCCATACGGGATAAAGGGTTGCTCCAAAAGCCCACTCCCATGAAGGCCCTAGCTGACAGGAGAAACCGGTACAAGTACTGCAACTTTCACGAAGACGTGGGCCACAACACTTCGGAGTTCTATAACTTGCGCAACCAGATTGAGGCCCTGATAAGGGGAGGATGCCTGATTGAATTTTTACAATAGGTCAGAGATAATATCAGAACTGGAAGGGAGGTACAAGCTAAAATCTGCGAGGACGCAGAAAAGAGGAAAGGGGAGCAGGCTGACTTAATGCAACAGATCCAAGTGATACACACTATCAGCGGAGGTCCTACATTGGCCGGCGTTTCCAATAACTCCCAGAAAAACCATGCAAGAAAGGTTCCCCGCCTTGGAGAGAGCCGGGGGATCTTCGAAGTCAGCCAGAGCCCGACAGAGCCCGCCCAGTCAGCTCAGATCGTGTTCACCGAAGCAGATGTCTTCAACACTGTGCAACCTCATGATGATCCTATGGTCATCACGATACAGATCGCCAACTGTCTGGTCCTTCGCGTGATCGTGGATACAAGAAGCAGTGTAGATATCCTCTTCAAAGATACCCTGGAAAAACTGAACCTGAAGCAACATTGCTACAACAGCTGTACCACTCCACTTTACGGTTTCACTGGGGACTCGATCATACCAGTGGGGTCGATGATCCTCCCAGTAATCATCGGGGTCACCCCGCTCCAACAGAACGTAATGACCGACTTTGTTGTGGTGGACACCCCATCGGCCTACAACGCCATCTTAGCGAGACCTTTCATGTCCTCTCTGAAAGGAGTCTTGTCCATATACCACAACGTTTTGAAATTCCCGGTTGGAACCAAGGTAGGAGAGGTACGCAGAGACCAGCAGGCAGCCAGGAAATGCTACGCAGTATCTGCCAATCCTACAGCCCTAGCAAAGCAGTGTGTACAGGTGACAGTAATCCGGGAAGACATGAATACATCCCGGATAATCCAGGAGGAGAAGGAGCCCGCAGAACATACTGGGCATCCGGATGATGAACCTATCATGCCCTATGAGGAAGAAAGGGGTAAGGAATGGGCCAGTTGGCAGCCCGTGGATAAACTAGAAGAGATATCCGTCAGGACTGACGATCCCTCCAAGGTCGTCAAGGTTGGAGCCGCCCTTGATCCAGAAGTAAAAAGAGGAGTGATTGATCTTCTCAGGGAATTCAGCGACATCTTCGCCTGGAACCATAATGAAATGCTTGGAATCCTGGCATCGTTGGCCAACCACCGGCTAGCAGTAGATCCAACAGTCAAGCCCGTCAAGCAGAAGAAGCGTCATTTCAACACTGATAGGAACGCGGCGGTGCAGGAAGAGGTTGATAAATTGATCAAAGCGGGGTTCGTCTCAGAGGTACGTTACCCCGAATGGATCACCAATGTAGTCATGGTCACGAAGGCGAATGGAAAGTGGCGTATGTGTGTCAACTACACCGACCTCAACCGGGCTTGTCCGAAAGACAGTTTTCCTTTGCCAAAGATCGACCAGCTGGTTGACTCCACATCCGGAAATAAACTTTTGAGTTTTATGGACGCATTCTCAGGATACAACCAAATTAAAATGCACCCGGCTGACCAAGATAAGACCAATTTCATTACTGGGCAGGGCTTATACTGCTACAAGGTGATGTCGTTTGGTTTGAAGAATGCAGGGGCCACATACCAGCTACTGGTTAACAAATTGTTCAAGCCCGAGATAGGAAGAACGATGGAAGTATATATCGACGACATGATCACAAAATCCCCAACCACAAAGGGACATCAAGAAGACCTTTGCAAAACCTTCCTCATACTGAGGGAAAACCAGATGCTTTTGAACCCCTCCAAATGTGCTTTTGGGGTAACGGCAGGAAAGTTCCTGGGCTTCATGGTTCATGAGAGAGGTATCGAAGCCAACCCAAAAAAAATCAAAGCTATCCTGGACATGGAATCCCCGACCTCGCTCAAGCAAGTACAGATTCTGACTGGACGGGTGGCAGCACTCAACAGATTTATCTCTCGCTCCACCGATAAATGCCTCCCTTTCTTCAAGGCCATCAAACAAGGAAAGAACATGAAATGGAGCCAGGAAAGCGAGCAGGCATTTCAAGCTTTGAAGGAATACATAACAAGCCCCCCTTTGTTAGTCAAGCCGGTTCTCGGAGATGAGCTGCAGATTTACCTGGCGGTATCAGAAACTGCAGTAAGCGGGGCTTTGGCCAAGGATAGTAGCGACGATTTTCAAAGACCCATATACTATGTGAGTCATGCCTTGACCAAATCAGAAAGGAACTACGTTCTCCTGGAGAAGCTCGCTTATGCTCTGGTGATCTCAGCGAGGAAACTCCGTCCTTATTTTCAAGCTCACACAATAGCAGTGGTGACAGACCAACCCCTCCGTCAATTCTTACAAAGACCAGATGTGTCAGGAAGGTTAGTTTTATGGGCACTAGAGCTCACTCAGTTCTATTTAAAGTATAAGCCCCGGACTACGATTAAGGCACAGGCTTTAACCGACTTCGTGGCAGAATTCTCAGCGATCCCAGATCCAGTTGATCCCTCAGTATCAAACGCGGTCCCTGAGAAGATATCCGAGGTCGAAAGTTGGCCGGAGGGTTACAAGCCATGGATCCTCTTTTCAGACGGGGCATCTGGACGAGCTGGGGGAGGTGTTGACATAGTTTTGATAGATCCGGAGGGGACTGAATTCTATCACTGTTTCAGATTCGAGTTTAAAGCTACCAACAACGAAGCGGAATATGAAGCCCTCCTAGCCGGGATGAAGGTAGCCATCGAGCTAAAGGCCGACTACCTGCAGGTCAAGAGTGATTCATTGCTTGTTGTAAACCAGGTGACTTGAGTCTACCAGGCAAAGGGAAATAATATGGTTGCCTACTTAAATCTAGCTCGGTTGCTGAAAAGCAAATTTAAGGGACTCAAAATCAATCAGGTGCCTCGACACCAAAACCATCGTGCAGATGTTCTGGCTAAAATAGCGGTGAACGGAGGCCAATCCCTACCAAAGGGAATTCCCCTCCAAGTAATCACCCAGCCAAGCATAGCAACAAATGGAGAAATTTGTTCCCTAGATCGCCTACCTTGCTGGATGGACCCAATCGTCACCTATCTCCTTGAAGGAGAGCTTCCTGAAGAGCCCGACCAAGCCCGAAGAGTTAAGAGACTCTCAGTTCAATACTGTTTGGTGGACGGATACCTCTACAGGAGGGGTAGATCCCTCCCCCTACTTAGGTGCTTGCATCCCGATGATGCTAAGTGGGCATTGAGATAGGTCCATTCTGGGGACTGTGGGAACCACATAAGTGGAGAAGCTCTAGCCTATTAGGTGCTTCGTATGGGGTACTACTGGCCGACCATCCATCAAGATACAAAGAGTTTTGTGCAATCCTGCGAACCTTGTTAAAGAACCTCAAACTTGAGCCACCCGCCACCCGAGTGACTGTCGTCCCTCAGCTCACCTTACCCCTTTGCCATATGGGGAATCGACCTAATTGGGCCACTTCCTACCGCTCCTGGACGGATGAAACATGCTATCGTGGCTATTGACTACTTCAAAAGATGGGTCGAGGCAGGGCCTCTTGCTCGAATATCAGAAAAGAATACAACCAAGTTCATCAAGACTAACGTGGTATGCAGGTTCGGGACCCCTCTCATCATTTTAGCTGACCTAGGAAAGCAATTCGACAACGCCCGATTCAAAGACTTCTGCAAGGGATTGGGGATCGACCTCAGGCTCGCTTCAGTGGCTCATCCCCAGACTAACGGGCTGGTGGAATCCACCAACAAGACAATCAAGAAACTTCTGAAGAAGAAGCTTCAGTAGAGGAAAGGTAAATGGGCCGAAGAGCTACCAGAAGTCCTTTGGGCAAACCGGACTACCAAAAGAACAGCTACTGGAGAAACGCCTTACTCCCTGGCCTTCGGGGTTGAAGCAGTCCTCCCCATCGAGCATAAATTGACCTTGTTCAGCGTACAACACTTTGAGCCCGAAAGTAACGAAGTCAAGCTCCAGGCTAGTCTAGACCTCTTAGAAGAAAAGCAAGACCGGGTAGCAGAGAAAGTAGCTATCTACCAGAGCAGGATCGCTAGATACTTCAACAAAAAGGTTAGAGCCCAAAAATTCAAAGAAGGGGATCTGGTACTTAGGAAAGTAACACTGAATACTCGGAAAAGGTCGGATGGAGTCTTAAGTCCAAATTGGGAAGGGCCATATTTGATAAAGCTAGTTGTTCGTAATGGAGCTTATAAACTCGAAGACATGGACGGACGACCCACCAACCACACTTGGAATGCAGACCATTTGAAGAAATTCTACCCTTGAAAGGAGTTCTCAAGCAGACTACCCCCACTTAGTTTTCATTACAGGTCATAATAAAGATGTACTACATCTCAATCATCAATAAAGTCATTTTCCTTTTCTCTTCCATCTTTGTCTCCATCTATGTTCAACGTTAGTGACTATACACTTGAATGGGAATTCGGCATAAACCTCTCGAGACCAGGAAATAGCTCGATAGCCCTCCTGATGCCTTGGTCGGGCTACCACCCCCAAGAAGGATCAGAGTGTAAGAGCATAGTTGCACTCCAGATCTCGAGACCAGGAAATAGCTCTATAGCCTTCCTGATGCCTTGGTCGGGCTACCACCCCTAAGAAGGATCTGAGTGTAAGAGCATAGTTGCCTTCCAGATCTCGAGACCAGGAAATAGCTCGATAGCCCTCCAGATGCCTTGGTCGGGCTACCACCCCCAAGAAGGATCTGAGTGTAACAGCATAGTTGCCTTCCAGATCTCGAGACCAGGAAATAGCTCCATAGCCCTCCTGATGCCTTGGTCGGGCTACCACCCCCAAGAAGGATCTGAGTGTAACAGCATAGTTGCCTTCCAGATCTCGAGACCAGGAAATAGCTCGATAGCCCTCCTGATGCCTTGGTCGGGCTACCACCCCCAAGAAGGATCTAAGTGTAAGAGCATAGTTGCCTTCCAGATCTCGAGACCAGGAAATAACTCGATAGCCCTCCTGATGCCTTGGTCGGGCTACCACCCCCAAGAAGGATCTGAGTGTAAGAGCATAGTTGCCTTCTAGATCTTGAGACCAGGAAATAGCTCGATAGCCCTTCTGATGCCTTGGTCGGGCTACCACCCCCAAGAAGGATCTGAGTGTAAGAGCATAGTTGCCTTCCAGATCTCGAGACCAGGAAATAGCTTGATAGCCCTCATGATGCCTTGGTCGGGCTACCACCCCTAAGAAGGATCTGAGTGTAAGAGCATAGTTGCCTTCCAGATCTCGAGACCAGGAAATAGCTCGATAGCCCTCCTGATGTTAGGGTTTTTGCCCTAAAGCTTGTAATATGTAAATGTAATTTGAACATAAATAAAGAAGTAGTATATTCATTCATTTTGTGTCATACTTTATATAACGTGTGCACTTAACATCCAAGATTGCCGGATGTGATTTCGAACTGAGTATATGAGTGTCATATATAGATGGATTCAATTTGAAACGAGCAATCTAAAGAGTCCGTAGATAGCAAATAAAGCTGGGTACTTTATTTGTTGTTAATCTACAGCTGCGGTCCATTTCGTAGTGTACGGTGATCCTATCCTGGATCATTCATATGTAGATATGAGAATGGAGGCACCTTGTATGATGTGATCATATAGGACTGGGCCATGATCTATATGAATCTCTGACTAAGATCCGTTTAACGATGAGATTCATATATATCAACTAATGATGGCTATATGTGGGTGATCTTAATCCTGAGTGTCTTATCGACTCCTTCAGGTTAGATCGTGGTCTTTGATATACCAAGGTTGAGGTCGGAGTTGCATTCCCGATCAATATACTCTGTATGTTGGGATCGCGGTTTGGCTTGTGGCTGGGAAGGTTTGTACAAAATAGTGGAATCCACTCCTTCTTGTGAAAAGTAGATGGTAGTTCCCTTAAGGGTTGATTCGGGGCTTGAACGATATGAGCACTCTCCTAATTCCGTAAGGAATGTAGGATTTATTGTTCATTAGAGAATCAATGGTAATTAATGGAAAGATATGATTAGAGGGGTATAACGGACATTATGACCTAGCTCTAATTATGAACTACTTGTGGAGGATTATACCATATGTAATAGCTATATCGATGGACACCGAGAGTTATTGGTTTGTGTAAAAACGTCTACAGTTGAGAGAGTGCATCTTCGGGTTTTTAGTGGAATAACACCGAAGTTAATAATCATGAAATATTAATTAAAGAGTTTAATTAATAATTTCTAAGGATTATTGGAGCTCAAAATACTGTAGGTCCATTAGGTCCCCTTGCTAGCCTGATCGATTTAGGTAACAAGGGTCACGGTTAATTAATTGGATTGTCCAATTAATTGTGTTACGAAAGTGACACGTATTAATTCGGGAATTAATTGAATAATGGGATTATTTAATTAATGAATAATGGTGATTAAATAAATTAAATAATAAGATTATTTAATTATGTTGTTAATCACTAAATGGAGGGTGTTAGTTGATATTTGATTTTGAATAAAATAAGATAATATGATTATTTTATTTTATTAAATTAAATATTTGAAATTGAATTTGAAATGTATGAATTCAAAAGTAAATATTTAATTAATTTTAAAAAAGATATGAGATATTTTTATAAAATTTTAAAAATCAAATATAAGATTTTTGGTTTGTTTTTAACATATATGAGATATATTTTTTTTTAAAATTTTAAACCGAATGTCGTTTTTTGTTTTTAAAGATATATGAGATATATTTTAATAAAAAAAAAGTCAAACCAAATAAAACACATACACGACAAAACAAGAAGAAACAAGAAGAAAAGGAGTCATGAACAAAAAACGCACAGCAAAAGAGAAAAGCAAACTAAGAAAAATAATTGGGTGTGGCGAGCACAAAGTGCTGCACTCATAGAGTTTGTTTTTTCTGTGTGTATTCTTCTCTTCTTCCTCCGTACAGGTCCTGAATATCGTGACGCGCCCACACGCTGTTACCAATTCCGAGAGATAGCGAGGAAGATCACGTGGTTCAAATCAGAAGCAGTTCGTATCAAAGTGAAGGAGCCTCCTACGTAGGTATGAAAAATGTTTCTTCACTTTATTATTGTATTTGATTATTACTGTACAAATGGGTTAGTTTAATGATTGCATAAAAAATTTTAAAACCTTCCGCTGCGCAATCTGTAACCCTAGGTTCCAACACCTGATGCCTTGGTCGGGCTACCACCCCCAAGAAGGATTTGACAGTAAGAGCATAGTTGCCTTCTAGATCTCGAGACCAGGAAATAGCTCGATAGCCCTCCTGATGCCTTGGTTGGGCTACCACCCCCAAGAAGGATCTGAATGTAAAGGCATAGTTGCCCGCCAGATCTCAAAGACTAGGAAATAGCTAAGTAGCATTCCTGATGTCTTGGTTGGGTTATCGCCCCATATATATAATGTTTGCTTTCGTGTGCAAGATCAAAATCATCATAATTGCCTACACGAATCTTAATTGATGCTACCGATGCTACTCTAGATACCATTCAAGACCAGAAGCAGAATAAAGTTCTCAAAAAGGCGCGTCAATTTATCATTAAGGGCAAGGGGAGCCTATCCCCTGATAAGGCTACATCCAAATGGGGAGCCCAACCCCCGAATTGGGGCTACAAAAAGAAGAAGGAAAAACAAAAAAAACTAACAATGGAAAAGCAGGGTGCCCACCCCCTTTTCCGGGCAATCAGAAACAAGTCATCCGCTTCAAGCTTTGGGGCTATCATGGCTCCCCTCCGCTGGCCCTCCACTGGCCCTCCTTCTTCCTGCTGATCCTCAGCATCAACCCCCTCAACAGGTAGCTGTCCATCTGGATTATCCTCACCGAAAGCTCCTCCATTTAGAGGCTCTATCGGATGATCAGCTGGATCTTCCTCCAAAACTTCATTGATTACATCCATAACTTCAGGAGGAATAGCCGCGTCGAGAAGAGCAGCCAAGGGCCCCATCTGGCTCATGTCGACCTCCATCTCTGTTAAAGCTGGATCATCAGATGGGCTCCTAACCTATTCAACAGCTCCCGATTGGTCCTCCTCGGATCGAGAGGACATCACTTTGCTGTACGATTCCCCAGGACCTGAGGGGATAAAGGAAGGAAGATGGAAGGAGGGATCTGACTGAGTGGGCTGCATCCCAGTTCCTGCCGGGCTAGAAGGGACCACATTGTCACCTTCAGGACGAGATAACTCAGCAACTTTAAACATTATTTCCTGTCTGTCCCAGCCCACAATAGATGACAAATCAAAAGGAGGAGGAAGAGCTTCCGCGGCCTAAAAGGAAGCATAAAAATACCCATCGCTGAAAGAGGTCTCCGCATCAGCTTGCAGCTTGGCTACCAAAGTAATCAGAGACCGGTTCTCAAGGTCCAGCTTCTTAGCCTCAGATCTCCAGGAGTCTCGCTGCCTAGCCCGCCGGAGAGATTGAAGACGCTCCTGATCGAAAGATTGCTTCATCCTCTCATGATCGCAGCGAAGCTCAGCCATCTCGAGCTCAATTTTGCCCTGGCTGGAAGTCACCTCTTCCACTAGAGACCGAGCCTGCTTGAGCAGTTCCCCAGCCTTCTCGGCTTCAGCTTCGGCTTTTGTAGCTCGATCACGGAGAAGGGCTACCTGCTGGCCCATCACGACATTGACCTTAAAGGCCTACAAATATAAAACCCGAGTTAGAAACTGAACGAGTAAAAAAAAACGTGAAGGAAATACAATTACCTCAGCCAAGATAGCAGACCCCTTGGTTATAAGGACGTCCACAGGCATAGAAGCCATCTTGGAAATCCCGCCACCCGGACAGGACGCTATGAACTGCTCTAGGACCTCATCCTGCCCTATCGAGCTCGACTGAGGCCGGGAACGGTTGGAAGGAGCCTTCGCGACACCTTTCCCAGGAGCTACATCTTTCCCAAAAACCTCCGAGGCTTTGGTTGTTGGAAGCGCAGCTGGATCAGATGTTTTAGTCGAGGGGATAGTGACTTTAGCGGCCATGGCCGAGGGGGCAGAAACAGCCGGGCCAACCACTTGGGGAGCTTTACCCAAAGCCCGGAAAGCCCGCGAGGCCAGAGTGGCCATCTTAGACCCAGCCGAAGAGACAGAAGAATCCAGGGCAGGCTCGACCTCAGAAGAGGGAAGAGAAGCTCCACCTTGAGGAAAGCGCGAGACGTGTCGGGTGGCTGGCTCCACAACAAAGACTGTGAATAAACAGATAAAAAAAATGTTAGAACCAAGCTAAGTAATAAGAAGAAGCGACACAAGGATACTTACGAGGAATAGCGTCTGAAATCCGTAGATATTTGTTCACCCTACGAGGGTCAAAAGATTCAGCGGTAGGGAACTTCAGATTCAGGTAATTCCGGGCTAAAATAGCCTTTAAGACGGCTTCGGACTCGGCAGGCAGGGAGTCCCGGTCCTAGGACGGCTTGTCACTGAAAGCCGTAGGAACCTCGAATTCATGCCCTCTGATGAAAACTGAGCTCCCCCAGTCATCCCCCGCCAGGATCCATTCTTCTTTCCATGCGGGATCCTTCTTCGAAGCACCAGGAACGATGAAATTGAGCTTATTCTTGCCTTGGTGTAGAACTGCCCCGAGGAGCCCCAGACAAGCTCCCAATCTAAAAAAGATACGCCAGCTCCTCTGCACCTGGCTCCCTTGTCACTTTACTCATCTGGCATTGTTCCCTCCATAACATAAGGAAGCCAATCAAATGCCTCCAGAAGCCCGGCGTTAACTGAAGGGGAGCGAGATGGATGGCGTTTAGAGCCCGCCGAAGGGTCGGATGGAGGGGAAGCTTGACCCCGTACTCAAGAGCGGCCACATGGATTGGAAGCATGCCTTTAGGGGGGTTGAAAAACTCAAAGTTGTTGGGAGGCACCGAGATGGATACACTGTCGGGGATGCCAAACTTTGACCTCAAGCGGTCAATCGACATCGGGTCAACGGTGGAATCTGGGATAACCCGAAAATCGTAGGGAGGGAGCCTCTCCCCAAGGGGACCAGAAGCCGAGACCCGATGCTCCCCCATAGCGCCACCGGCCGTTTCTTTGTCGGAATCATCATCGACGATATCTAAAGGGTGGTCGGGATGATTGGAGAACCCAGTCCCGATAGATACATTCCTACTAGATCGCCGACGTTGTGAGGTGAGCGGGGAGTCATCACCGTCAGAACTCCTCCTAGCCCGCTTCCCCAGACTAAGGCTGACGACCTCCTCGCTGTCGAATATGGAATCACTTGAATCACGACTGTTTTTCGACATTATAAAAAACGAAGAATGAAGAAAGAAGCAAGCTTGGAGGGAAAACTGTGGAAATATTTCTCAACAAAAGGCTCTTTTAGCTCGAGAAGATGTGAGGAAGATGAGGAGGAGAATAGACATATATATAGGCAGGAGGGAAACAGCTCAAGTTACCAGGATACTCGTTTGGTAACAGTAAAAAATCGACTCGGTAACGTAACCGGATTAAACTCTAAAGCGGGCTAATCATCTCATGCCACATCATTCACGCAGTTAAGAGGAAGATCTCCCCAAGATCCTGGTAACGGTAAAAAATCTCGGGGACTGCCGCAACGTGATCAGATTAATTCGAAGATAAAATAGTCGGTTCACAACACGTCACTCAAATGAAGAAATTTCCCAAAATTTCGGTAACGGTAAAAAGAGGAAGATTTCCCAAATAAAGTGAGAATCTGACCTCAACCCCGAGCTCGACGTCTAGTGTTCAAGTCAGAGGGGACTTCTGTTAATAGCCAAAATTGGCTAAGGACCAAAGGGAAATTTTCCACTTCCTAGACCTGGTTCCATACCCGAAAGTTTCACCTGAAGACCTCTATATCCAGAGCTAAGCTACGATACCACTCCAGGCACAAGAACGGGCTCCAGAAACATCTAGGATAAAACCCAGACCCGAGAGCTTCCACTAGGAGACCTCTCTATCCAAGCCCGAACTACAATACCACCCCAGGAACAAAAGCAGGCTCCAGAAACATCCGGGATAGAGCCCGGAATGATCGGACTTAGCCCGCATCATCAAAACTAGAAGCTCCCCAAAGTCAAGATCATCTCGCAAATGCTCAAGAAACTCGTCTGTACCTCGATTGACACAGAAGAATGTCCCTAGAAGGCCGCGAGGTCAGTCGAAGCCACACCTAGCTTCAAAAAGGTCAGTCGAGGCCACATCTAGCTTCAAAGAAGTCAAGAGAAGCCAGATCTGGCTCCAAGCTGGATGAAACTTCTCAGACATCAAGGTCGAAATACTAAACAACCTCCCTGGTTGATGCATCACACCATATCGTCATGACCCGCGACTTCTATAAGGATCATACTGAAAGGATACGAGGAATGCATTAAATCATACCTGGAAGCGTTATCTACATGCAGAACAAGTAATGAAATCCAAAAAGGAAACAAACTGATATCCACCATGATACTCTCAATTCGGGCGTCAATCTAAAAGTCAAATGATATTAACGCAAGAAATCCCGCCCGATAAGGAAGAGACTGAGACAATCACTGAGACAATCAAGGGATATTCAGTCTGTTGACCTACAAACCATGTATAAATAGAAAAGAAAAGAAATGAAAAAGAGGAGACTACTATTCGACAGGCATACGACTAGCAATCGACCATTCACCAAAGAGAGTTGAGAGAAAAGAGAGAATAATCTTTGTATTCGTGTACCATGCATGCTAAATAAAAACGTTCTTGTTTATTTGTCACTATATAAACCACTGTCACATATATAAAGAATTTTGGCCACCACCTATGTGGTAGTGGTCTCGAGGGCGTTAACAGAGATTTCTCATCCCGAGCAAAATTTTCATTAACAATATGAATGCTCATAAAGACCTAACTAGATATAGATGTGCAAGTCTAAACTCTAGTCATCAAACAAAGCCATATCAACATATGTTGTCATTAATCATGGCAAGGACAATAAATTCAATTAAAAAATGCAATCAATGAGTCCTAATTACCTAGAGGGCAAACATGTCCTAAACATTAGCTATCAGAATACAAACCCCAAACATGTCTTGACTTCAATTGATATACAATAAATATGAAGATTTGCTAACCTAAGCAATAAATGACATGTCTTGATAAGCTAGAACAATAAATGAGCAAGGATGTGAGTTCTACTTACCAAGTAAAGACATTAACGAAGACCCATGCTTGAATGATTCTCTATATGCAAGATGATGATGGGTTTTGGGGTTTGGAGAGTCAAGTAACAAAGCTTGAAGCTTTCTCTCTCATAAAAAAATGGGTTCTTGAAGCTCTCTCTCTTGGAGTCACTTTCTCTCACTAAGGATGTAAATTTCTGAGCTCTAGGGTTAAATGGTGGAGAAGATGAAATATATAAAGGAGAAAAAATAAACTGTCGTGAAAAGACGAAAATGCCCAGTTCGGGTGACAGAGGCGACATGCAAGGCGACATGACCAAGTCGCCTCGTAAGTCACCTAACACACTGGAAAGAAACACATGTAGCCTGAGGCGACATGTAAGGCAACATGCCCAAGTCGCCTATGAAGTCGCCTAACACACTGGAGGAAAATTACAAGATAAAGGCGACATTGGACGCGACATGCACAAGTGGCCTTGCAGTACGCCTAACCCACTGTGCAGCCCATCAACTCCAAAATGCAAGAAGTGTGTGTGTGTGTGTGTGTGTGTATTTGTGTGTGTGTGTGTGTGTGTGTGTGTGTGTGTGTGTGTGTGTGTGTGTGTGTGTGTGTTCAACCATACATGCATGTCAATACAAATGCATAGAATGTGAATGTGTGCAACTAAATCTCTCCAAGAGTTAAGGACAAGTGAACTACCTCTCTTGAAGCTCTTTGGGATGATCGGAAGCATGTCTTCGAGAACCTATGCTACCAGTTACATAAACATCCCAATGTGATTTGCCATGAAACAAGCCAATCACAAAAGTGAGGTTCTTACAAATAGATTGAGTTTTCTGGTAGGACTACTCACAAATACGAAGCTGCATATTTTTTCTTTCAAGGTATTGATTTCTATTTTCTTCTTGATCTTCAAGTCTTCAATTGCCTTGGGTTTTCTTCTCATATATATGTATGTTTGATGTGTAATCATTGATTAGAGAAATGATCTATAATAGAGCTAGTTTGAGCTTCAATTGATTAGCATGTTGAGTTAGGTTTTACTAAATATATGTTTTCACATGTTTGAGATGTTGTATTGTGCTAGTTTCTAGGACTATCTTGAGTGTTTATTGACTTCATTTTGTTGATAGATAGTCTTCTTATATGCAAGGTCTTTTTAATTGAAGATTCATTGAATTAGCATATATGATTGATTACTTAGGGCTTGAGTGGATTTAATTCATTATCTTAATAATCTAAGCTCTATTATTTTGCTAGAGATGTATATTTGATTTTATCAAATTAATTCTAGCATTTTTATGCTGAATTTTTATGTGTGTTGATGGTGATTTTTGGATTGCGTAAAATAGATCACGCGTCACACAAAGTATGCTGAATTAGTAATCGAGTAATGAATTGAAAAGATATAAAAGATCAAGCAAACAAGATTTTACATGGTAAGACCCCAGGGCGGGGAAACTGTTAGGGTTTATGCCATAAAGATGTAATTTGTAAATGGATTTATGAAATAAATTAAAAGAAAAGTTCAATTCATTCTTGTTGTGTTGTTTATTTTATAACTTGTGCATATATTAACATCCTAGATTGCCGGATGTAATCTCGAACTGCGTATATGAGTGTCATATACGGATGGATGCAGTAAGAGACGTGCAATCTAAAGAGTCCATATATAACAAATAAAGCTGGGTACTTTATTTGTGGTTAATCTATAGCTGCTGTCCATTCCGTAATGTACGGTGATTCTATCCTGAATCATTCATATGAGATATGGGAATGGAGGCACCTTGTATGATGTGATCATATAGGACTGGGCCATAATCTATATGAATCTCTCACTAAGATCCGTTTACTGATGAGATTTATATATATCAACTAATGATGGCTATATGTGGGTGATCTTAATCCTGAGTGTCTTATCGATTCCTTCAGGTTAGATCGTGGTCTTTGATATACCATGGGTGAGGTCAGATGCAGTTCCTGATCAATATACTCCGTATGTTGGGATTGCGGTTTGGCTTGTGGCTGGGAAGGTATGTACACAATAGTGGAATCCAGTCCTTCTTGTGAGAAGTAGATGGTAGTTCCCTTAAGGGTTGATTCGGGGCTTGGACAATATGAGCGCTCTCTTAATTCCGTGAGGAAATAGGATTTATTGTCCATTAGAGAATCAACGGTACTTAAAGGATATATGTAATTAGAGGGGTATAACGAACAATATGACCCAACTTTAATTATGAACTACTGTGGAGGATCACACCATGTGTAATAGCTATATCGATGGACACCGAGTTGTATCGGTCTGTGTAAAAACGTCTACAGTTGAGAGAGTGCAGCTTCGGGTTTTTAGTGGAATAACACCGGAGTTAATAATCAAGGAATATTAATTAAAGAGTTCAATTAATGATTCCAAAAAATTATTGGAGCTCAAAATACTGTGGGTCCATTAGGTCCCCTTGCTAGCCCGATCGATTTAGGTAACAAGGGTCACGGATAATTAATTGGAACGTCCAATTAATTGTGTTACGAAAGTGACACGTATTTATTTGGAAAATAATTGAATAATGAGATTATCTAATTAATGAATAATGGTGATTAAATAAATTAAATAATAAGATTATTTAATTTTGTTATTAATCACTAAATGGAGGATGTTAGTTGATATTTGATTTTAAATAGAATAAGATAATATGATTATTTTTTTTTATTAAATTAAATATTTGAAATTGAATTTAAAATTTTTAAATTCAAAATAAATATTTAATTATCTTTTAAAATAAAAGATATGAGATATCATTTTAAAAGATTTAGTTTTTAAAATTGAAGAAATATCAATTAAAAAGATTTAGTTATAATAATATATATATATGATATATATTTTGATAACAACAAATGAGCACCGTATACGTGTATTGAGAAGTGGTGTTACATGAGAAATTAAATGTTTAAACGTAGAATGTGTTGCCTTAACTTGGTTGATTAGTGCATTGTGCCTAAATTCACATTCTTTATAATCACCAATCAATGTAACCCCATTACAACCAAATGGAAAAGACCTAGTTGATCTTAGGGGAAGTCTAAATTGGGAATATTTGTCGATGCATGCTCTTTCCACCTTTATGGCACTTGGTTCTTTCATGAGACTGTTTCACTAAAAAGAGCGTTTATCTTGTATGAAATTTATGCAACAACTTTGATTCCATTACATAAACTCTTTTGCATACATATTGCATGAGTGTGAACCTAGGTTCTAAGAGGAAAAATAAGAGAGAACCCAGGTGAGAACTTAGATCAAAGCGAATTATGCTCAGGGCGTGAGAGTGCGAAGTTTCCAAGGCAAGGGCATTTAAAGTGTGGGATTCGTGTCGTGCTAGTTTCCCTCTTGTAGTGCCTTTGATTTATTTAGAACATTTTGCATTAGCATCTTCCTCACTCCCATTATCTCTTACTTATCTCTCAGTTAGTTGGCTTGCAGCTTATTTGTGTGAGTCTAAGTGATTTTTTTTAGATCGAGTCATGTTTGCGTGTTTAGAGTTATATTTGGTTTTGTTTGAAGTTTGCTCGAGGACGAGCAAAGTTTTGGTTTGGGGGTATTTGATCGACCCAAAAATGTAATACATTTTGGCCCTCATATCCTTTCTCTTTGTTTTGTCCTTGAGCATTTTTAAGTGTATTTATGGCTCGTTTGGTTTTTATTGCAGGCATTAGGTAAAAAGGCATGAATGGGGGCAAAATGGACCAATTAGTGCACATATGAAGTGAAGGAAACAATAGTGCATGGGTAGCAGACCCGTGCGCTCACCCGTGCATCGACAGGTGGATTTTAAGAAGAACAAACTGCACTGGTAGTTGCACGGGTAACACCATTGCACCCACCCGTACATTTCACAAGACCAGGGAGCAAGGCCATGGGCGAAGGCAACTGCATGAGTGGTGCATGAGTCATCCACCTGTGCACATACCCGTGCACATTGTGTAAATCTGAAAGGAAATGAAGACTGCACGGGTAACCTACCCTTGCTATACGGGATACCCAGCTCTCCACATCAGCATTTTGGCCTTGTTTTTGAAGGAAGTATAAATACTTTTCAATCTGATTTTTGAAAGAGGGAGACCCACGACCATACACCACTCCATTCATTCTTTCTCTCTCTAAATCTCAAAAACCTTTCTCACCAAAAACCCATCATCATCTTCATCAATTGCTACACATCAGGACATAGGAGGTGGATTGAAAATTTAAGAAATAAGGTTCTACATGGGTCCTTTCTACTTCTCTCCTTTTTATTCTTGTATTCCATTTGTTATGAGTAGCTAATCCCATTAAGGGATTGATGTGATTCACTTGTAAATATGGGTATTTGTAATGAACACAATATCTTTTATTAAAATCTATCTCATTTGTTCTATTCAGTGTTTTACTTGATTTCAAAAGCAATTTGTGTTTGATTGTACATGACTCTCTTCATGAGTTGTTTGAGAAATTATATGTGTAGAGAATCAAGTATACATGATGCTTAGCTCTCTAAGCTCAATTGAATAGGAGGATTGAACAAGGGTACATGACCCAAGTAATATCCGGACTTATTAATCTCACATAATTCTAATCTTTCATGGGTAGTCAAGACTATACATCCTAGGATTGTTTGCATGTGATAGATTAAGCATCAACCTATACATGATGGGTTGGTGATTTTTAACAAAGAGATTTGTCCCTTATGTGATAGATGTTTTTTCCATTGTATAACCAATTGTGGGTGGCCAATGCTATACATGATGGTTTGGGCAGTCACAAGTGGTAAATAATCACTCTTATACGTCCTAGGGTGGTTACATTAGTTAATGACAATTAATGTGAGTTCATTCTTTACCCATTGTTTGCTAGTTGAATTCATCAATTCCTTAATCCACATATCACATATCCATACTTTTTAGATTAGTGCATTTTAGCTTAGTTTACATTTTAGTTTTAGTTTTTCGAAAAAACCATATCGATTTACTTTTCTTGCATTTTTAACTAAGGCATTAGTTTAATCATAACTATAGCTCGATCTCTGAGGAACGATACCTATACTTGCCACATACTAGTTTTATACTTGTTTGAGTGCAACTTGGGATTTTATAAATTTGTTTGAATATTGCATGTCACGACATATAAAAAAAATGCACGTTCAATGATTATGTTAATTAAATAGTTAGATTATTTAATTTTGCGATTAATCATTAGTTTGAGTATGTTATCAAATTTGAATTTAAAAGGTTTAAATTCAAAACCATTAATTATCCTTATAGATATTAGATATCTGAAAGAATTAATTAATAAAGGTTGTCAGTTAAAAGAACAAATGTATATAAGATATATATTTGCTTTTAAAAACTGATACACGCAGAGAAGAGATATAAATTCTCTTAATTGTATTGAATGCATTAGTTGCGTAAAACTAAAAAGAAGAAATCAGTTCTCTTAATTGCATTGAACGCAATTAGTTTTGTAAAACTAATGTTAATAGCCAAAATTGGCTAAGGACCAAAGGAAAATTTTTCACCTCCCAGACCTGGCTCCATACCCGAGAGTTTCCACCAGGAGACCATTCTATCCATAGCCGAGCTACGATACCACCCCAAGAACAAGGACGGGCTCCGGAAACATCCGGGATAGAGCCCGAAACGATCAGATCTAGCCCGCATCACCAAAACAAGAAATTCCCCGAAGTCGAGGTCACCTCGCAATTGCTCCAGAGACTCACCTATACCTCGATGACACAGGAGAATGTTCCTAGGACGTCGCATCTAGCTTCGAAAGGTCAGGGGAAGCCACACCTAGCTTCGAAAAGGTCAAGGGAAGCCAGATCTGGCTCCTAACTGGATGAAACTTCTCAGATATCGAGGTCGGAACACTGATCGACCTCACTAGTTGATGCACCACACCATGCCATATTCAACGACCTCTATAAAGGATAATGCTGTGAAGATACGAAGATGGACTGGATCATATCTGGAAACGTTACCTACATGCAGAACAAGTAATAGAGTCCAAAGAGGAAACAAACTGATCTCCACCAAGATATTCTCAATTCGGCTATTAACACAAAGTCAATGACATTTTTCAAAGAGAAATCCCGCCCGATAAGGAGGGGAGAGACTGAGAAAATCAAGGGGAGAATCAGTTGATTTAACCTACAAAACTATGTATAAATAGAAAGAAAGAAAAAGAAAAGAGGAGACTACTTTTCGACAGGCATACGACAAATACTCGACCATACCCTAGAAAGAATTGAGAGCAAAAAGAAAGAAATTTGTATTTGTATACCATGCACGTTCAATAAAGAAAATATTCTTGCTTTCTTTTGGGTGATGAATTGTATCATTATTCCTTGTCATTTTATAAATCATTGCTACACATACGATCAATCTTGGCCACCACCTACGTGGTAGTGGTCTCGAGGGTGTTAACTGAGATTTCTCGTCCCGACCAAAATTTCCGTTAACACTTTCTGGCGCCGTCTGTGGGAAAAAAACCTTACACTTAATTAACCAATTATTTGCATTTACATTTTCGTTGTTTTACAGGAACTATGAGGCTCCGCTCCACCCAAGGCCAACATAGAGTTTCGGAGCAACCTCCGGCGAGGCTAACACGAAAGGCCCCAAGAATGGGGAGAAAGTTGGGATATAGTAGTCAGGCTCCGGTCCAAACAACCAATGCGCGGGCTACTGGCCACCCTATAGTGAGCCAGGCCGCGCTCGACCAACAAGCGGTGGCCTTCGTAGAATCCATCCGCGTCCCCCTGCTCGCTGAAGGCATCACAATCCAGCCAACCAATCTGAATGATCAGGGAGAGCCGAGTAGGCTCGAAGCTAGGCCACCTGCTTTCGATCGCCTAGGACCTCCTCTTCCAGAGCCGGCTCGAGATAGGTCAGGGCCCCAACGTTCGATCCGGGATAGGCTGGGACCCATGCTCCCAGTTCCGAAAAGACCTTCACAATATCAACCCAGGCGAGTTAAGTTTACCGCGGATGCTTTTACCCGGAAGCCATGAGAGCTATCTCATCCAACTACATCTAGGAGGACCGCCCGGGCCCTAGAGGAGGAAAGTAGACAAACTCCCTGAATGAATCCTATCCAGGAGGAGAACATAATAGAAATTGCCAGTTCATCGGAAAGACTCGACAGTGAAGAATATGAGGTTAACTCGAAGAGGCCTGGGAACAAGCGACTGAAGGATCAGCTGGCAAAGCTATAAAAAGAGGTCCACCAGATAAGAAAGGGAAAGAATAAGGAGAACAAAAAGGATCCCCTGAGCGAGATGAACATTCCCTTCACTAGGAGGATCCGAGAAGCGCAGCTCCCCCCAAAATTCAAAATGCTAGCAGATAAGTTCTCCGAAACGGAAGATCCTCTAAGCCACCTAGAGAGCTTCGTTCAACAGATGGAGGTCCAGAACACTACCAGAGCAGCTATGTTCAGAATGTTTCCAACGACCCTAACCGAGTACGTGAAAACCTGGTTCAGGAAACTGCCCGTTGGCAGCGTGGATTCTTTCACGAAATTATCAACAGATTTTTGCTCGCAATTCCAAGGGGTCAAACCTCGTCCGAAAGATCCCATACACCTCCAATATGTGATTCAGGAAGGGAGCGAGACTCTTCGTTCAAACGTGGAACGATTTCATAAGGAGGTCATACAAATGAGATTTTTCACCGAAAAAGAAACCCTCGCCAACTTCAGGCGGAACCTATGGGCAGGAAAGCTTTTCCGTTCCTTTACCAAGAGACCTCCCGAGACTTACCAGGAGGCCTACGACCGAGCTCTTGAGCAGGTCGAGATCGATGAACAACTCAAGGTCAAGATGGAACACGACGACATGAGAACGGCAAAGCGTATGAAGAAAGAAGCCCCCAAATTTGAGCCAGTACAGAAAACTAGGAATAAACCTCCCAACAGGTCAACCTATCGCATCCCTGCTCCTCTACATAGCCAAGAAAGATATCCAGCAAAACGAACCCCTCCCCGGGCTTCGTCGCCTCCCAGGACCGTGGCTCCAGTAATGCAAAGGGAAAAAGGGTATGACTACTACACCAATTTGAATGCTTCCAGGGAAACAGTCTACCTTGCCATACGAGATAAAGGGTTGCTCCAAAAGCCCGCTCCCATGAAGGCCCTAGCTGACAGGAGAAACCGGTACAAGTACTGCGACTTCCACGAAGACGTGGGCCACAATACCTCAGAGTGCTATAATTTGTGCAACCAGATTGAAGCCCTGATAAGGGGAGGATGCCTGATTGAATTCTTACAACAGGTCAGAGATAACATTAGGGCTGGAAGGGAGGTACAAGCTGAAATCTGTGAAGACACAGAAAAGAGGAAAGAGGAATAGGCTGATTTAATACAACAAATCCAGGTGATACACACTATCAGCGGAGGTCCTACACTGGCTGGTGTTTCCAATAACTCCCAAAAAAACTACGTGAGAAAGATTCCCCGCATCGGAGAAAGCCGGGGGATCTTTGAAGTCAGCTAGAGCCCTCCGAGTCAGCGCAGATCGTTTTCACCGAAGCAGATGTCTTCAACACTGTGCAACCTCATGATGATCCCATGGTAATCACGATACAGATCGCCAACTGTCTGGTCCATCGCGTGCTCGTGGATATAGGTAGCAGTGTAGATATCCTCTTCAAGGATACCCTGGAAAAATTAAACCTGAAGCAACGCTGTTACAACAGCTGTACCACTTTGCTTTACGGGTTCACTGGGGATTCGATCATACCAGTGGGGTCGATGATCCTCCCAGTAATCATCGGAATCACCCCTCTCCAACAGAATGTTATGACCGACTTTGTTGTGGTGGACACCCCATCGGCCTACAACGCCATCCTAGGGAGACCTTTCCTGTCCTCCTTGAAGGGAGTCTTGTCCATATACCACAACGTCCTGAAATTCTGGGTTGGAACAAAAGTAGGAGAGGTACGCGGGGACCAGCAGGCAGCCAGGAAATGCTACGTAGTATCTTCCAATCCTGCAGCCCTAGCCAAATAGTGTGTACAGGTGACATCAATCCAGGAAGACATGGATACATCCCGGATAATCCAGGAGGAGAAGGAGCCCGCGGAACATCCTGGGCATCCGGAGAGCAAACCTATTATGCCCTACGAGGAAGAACGGAGAAAGGACTGGGCCAGTGGGCAGCCTATAGATAAACTAGATGAGATACCCATCAGAAATGACGATCCCTCCAAGGTCGTCAAGGTCGGAGCCACCCTTGATCCAGAAGTGAAAAGAGGACTAATTGACCTTCTTAGGGAGTTCAGCGACATCTTCGCCTGGAACCATGATGAAATGCCTAGAATCCCGGCATCATTGGCCACCCACCGACTAGCGGTAGATCCAACAGTCAAGCCCGTCAAGCCCGTCAAGCAGAAGAGGCGTCACTTCAACACTGATAGGAACGCTGCGGTGCAGGAAGAGGTTGATAAATTGATCAAAGCAGGGTTCATCAGAGAAGTACGTTACCCCGAATGGATCGCCAACGTGGTCATGGTTACGAAGGTGAATGGGAAGTGGCGTATGTGTGTCGATTACACCGACCTCAACCGGGCTTGTCCGAAAGACAGTTTTCCTTTACCAAAGATCAACCATCTGGTTGACTCCACGTCCAGAAATAAACTTTTGAGTTTTATGGACGCATTCTCAGGATACAACCAAATTAAAATGCACCCGGCTGACCAAAATAAAACCAGTTTCATTACTGGGCAGGGCTTATACTGCTACAAGGTGATGTCATTTGGTTTGAAGAATGCGGGGGCCATATACCAGCGGCTGGTTAACAAACTGTTCAAGCCCGGGATAGGAAGGACGATGGAAGTATATATCTACGACATGATCACGAAATCCCCAACCACAAAAGGACATCAGGAAGACCTTCTCAAAACCCTCATACTGAGGGAAAACCAGATGCGTTTGAACCCCTCCAAATGTTCCTTTGGGGTAACGGCGGGGAAGTTTCTGGGCTTCATGGTTCATGAGAGAGGTATAGAAGCCAACCTAGAAAAAATCAAAGCTATCTTGGACCTGGAATCCCTAACCTCGCTCAAGCAAGTATAGATTCTGACTGGACGGGTGGCGGCACTCAACAGGTTTATTTCTGGCTCCACCGATAAATGTCTCCCTTTCTTCAAGGCCATCAAACAAGGAAAAAACATGAAGTGGAGCCAGGAGAGCGAACGGGCTTTTCAAGCTTTGAAAGAATACCTAACAAGCCCCCTATTGTTAGTCAAGCCGGTTCTCAGAGATGAGTTGCAGATCTACCTGGCCGTTTCAGAAACTGCAGTAAGTGGGGCTTTGGCCAAGGATTGTAGAGACGGTTTTCAAAGACCCATATACTATGTGAGTCATGCTTTGACCAAATCAGAAAGGAATTACATTCTCCTAGAAAAGCTCGCTTATGCTATGGTGATCTCAGCGAGGAAACTCCATCCCTATTTTCAAGCTCACACAATAGCAGTGGTGACGGACCAACCCCTCCGCCAATTCTTACAAAGACCTGACATGTCTAGAAGGCTAGTCTTATGGGCCCTAGAGCTCACTCAGTTCAACGTAAAGTATAAGCCACGGACTACGATTAAGGCACAGGCTTTGGCCGACTTCGTGGCAGAATTCTCAGTGATCCCAGATCAAGATGATCCCTCAGTATCAAATGAGGTCCCTGAGAAGATATCTGAGGTTGACAATTGGCAGGAAGGCTGCAAGCCATGGACCCTCTTTACAGATGAAGCATACGGGCAAGCCGGAGGAGGAGCTGGCATAGTTTTAATAGATCCGGAGGGGACCAAATTCTGTCACTGTTTCAGATTCGAGTTTAAAGCTACCAATAACGAAGCGGAATATGAAGCCCTCCTAGCCGGGATGAAGGTAGCCATTGAACTAAAGGCCGATTACCTACAAATCAAGAGCGATTCATTGCTTGTTGTAAACCAGGTGACCGGGGTCTACTAGGAAAAGGGAGATAATATGGCTGCCTACCTAAAGCTAGCTCAGCTGCTAAAAAGCAAATTTAAGGGACTCAAGATCGATCAGGTGCCTCGACACCAAAACCATCGCGCAGATGTTCTGGCTAAAATAGCGGTGAACGGAGGCCAGTCCCTACCACGGGGAATTCCCTTCCAAGTAATCACCCAACCAAGCATAGCCACAAATGGAGAAATTTGTTCCCTGGATCGCCTGCCTTGCTGGATGGACCCATTTATCGCCAACCTCCTTGAAGGAGAGCTTCCCGAAGGGCCCGACCAAGCCCGAAGAATTAAGAGACTCTGAGTCCGATACTGTATGGTGGACGGGTACCTCTACAGGACGGGCAGATCCCTCCCCTTACTTAGGTGCTTGCATCCCGATGATGCTAAGTGGGCATTGAGAGAGGTCCACTCTGGGGACTGTGGGAACCACATAGGTGGGGAAGCTCTAGCCTATCAGGTGCTTCGTATGGGGTACTATTGGCCGACTATCCACCAAGACGCAAGGAGTTTTGTGCAATCTTGCAAACCTTGTCAAAGAACTTCAAACTTGAACCACCAGCCACCCGAGCGACTGTAGTCCCTCAGTTCACCTTACCCCTTTGCCATGTGGGGAATCGACCTAATTGGGCCACTCCCTACCGCTCCCGGACAGATGAAACATGCTATCGTGGCTATCGACTACTTCACAAGATGGGTCGAGGCAGGACCTCTTTCTTGAATATCAGAAAAGAATACAACCAAGTTCATCAAAACTAACGTGGTATGCAGATTTGGGACCCCTCTCATCATTATAGCTGACCTAGGGAAGCAATTCGACAACGCTCGATTCAAAGACTTCTGCAAGGGATTGGGGATCGACCTCAGGCTCGCTTCAGTGGCTCATCCCAAGACTAACGGGCTGGTAGAATCCACCAACAAGACTATCAAGAAACTTCTTAAAAAGAAGCTACAGCAGAAGAAAGGTAAATGGGCCGAAGAGCTGCCAGAAGTCCTCTGGGCATAACTGACTACAAAGAGAACAGCTACCGAGGAGACACCTTACTCCCTGGCCTTCGGGATTGAAGCAGTCCTCCCCATCGAGCATAAATTAACCTCGTTCAGGGTACATCACTTTGAGCTCGAAAGTAACGAAGTCAAGCTCCGGGCTAATCTAGACCTCTTAGAAGAAAAACAAGACCGGGTAGCAGAGAAAGTAGCGATCTACCAGAGCAAGATCGCTAGATACTTCAACCGAATGGTCAGATCCCGGGAATTCAAAGAAGGGGATCTGGTACTTAGGAAAGTGACCCTGAACACTTGGAAAAGGTCGGATGGAGTCTTAAGTCCCAATTGAAAAGGGCCATATTTGATAAAGCTAGTTGTTCGCAATGGAGCTTATAAACTTGAAGACATGGACGGACGATCCATCGACCACACTTGAAATGCAGATCATTTGAGGAAATTCTACCCTTGAAAGGAATTCTCAAGCAGACTACCCCCATTTAGTTTTCATTACAGACCCTAATAAAGATGTACTACATCTCAATCATCAATAAAGTCATTTTCCTTTTCTCTTCCATCTTTGTCTCCAACTATGTTCAACATTAGTGACTATACCCTTGTGTGGGAAACTCAACATAAACACTTTGAGGCCAAGAAATAGCTCAATAGCCCTCCTAATGCCTTGGTCGGATTACCACCCCCAAGAAGGGTCTGAGTGTAAGAGCATAGTTGCCCTCCAGATCTCGAGACCAGGAAATAGCTCAATAGCCCTCCTGATGCCTTGGTCGGGCTACCACCCCAAGAAGGGTCTGAGTGTAAGAGCATAGTTGCCCTCCAAATCTCGAGACTAGGAAATAGCTAAGTAGCCCTCCTGATGCCTTGGTCGGGCTACCACCCCCAAGAAGGGTCTGAGTGTAAGAGCATAGTTACCCTCCAGATCTCGAGACCAGGAAATAGCTAAGTAGCCCTCCTGATGCCTTGGTCGGGCTATCACCTAAAAAAAATTTATATATATATAAATAAAATGTTTGTTTTCGTGTGCAGGATCAAAATCATCATAATCCCATACACGAGTATTAATTGTTACTACAGATGCCACTCTGGTTCCTATTCAAAACCAGAAATGAAACAAGAGTTCTCAAAAGAGATTTGATTTCACATTAAGAACAAAGGGAGCCTATCCCCCGATAAGGCTACATCCACCAAACAGGGAGCCCAACCCTTGAGCTCGGGCTATAAAAAAAAAGCTAATAAGGGCAAAACGGGGTGCCCACCCCCTTTTCCGGGCAATCAAAAACAAGTCAAGATGAACTGCTTCAAGCTTTGGGACTCTCTTGGCTCTCCTCCGTTGGCCCTCCTACATCTTGCTGATCTTCGCCATCAACCCCCTCTACAGATAGCTGTCCATCTTGGTTATCCTCACCGACCGCTCCTCTATTTAGAGGCTCCATCGGTTGATCAGCAGGATCTTCCTCCAAAACCTCATTAATCACGTCCATAACCTCAAGCGGGATAGCTGCATCAAGAAGGGCAGCCATGGACCCTGTTTGGCTCCTGTCGACCTCTATCTCTGTTAAAGGAGGATCCTCAGACGAGCTCCTAACCTCTTCACTAGCTCCCGACTGTTCCTCCTCGGATCGAGAGGACAACACTTTACTGGAAGACTCCCCGGGACCTGAGGTAGTAAAGGTAGGAAGAGGGAATGGAGGATCTATCTGGGCGGGCTGTTTCCCAGTTCCTGCTTGGCTCGAAGGGACCACCTTGTCGCCTTCAGGACGAGATAGCTCAGCAGCCTTGAGCATTATTTCCTGTCTATCCCAGCCGGCAATAGATGACAAATCAAAGGGAGGAGGAAGAGCTTCCGCGGCCTGAAAGGAAGCATAGAAATATCTGTCGCTGAAGGAGGTCTCTGCGACAGCTTGCAGCTTGGTCACCTGAGTAATCAGAGACTGATTCTCGAGGTCCAACTTTTTAGCCTCAGATCTCCAGGAATCCCGGTGTCTAGCCCGCCGGAGAGATTGAAGACGCTCCTGATCATAAAATTGCTTCATCCTCTCATGATCGCAGCAAAGCTCAGCCATCTCGACCTCGACCTTTCCCTGGCTGGAAGTCATCTCTTCCACTAAAGACTGGGCCTGCTTGAGCAATTCCCTGGCTTTCTCGGCTTCGGCTTCGGCTTTTGTAGCTCGGTCGCGGAGGAGGGCTACCTGCTGGCCCATAGCAACATTAAACTTGAAGGCCTACAAAATACAGAACCCGAGTTAGAAACTGAACGAATTAATAAGAGTAGCATGAAGGAAATACAATTACCTCAGCTAAAATAGCAGACCTCTTGGTAATAAGGACGTCCACAGGCATGGAAGCCATCTTGGAGATCCCACCGCCCGGATAAGACGCTATGAATTGCTCCAGGACTTCATCTCGACCTGCCGAGCTCGACTGAGGCCGGGAGCGGCTGGAATGAACCCTCCCGACACCTTTCCTAGAAAACTCCAAAATTTTGGTTGTTGGAAGCGCAGCGGAATCAGGAGGTTGAGTCGAGGAGGTAGCAACTTTAGCGACCACAGCCGAAGGGACGGAAGCAGCCGGACCAACCACCTGGGGAGCTTTACCCAAAGCCCACGGAGCAAGAGTGGCCATCTTGGACCAAGCC
This sequence comes from Dipteronia sinensis, assembly GCA_033220585.1. NCBI lineage: Eukaryota > Viridiplantae > Streptophyta > Magnoliopsida > Sapindales > Sapindaceae > Dipteronia > Dipteronia sinensis. The sequence goes on from CM065640.1 coordinate 70,376,202, forward strand.
GGAGAGATAGATGAAGCAAGAGTAGGTTCAACCTCAGTGGAGGGAAGAGAAACTCTACCTTGAGGAGAGCCTGAGATGTGGCGGGTGGCCGGTTCCACGATGAAAACTGTGAATAAACAGATTAAAAAGGAAAATGTTATAAACGAGCTGAGTAATAAGGCAAAGCAACTCAATGACACTTACGAGGAATAGTGTCTGAGATCGGCAAATATTTGTTCACCCTACGAGGATCAAAGGCTTCAGCAGTAGGGAACTTCAGGTTCAAATAATTCCGGGCTAGATTAGCCTTCAAGATGGCTTCAGACTCAGAAGGCAGGGAGTCCCGGTCCCATGACAGCTTGTCACTGAAAGCCGTGGGAACCTCGAATTCATGCCATCCAATGAAAATTGAGCTCCCCTAGTCATCCCCCGCAAGGATCCATTCTTCTTTCCAAGCGGGGTCCTTCTTCGAAGCACCGAGAATGATGAAGTTGAGCTTGTTCTTGGTCTTGGCATAGAACTGGCCTCGAGAAGCGCCAGACAGGCTCCCAATCTAGAAGAGATAAGCCAGCTCCTTTGCACCCAGCTCTCTCATCACCTTACTCATCTGACATTGTTCCCTCCATAGTACAAGGAAACTAATCAGATGCCTCCAGAAGCAAGGCGTCAACCGGAGGGAAGCGAGCTGGATGGCGTTAAGAGCCCGCCGAAGAGTCGGATGAAGGGGAAGCCTGACCCCGTTCTCAAGAGCGGCCACATGAATTGGAAGCACACCTTTAGGGGGGTTGAAGAACTCATAATTTTTGGGAGGCACCGAGATGGATACGCTGTCGGGGATGCCAAACTTTGACCTTAAGCGGTCAATCGAAACCGGGTCGACGATGGAATCTGGGACAACCTGGAAATCATAAGGAGGGAGCCTCTCCAAAAGGGGACCAGGAGCCGAGACCCGATGCTCTCCCACGGCGTCACCGCCCACTTCTTTGTCGGAATCTTCATCGACGATATCCAAAGGATGGTCAGGATGGTTGGAGAACCAAGTCCAAATGGATACATCCCTACTTGACCGCCGACGTTGCGAGGTGGGCGGGGAATCATCGCCGTCAGAACTCCTCCTAGCCCGTTTCCCCAGAGTAAGACTGACGACCTCCTCGCCGTCAATTATGGAGTCAACTGAATCGCGACTGGTTTTCGACATAGTAAAAGCCAATAAGGATCAAGAATGAAGAAAAAGGCAAGCTTGGAGGAAAGGCTATGAGAACAAATATTTCTTAGCAAAAAATTTTAGTTCGAGAGATGTGAGGAAGACAAGGAGAAAAATAGATATATATAGGCAGGAGGGCAACAGCACGAGCTATCGAGATCTGGTAACGGTAAAGAATCTCGGGGACTACCGTAAGGTAACTAGATTAACTCAAAAGCAGGCTAAAAATCTCACGCCACATCACTTACGCAGTTAAGATGGAGATCTCCCCAAGATTCTGGTAACGATAAAAAATCTTGGGGACTGCCGTAACGCAATCAGATTAATTCAGAGATAAATTAGTCGGTTCGCATCACGTCACTCTAATGAGGAGATTTCCCCAATATTTCGGTAACGGTAAAAAGAGGAAGATTTCCCAAATAAAGTAAAAATCTGACCCCAACCCCAAGCTCGACGTCTGGTGTTCAAGTCAGAGAGGACTTCTGTTAATAGCCAAAATTGGCTAAGGACCAAAGGAAAATTTTCCACCTCCCAAACCTGGCTCCATACCCTAGAGTTTCCACCAGGAGACCATTCTATCTAGAGCCGAGCTACAATACCACCCCAAGAACAAGGACGGGCTCCGAAAACATCCGGGATAGAGCCCGGAACGATCAGATCTAGCCCGTATCACCAAAACTAGAAATTCCCCGAAGTCGAGGTCACCTTGCAATTGCTCCAGAGACTCACCTATACCTCGCTGACATAGGAGAATGTTCCTAGGAAGCCGCATCTAGCTTCGAAAGGTCAGGGGAAGCCACACCTAGCTTCGAAAAGGTCAAGGGAAGCCAGATCTGGCTCCTAACTGGATGAAACTTCTCAGATATCGAGGTCGGAACACTGATCGACCTCACTAGTTGATGCACCACACCATGCCATATTCAACGACCTCTATAAAGGATAATGCTGTGAAGATACGAAGATGGACTGGATCATATCTGGAAACGTTACCTACATGCAGAACAAGTAATAGAGTCCAAAGAGGAAACAAACTGATCTCCACCAAGATATTCTCAATTCGGCTATTAACACAAAGTCAATGACATTTTTCAAGGAGAAATCCCGCCCGATAAGGAGGGGAGAGACTGAGAAAATCAAGGGGAGAATCAGTTGATTTAACCTACAAAACTATGTATAAATAGAAAGAAAGAAAAAGAAAAGAGGAGACTACTATTCGACAGGCATACGACAAATACTCGACCATACCCTAGAAAGAATTGAGAGCAAAAAGAAAGAAATTTGTATTTGTATACCATGCACGTTCAATAAAGAAAATATTCTTGCTTTCTTTTGGGTGATGAATTGTATCATTATTCCTTGTCATTTTATAAATCATTGCTACACATACGATCAATCTTGGCCACCATCTACGTGGTAGTGGTCTCGAGGGTGTTAACTGAGATTTCTCGTCCCGAGCAAAATTTTCGTTAACAACTAAAAAGAAGAAATCAGTTCTCTTAATGGCATTGAATACAATTTATTGCGTGAAATTAATATAAGGAAACCGAGAAGTGTGCGGCCAAAAATATATATTTGGTCTGATCAACTACCTTATTAACTGACAATTTTAATTCTTGTCAGTCAATTTACTAACCGGTCATCTTTAAGTTGGGTATGTGAACAGTTTATACTCTCGCTCATCTGAGTTTGCTCACAATCAATCTTGAATCATTACCAAGTAGTGTTCTTTGCATAGACCATTCGCATGGTATCTAATTTATAGACTCTTGTCTTTTATCTGGCAACTAAGTCACTAGGACGTCTCCCAACAGTCTGTTACTCAAGATTCGCTGCAACGGGGGTATTCCATATCATTTTCTTAACTTGTCTTAGCTCAGTGTCTTATTGGCCAGCATTCAAGTATGAGTATTTTGCTCCCCGTCCAACTTTTCGAGCATCCCATCAGGTATCTACGACCTGGAGGAGCTCTAACAGTGCTTATACACACCAAGTTAGTTTCGGTGAGTATGTGTTGTCTTTGTGACTTTCACTTTTAGCCGCCTCACTAGGCCCCTGAGCACCTATTTGGCATCTGCAATCTCAGGTGTTACGAGATTGTCTTTATAAACGAAGACAAAGTTAGAACACTTTTCTTTGTCTTTTTCAATTTTTCCCTCGAGGGGTTTTTATTGATATCTTCAATCAAAAACTAAAAGAGCAACAACTGATTAGAATAATCAAATCAGAACACATTTTGGTTCTGGTACCTAACTAAAAAGCTATAAAATAATTAAAAAGAAAAAATTCCAAGTTGAGAAAATATCTTCAAATACTAGGCATCTCATGGTCGGGGTAACTCTCCATTGTCCAGTCGGGTTAGGTGATATGCTTCATGCCCAGCTAGTCAGACCACATGATATGGCTCTTCCCACTTATCTGCCAAGGATCCCACTGCTTTTGCTTTTGTGTTAGAAGATACTCTTCTGAGGACTAGGTCTCCAAGCTAGAATTTTCTTATCCGGATGTGCGAATTGTAGTATCTAGCAACCCTTTGCTGATAGGCCACATTTTTTTCTCTCGCTATGTCCATTTTTTCTTCCAGCTCATCCAGATTCTGTTCTATCATACCTATATTTGCATCAGACTGGTACATCTGGATTCTTGGGGAGGTGTAGACTATCTCAACCTAAATAACTACCTCAATCTTGAACTCTAAGGAATAGAGAGTTTCTCTTGTTGATGTTCTTTCAATCGTCCGGTACGCCCAGAGTACCTCATGCAGCTTGTCTACCCAGTTCCCTTTTTTGTCATCAAGTTTAGCCTTTAAAGTGTGCTTGATGATCTTGTTCACAGCTTCAGTTTGCCCATTGGTCTGAGGATGGCCTGGTGTTGCATAGTAGTTCTTTATATGGTACTCAGGCACATCTCCCTGAAGTTATCGCTGTCAAATTGGGTCCCGTTATCAGTGATGATTGTATCCGGGATCCCAAATTGGTAGATGATATTCTTCTTGACTAAGCTGGTTGTGTTAGCCTCAGTTATATGCACCAGTGCCTCTGCCTTTACCCACTTTGTGAAATAATCTACTTCAACTATGGCATGCTTTGCACCTCCCTTGTTCACCGTTGGCATTGGGCTAATCAGATCTAATCCCCACAATACGAATGGCCAGGGTGAGGTCAGATTCTTCAAACGTTCGGGTGGCTGCTTGATGTCATTCACGATCTTTTAACATGTGTTACACTTCTCAGCGACTGACTGCGCATCTTGGAATAGGGTTAGCCAATAAAAAACCTTGTCTAAGTGATGTAGCGGAAGCTCTGTCGAGAAAAACCTGCAAGAAACAAATTGAAAACAACCTACTAACGCTCCATTGATTCGCGTACGAATACCGGATTATTAGGCTTCAAGTTCGTTGATTCACAAGGAATACCGAAATTGGGAGATAATTAGAGAAACTCTAAATTTTATAAATCGAAAACTGTCTAGCCTTTCGGCTTACATGATTATTTAAAGCAAACAAATCCTAACCCTAATCGTATTCCTTACAGAACAAGAAAACGACCCTAAATACAAAAAATTACTAAAAAAGGAAAAATTGAGATTAATGCAAAAACTAATACTATTAATAATCCTAAGCAAGCCGAAATTGACGGAAGTCGATTCGGACTTGGAAAACTAAAATTATGGCAAAAACGAAACTTTCCTAAAACGGCAAAAATGGCCTTTTCAGGAACTAAACGATGGAATTTAACTAAAAAAAAGCGTATGCCTCACGACCGAAGGTAGTGACTTCTGAAGATCTCGCCGAAACGCATCAACTGTGAAAAATTCACATCATTCCGACTCTGTCGCCCGGACTAGTAGGAATGAAATGTCTTTTTTTCTTGGTCTTTTTCCTATCCAACCCCTCCATATAATGCAATGCCATGTAATCTAATGCTGCTGCATCATTCTCCCCAGGTTGGAGAAAATTCATCCTCGAATTTCCTGCAGCATCATCATCAGAAGAGTCGCCATGAAAAGGAATCAAATGCTTGATATTAAACACATCATGAGTACGAATGTGGCTGGGAAGCTTGAAGGGATAAGCATTCGGATTAATCTTCTCTAAAATTTCGAGTGGTCCTATCTTCTTAGCAGCAAGTTTATTATATACCCCCACAGCAAACCTGTCCTTTGTAAGGACCGCCCAAACAAAATCGCCTACATCAAACTCCAAATGACGCCGCTTTTAGTCAGCAGCCAGCTTGTACTTCCCTGCTGACTGTAACAAATTTTCTTGCACCTGCTGATGAACCTCCTGTAACACTTGAACAAAATCTTCAGCTTTTCCATGAATCCTAGTCTTGCTAGGCAGAGGCAACAAATCTAGTGGGCTGCGAGGAACCAATGAGTAAACAACCTGAAAATGACTGAAACCAGAACTCCTGTTGACAACATGGTTGTGGGAAAATTCAGCTTGGCTAAGTTTCTGATCCCATGACCGAACGTTATCCCCTACCAGACATCATAACAAATCTCCCAGAGCTCGGTTCACAACCTCAGTCTACCCATCCGTTTGTGGATGATATGCACTACTAAAATCCAACCTTGTATTGACCATCTTCCAAAGACTCCGCCAAAAGTGACTGAGGAATCGAGTGTCCCGATCAGAAACGATTGATGTAGGTAGTCCATGAAGACGATATACCTCCCGAAAGAATAATTGGGCAACTTTTACAGCATCAGTAGTTTTTTTTGCACGGAATAAAGTGAACCATCTTGGAAAATCGATCAACTACTACATAGATGGAATCAAAACCCCGCTGAGTTCTTGGCAGTCCCAAAACAAAATCCATACTCAAATCTGTCCATGGTTGAGTAGGAATGGGTAATGGTATGTACAGACCTGCGTTAGTTGCTTTCCCCTTGGATAATTGACAGATCCGACATCTTTCGACATATCTTTCTACTTCCTTGCGGATTGTTGGCCAAAAATAGGACGCCTTGAATAACTGAAGAGTACGATCCCTGCCCACATGGCCCTCACCATGTAATTCTTTAATAATTTGCAGACGCAAACTACAACCGGGAACACAAAGTTGATTTCCCCGAAATAGAAAACCATCCACCAACAAAAACTCAAAAATTTCCCCCGCTCGAACAGCAGCCATCACCTTAGAAAAATACGGGTCAGAATCAAATAATTCACAAAAGGAATCAAAACCTGGAACCTGGACAGTCATTGTTGACAACAAATTGGCTCTTCGACTCAGAGCATCGGCCACTCGGTTTGTAACACCTACCTTATGCTTTAGAACAAACGTGAACTGTTGTAGGTAGGCGGACCATGAAGCATGTCAGGCAGAAATCTTATCTTGGCTATGGAGATGCCTCAACGAATCATGATCAGTGTACAGAATGAATTCACGGTGGAATAAATAATGTCGCCAGTGTTTCACCGCTTGGACCACAGCATAGAATTCTATATCGTACATACTGTAATGAACTCGAGACCCCGTCAGTTTCTCACAAAAATATGCCACCGGTTTCCCAGCTTGACTCAAAACAGCTCCGATGCCCACTTTGGAGGCGTCACTATGCAACTCAAAGGGTTGAGAAAAATCTGGTAAGACTAGAATTGGGGCTGTTGTCAATTGCTCTTTTATTCTCTAAAAACCTTCTTCATCCTCGGATGTCCACTAAAACTTGACTCCCTTCATACATTCAGTGACATGAGCCATAATGCTACTGAAGTGCGGAATGAACCGGCGATAGAATGATGCCAACCCATGAAAACTGCGAACCTCAGTAATTGTTTTCGGTTGGGGCCACTGCCTCACTGCCTCAATTTTGGACTCATCCACCTGTAGTCCCTCTCCAGAAATAATATAACCCAAAAACAACACTTTTGGGGTCATAAAAACACATTTTTTTGCTGCCGCAACAAATCTTTCCTTGCATAGAACACACAACACTTTTCGAATGTGCTGAATATGCAGCTCGGGGTTTGCACTGTAAATCAAGATATCATCGAAATATACACCGACAAACTTACCAATAAATGGTCGAAGGGCTTGGTTCATTACTCTCATGAAGGTGCTGGGCGCGTTTGACAACCTAAAAGGCATGACTAGCCACTCATATAAACCCTCTCGCGTTTTAAACGCCATCTTCCATTCGTCCCCAGGTCGAATACGAATCTGATGGTAACCACTTTTCAGGTCTTGTTTGGTAAACACTTTAGCCCTACTCAGTTGATCTAACAAATCATCTAGTCTCGGAATTGGAAAACGATACCTCACAGTGATCTTGTTAATTGCGCGGCTATCTACACACATCCTCCAAGTTCCATCTTTTTTTGGAATTAGAAGGGCGGGAACAGCACACGGGCTAAGACTCTCACGAATATAACCCTTTGAATGTAGCTCCTCAACGTGTCTCCGTAATTCTTCAAGCTCAGTAGGACTCATACGATAATATGGCTTGTTTGGTAACATAGCCCATGGCTCTAGATCGATATGATGTTGAATATCACGTAGGGGCGGAAGTCCTTCTGGTAATTCTTCTGGAAACACATCAGGAAATTCGAAATCAGAGGAGCTGTAGCTTCGGGAACCTTCAATTCAGCACTTGTTTCTTTTCCCACCAATACGAACACCATTTCCGAGTCCTTCACCTCCAACTCAAATTTTGCATAGGACAGCAGGTTAGTATTATCTCCAGACAACTTCGGTTTTTCAGAAGGTTTGCTTGGCAGTAACACAATCTTAGTATCATGAAAAACAAACGAATAAGTATTTTTAAACCCATCATGATAAACTTTTCTGTCATATTGCCACGGTCTCCCTAACAACAGGTGAAACACGTCCATATGCACCACATCACACCACAATTGATCTTTATAGTGAGACCCCATAGAAAACGAGATCAACGCCCGCTGTGACACGGTTATCTCTCCTCCCTTTTGTAGCCAAGCTAACCTATACGGTTTTGGATGTTTTTCCGTCTTCACCCCTAATTTTTGCACCGCTTCGGCTGACACGATATTCTCACAACTTCCCCCATCTATGACGAATCAGCACACCTTACCCAGAATAGTACAAGTAGACTGAAATATATTATTTCGAAGCCAATCCCCCTCTTCATTCCTCGGTGCCAAACAAGTGCGTCGCACTATTAACATTGTTCCTGTGTCGCCGTCTACTAGTTCTTTACTGGCCACTTCCTCGACATCTAATTGCGGATCTTCACTTATTTCTGCATCTTCCTCATTAAATTCTGTAGGATCAATAAACAAAACCTTCTTTGCTGGTCTCTGACATTCAGATAATCTGTGTCCTGTTTCTCCACATCCAAAACATCGAAATCCGCCCGTGGTTCTAGGAGGTTGAACGTTATTTGTCGGGTTTCGTTGTCCAGAAGTTGAACTGCCACTAGCACTTGAACGGTTCCCTATATTATCGCCACTACCAATGCTTCCACTTGTCCTTTTTCGACTGTTAGGACCTCCTCCGAAACTCAAAAATGGACCACTGTTAGATTTTCGAGACAACGTTTTCTCCAGTTGTAAAGCCTTTTGATGTGCCTCTGTCACCGTTACTGGATAAAAGAGATTAATCATATCAAGGATTTACGTTCGCAGTCCGCCACAGTAGCGCGACACCAACTGATCATGTGTCTCTTGAATCTCGTTTCGCACCAACAGTTGATAGAACTCTGTGGTGTATTCATCAACAGATCTCATACCCTGACGCAAATTCTGCAATCTCTGGTACATCAACTTCTGAAAATTGTGAGGTAAAAACTCAGCACGCAGCTTTCGTTTCACCTTCTCCCAATCAGAAATCTTGGGCTTTCCGGAACGATTCCTAGTGAGTTTGAGTTGCTGCCACCATGCTGCTGCTCGACCCCGAAATCTGGTGGACACCAACGCCACCTTCTTTGTCTCCGGAACTCTCTTGAATTCTAGGATTTCTTCAACAATCCCGATCCACTAGAGGAATTCTTTTGGTTGCATACTTCCATGGAATTCTGGAACCTCTGTCCGCATCCCTGACTCCCAACGCCTGATGTCTTCAGCTTCTGGCCCCCTTTGTCTGCGTTGTGGTTGCGGGATCTCTTCCCCTCCGTCACTGTCACCCCCCGTCTCAGGATTTAAGTTCTGAAAAGGGTTTTGGTTGGCCCTCATCGTCGCAAGTTGCTCCGTTAATTGCTCAACCTGTCGCTCCAATTGTGCCATGCGGTCACGTTCGATAGCTTCTTCTACTAGAATCTGGTTTGGACGTCTTCTTGGCAGCATGATGATGTTGTCCAGAACGAACCAGGCTTTGATACCAAACTAATGTAGCGGAAGCTCTGTCGAGAAAAACCTGCAAGAAACAAATTGAAAACAACCTACTAACGCTCCGTTGATTCGCGTACGAATACCAGATTATTAGGCTTCAAGTTCGTTGATTCACAAGGAATACCAAAATTGGGAGATAATTAGAGAAACTCTAAATTTTATAAATCGAAAACTGTCTAGCCTTTCGGCTTACATGATTATTTAAAGCAAACAAATCCTAACCCTAATCGTATTCCTTACAGAACAAGAAAATGACCCTAAATACGAAAAATTACTAATAAAGGAAAAATTGAGATTAATGCAAAAACTAATACTATTAATAATCCTAAGCAAGCCGGAATTGACGGAAGTCGATTCGGACTTGGAAAACTAAAATTATGGCAAAAACGAAACTTTCCTAAAACGGCAAAAACAGCCTTTTCAGGAATTAAACGATGGAATTTAACTAAAAAAAGGGTATGCCTCACGACCAAAGGTAGTGATTTCTGAAGATCTCGCCGAAACGCATCAACTGTGAAAAATTCACATCATTCCGACTCTGTCGCCCGGACTAGTAGGAATGAAATGTCCTTTTTTCTTGGTCTTTTTCCTATCCAACCCCTCCATATATTGCAATGCCATGTAATCTAATACTGCTGCATCACTAAGGGTTTTATGAGCCAAACTTTTACCCCAAGTGTGGTTTCCACATACTACTTCGTGTATGCTTGCAGGATCTTATCTCTCTCGACCTGACCAACACACCTTTGTAGAGCCTTTGCAAACCCCCTTCTGTAAAGTTCTCCCCCTACTATTGAATACTGGGCAGCCCTGTACGTAATACATTTTACTTCAACCATATCTTCAGGAAGTGTGCCATCTTCTAAGTATTTCTCTGATCGGGATCATCCAGGTGACCTGTCCTTTATTGATTGCTTTGATTGTCAATTCTTCTTCTTCTTCTTCCTTGATGCCGGGTTTCCTAAGATGGGCCACCGAGATTGTCTTGGACCGTATGCCAATGGTCGCCGATGCAAGTCTTGATAGGGTATCAGCCTTCTTATTCTTCTCTCTTGGGATTTGAGCGATTTTGTAGTTGATTTCTGCAACTGACCAACATAGGCAATCAACAGATCATCCCATCAAGTTCATATCTAGAAGGCAACCACATACCCTTAAATTTAAGATTAAGCCTGGTATATTTTATATTATTTTACCTCTGCAGCAGCTTTTTAGACCAATGCAAAGAAATCATTTTCATAAATAATGTTTCAATTTGAAACAGTTGATTAAGCCAGGTTCATGTTAGTTATGTTATGTTTTTATTTAGGTCCTGGAGCGGGTAGCATGGATGGTCGGACAAAAAGGATTTCTTCACTCCTATTCCATCCATTTTTGCCCCTTGCTCTCTCCATTCAACAGACACTGTTCTTACAGCCAGCAGTTGTGAATATTCACTTCCAGAGATAAATATTTTTTTTAGGTGTCCTAGCATTCAAATCTGTAGATTTGATTTTTGTTAATTTATATAGTGTACATACATAAACATTTTGTAACATTTGAATGAAAAGATAAATATTTGTAATCAATTTTTGATAAAGTAATTAGACCATGGGAAGATGTGTTGGTCATATTAAATCTTTTCTTTGATGAGGTTATTGCCAATCCATAACAGCCTCTAAAAGCATTATTTGTTTACCAACGTTGTTAGGTTGTGTTCTTTTTTGACCAGATTCCTGGAGCTTGTTAAGTATTCAAACTCAGGGTTTCCACATACAATATAAACAAGTCATACATGGGCATGTTTCCTCCATAACAAAACTGCAGCCATCCATTCCATTACTTGAACAAATGCAAGAGTTGGATGCCTTATTTGTGGGCTAGCTACCTGATTAATATTTTATATAATATTATTTCTTGTCCAAATAACTTATACATTGGAAGTCACAAACTTTCCATGGTTTCAAAATTATAGAAGAATTAATTGATACTCTTTCAGCTGCTGGTGATTTGGAGAGAGAGCCAACTAACAAACACAAGTATTGCATCCTGTTGTGGGTTGTTGAAGGCCACACGGTTGTCATTGTTAGTTAGAGAGGGCGGTTTGCATGGATGAAAAAGGGACTAATAAAAACATTAACCACTGTCATCCCGTATTGATTTCCAATTCAAGGTTGCTTGAACTTGAACTACTAGTAAGTGCTATCTTATAACAAATATCAGCCAAAAATGTACGAGGAGACAGGTTGCTTTGATCCCAACTCCATGGCAGAAGATGCAGTACAAGAGAATAAGGAACTCGAACTTCAAAACCAACTGTCCTTCAACATGGACAACAGCAATAACACCAACCATTTGATGCAACACGACCCAAATCAGTCGAATTGGGATACCAGTGTTCAGGTTCTCACATACCAGAGAAGACATGATCATATTGATTTCAACCATATTTCCCAAGATGACCAACAGCATTGTAATATCAATGTTTCCTCTTCATTTTCACCAACTACACCAGACCTTCTCAATCTCTTACACTTGCCCAGATGTACAGCCTCAAATTCATCCATCTCCTTTGCAAATCCAAACCAAACTCCATCTGTGTATGACCCCTTATTTCATTTGAACCTTCCTCCACAGCCGCCCTTGTTCAGGGAGTTATTCCAATCTATTCCACATGGTTACAGCTTGCAAAATTCCTTGTTTGGGGATGAGAGAGACACAATTGGAGGAGCTGACCTGGAGTTCAGTAGAGAAATTGCTTGTATTGGTAGAGGAGGAAGGGAAGCTGGAGGAGGAAAGATTAAAAAACACTTTGCTACCGAGCGCCAGAGGAGAGAACAGTTGAATGATAAGTACAAGGCTTTGAGGAGTTTGGTTCCCAACCCCACCAAGGTAAATATAAAATACTCAGCTCCTTCCTATTATATTATAAATCTTTATTTCAGTTTGATGATAAAATAAAATCACTCTGCATAGACTGATAGAGCTTCAGTGGTGGGGGATGCTATTGACTATATCAAAGAGCTTTTGAGAACATTGAATGAGCTAAAATTACTGGTGGAGAAAAAGAGGTGTGGTAGGGAAAGGAGCAAGAGACACAAAACAGAGGATGATGGTGCAGGGGATGTTGAGAGCTGTAACATGAAGCCTCTTGGTGACCCAGACCAGTCCTATAATTATGGATCTTTAAGGAGCTCTTGGCTTCAGAGGAAATCTACGGATACGGAAGTTGATGTTCGTATCATTGACGATGAAGTAACCATCAAACTCATCCAACGAAAGAAAATCGATTGCTTGTTGTTCATTTCCAAGGTTCTCGACCACCTTCAGCTGGATCTTCATCATGTTGCCGGTGGCCATATTGGTGATTACTACAGTTTTCTCTTCAACACCAAGGTGCGCCATTCATTTTATGCTTTGTGGGTTTTTTTTTTGGGCATTATAGTTATATATATATATATATATATTTATTTATTTTGAATTTTGTAGATACTTGAAGGTTCTTCTGTTTATGCTGGTGCCGTCGCCAACAAGCTCATTGAGGTTATGGACAGACAATATGCAGCTGTTCCACCTACCAGTAGTTATTAGGATTGAACATCATCCTACTATTACTACAAGTTAACATTTCTCTTAGTACATCTAAGATGGTTAATACTAGTAACTTAATAAATCTACCAGCACTATGACTATTTCTATTTTGAAGAATTTATGGTTTGTTTGAGTTGTGACCATAAAATTTTCTAGGTAGATAGGTGTTGATGTTGCAATATGAGGGCAGTTTTTCAATTATGCAATTTGGATGCTCTTTCACTGTTTTCTGGTAAATTATCTTTGACACACAAATGAAACATTATTGAGTAAATTGGATTTTAAATTGAATGTTTTAAACAGGGCGTCCGCAGACTCGTCTCATCAGCTCATCAAGTATTTGGAAAATCCAGACATTCACCTGTACGGCTGTAATTGTTTACAGAGATATTATCAATTTCCCCCCTAACGTTTGTATCAACGTCGTTTTACCCCCTCTAGTTTCAGAATTAGCCATTTTCCCCCTTACCGTTATCCATCCGCTAAAAAGGATGGTCTGACTGTTAAGTGAACGCGCTTTTTGTGTCATCGGCAAATCGCGAATTCAAAAGAAATTTATAATAAGTCATAGCAATGTGCTCTAATGTTTTCAAAACAAGTACAGCGACAAGCGAAGGTATCGTCCACAGGGAAAGGGAAATTAAATGGCTAAAACTAGTTAACTACTATTAAAGTAAAACAAAGCATGAAAAAGTAAATATCAATGGTTGATTTGAAAAGTTAATAACTACAATGCAACTACAATTAAACTAGTTAATCTAACATACAATTAGTGTATAGGATTACCACTCACTTAGGATTTTCCATGAATGCACATCTATCAAATTAAGAGACTAACCTCTTTATAAAGTCACCAACCTAGATGGTATAGTATTGGGGCTTAACCTCTGACAAGCAATCAACCTAGAGTGTATAGAATTGATTACCCGATTGAGATTAGTTAAAGATTGAGATTGTTAAGTCCGGGTCTCACTTGACGAGGGTACTCTTGTTTGACCCTTCAGTTCAAATGAGCTAAAGAAAACCAAGTAGAGTGTATACCTAGTCAACTACTCAATTAATTCCCTCAATCAATTAGCAAAGAGAGGAGTGTACAATCAATGACAACCAATTAAGAGAAGCAATTAAAACAATGAATGAAACATAATTGATAGATTTATAGAAAAGATAAAGTTCATTACAAACCCTAACATCCACAAGTGTTCACATCAATCCCTTAGTGGGATATTTAGTTAGTCATGACAAATACAAGCAAATAATTAGGAGAAGAGTGATAGAAAAGACCTATGTAGAGATTTCATTCCCTAAAGCTTGAATCCAATCTCCAAGTGTCCTTGAGTGGATAGGTGGGAGAGATTACTAGATCTCGGTTAGTGGTTAGTGATGTAAGAGAGAGAAAAGAGTGTTCTTGGAAGAGGGTAGTAGTGTGCACATCCCCCTTTCGAAATAAGAACAAGATATATTTATAGAGTTCCCAAAATTAGGTCTGAAATGCTGATATGGCGAGCTGGAACCCATAGTGTGAAGGTAGGTACCCGCGCAGTGGCCCGCATACATCCTCTTCAGTGGCTTCCACTTTAGTTCGCTGGTAGCTACGCTGGTACGACCCACGTTGTATCAGCAAACTGAGCACTTTGGTTTTTCTTGAGGATTTCTGATTTTCGATTCATGGGTTGATGCGCTGGTGCGACTAGCAAAGTTCTGAAGCTTGGGAGTGTGCGGGTACATGTGCGCGGGTAGGGTACCCGCGCACACACCAGTGCACTGCTACTATCTTTTTGCTTCATTTTGCTTGTTTTCTGCCCGAATCTTCCACTTTCTTCTCCAAGACTGGGATTACGCCTATTTCCTGCAAATATGATAAAAAGAGCCCGTAAGAAACGAAAACATGCAAAAAACAAGACAATGGATAAGGAAACGAGGGCCAAAATATATAACAAATTTTGCACGATCATTAAGTTTAAGGGTAGTTTGGTAAATTGATAATAAATTATATATTTTCCCATTTAAAAATTAAGAAAAAAATTCTCTCTCCTCTCACTTTTCTCTCTCGCTCAATCTCTCTCACTCGATCACCACAGTCCATATCAATCCACCGTCCATATCTGTCCACCGTCTACCGTCCAAAACACCACACCAGTCCACTGTCTCTCTCACACACCACCATCTCCTCCCTTCCCACCACCAAAGGAGACACAGTGTTGCGCTCCCCCAAAGAGGTTATAACCCAAACCCAACGAGCCATATCGATATCCTTGACCCTGTTCGCATAACCAAAACCATGCTCACGCTTACTCTTCAAAAGCGTTGGCAAGTAAAAATTCGAGAAAAAACCGCCTCAAAAGAGATCAACAAAGCACTACTAGCCCACCAAACCGAAATTCGAGGGAAAATCCGAGTCACAGAACCCTTAAAAGGTCAAAATTTCTGAAAGGTAATCTTACGGCCAAATGACAAAGTAGACATGAAGTTGCGCTCACCAAAAAATTTAAAACCTAGACCCCAATGAGCCGCAGTGTTCTCTACGACCACGATTGCACAACCGAATCCATGCTCACGCTTACTCTTCGAAAGCGTTGGCAAGACAAAATCTGAAAAAAAAAACCGCCCCAAAAGAGATCAACAAAGCACTAGTAGCCCACCAGACCTAAAATCCGAGGGACAAAATGAATATCCGAGGGACAGACAGAAATTCTAAGGGACAATCCGAGGCAAAGTACCCTTAAAGTGTCAAAAATTCTAAAAGGTAACCTTACCGCAAAATTAGAATTAGACACGGTGTTTTGCTCCTGAAAGTGGTTAAAACACAAACCCCAACAAACCACAACGATATTCGTGACCACGCTTGCACAACCGAAGCTGTGCTCAAGCTTACCAGACCAAAAATCTGAGAAAAACCGCCTGAAAATATATCAACAAAGAACTAATAGCCCACCAGACCAAAAATTCGAGGGACTATCCTAGGCACAGTACCCTCAAATGGTCATAATTTCTGAAAGGTAACCTTACGGCCAAATGAGAATGTAGACACAGTGTTGCGCTCCCCCAAAGAGGTTACCCAACGAACCGCTGCGATATCCGTGACCACGATCGCACAACCGAAGCCGTGCTATTGCTCACTCCTCTAAAGCATTGGCAAGTCAAAACCAGAGAAAAAACCGCATCAAAAGAGATCAACAAAGAACTACTAGACCACTAGACTGAAAATCTGAGGCAAAGTACCCTTAATGGGTCTTAATTTTTGAAAGGTAATCTTATGGCCAAATGTGAAAGTAGACTCAGTATTGTGCTCCCCCAAAGAGGTAAAAACCCAAACCCCAAAGAGGTGCAGCGATCTCCGTGACCACGATCGCACAACCGAAGCCGTGCTCACGCTTACTCTTTGAAAACATTGGCAAGTCAAAATCTGAGAAAAACCATCTAAAAGGAGATCCACAAAGCACTACAAGCCCACCAGACCGAAAATCTGAGGCACAGTACCCTTTAAGGGTTCTAATTTCTGAAAGGTTACCTTACGGCCAAATGAGAAAGTAGACATAGTGTTGCGCTTCCCCAAAGAGGAAAAAACCCAAGCACAACAAGCCGTAGCGATATCCTTAACCATGTTCGTACAACCGAAATCGTGCTCATGCTTACTCTTCAAATGTGTTGGCAATTAAAAATCCGAGAAAAAACCGCCTCAAAAGAGATCAATAAAGCACTACTAGCCCACTAGACTGAAAATCCGAGGCAAAGTACCCTTAAAGGGTCTTAATTTCTGAGAGGTAACCTTACGGCCAAATGATAAAGTGGACATAGTGTTGCGCTTCCCCAAAGAGGTTAAAACCCAAACCCCAAAGAGGTGCAGCGAGCTCCGTGACCACGCTAGCACAACCGAAGTCGTGCTCACGCATACTCTTCAAAAACATTGGCAAGTCTAAATCCGATAAAAGCCGCCTCAAAAGAGATCCACAAAGCACTACTAGCCCACCAGACCGAAAATCCAAGGCACAGTACCCTTAAAGGGTCCTAATTTCTGAAAGGTTACCTTATGGCCAAACGAGAAAGTAGACACAGTGTTGCGCTCCCCCAAAGAGGTTATAACCCAAACCCAACGAGCCGCATCGATATCCTTGACCACATTCGCACAACCGAAGCAGTGCTCACTCTTACTCTTCGAAAGCGTTGGTAAGTAAAAATCTAAGAAAAACCGCCTCAAAAGAGATCAACAAAGAACTACAAACCTACTAGACCAAAAATTCGAGGGACTAACCTAGTCACAGTACCAATAAAGGGTCATAATTTTCGAAAGGTAACCTTATGGCCAAATGAGAATGTAGACACAATGTTGCCCTCCCCTAAAGAGGTTACCCAACGAGCCTTAGCGAGCTCCGTGACCACGATCGTACAACCGAAGCCGTGCTATAGCTTACTCTTCTAAAGCATTGGCAAGTCAAAATCACAGAAAAAACCGCTTCAAAAGAGATCAACAAAGCACTACTAGCCCACTAGACAGAAAATCCGAGGCAAAGTACCCTTAATGGGTTTTAATTTCCGAAAGGTAATCTTACGGCCAAATGCGAAAGTAGACACAGTGTTGCGCTTCCCCAAAGAGGTTAAAACCCAAAACCCAAACCCAAAAGAGGTGCAGTGATCTCTGTGACCACGATCGCACAACCGAAGCCCTGCTCATGCTTACTCTTCGAAAACTTTGGCAAGTAAAATTCCGAGAAAAAACCGTCTCAAAAGCCATAAAGCACTTCTAGCCCACCAGACCGAAAATCTGAGGCATAGTACCCTTAAAGGGTCCTAATTTCTGAAAGGTTACCTTACGGCCAAATGAGAAAGTAGACACAGTGTTACGCTCCCCCAAAGAGGATAAAACCCAAGCCCAACGAGCCGTAGCGATATCCTTGACCATGTTCGCACAACCGAAACAGTGCTCATGCTTACTCTTCAAAAGCATTGGCAAGTAAAAATTCGAGTAAAAACTGCCTCAAAAGAGATCAACAAAGCACTACTAGCCCAGCAGATCAAAAATCCAAGGGACAGTAAGAGGCACAGTACCCTTAAAAGGGTCATAATTTCTGAAAGGTAACCTTACGGCCAAATGAGAAAGTAGACATAGCTCAAAGAGGTTAAAACCCTCACACAACCGCAGTGGTCTCCATGACAACGCTCACACAACCGAAGCCTTGCTCACGCTCACTCTTCGAAAGCGTTAGCAAGTCAAAATTAAAAAAAAAACCGTCTAGAAAGAGATCAACAAAGCACTACTAGCCCACCAGACCAAAACTCCAGGGGACAATCCGAGGCACAGTACCCTTAAACGGTCATAATTTCCAAAAGGCAACCTTACCGCCAAATGCTAGAGTAGACACAGTGTTGCACTCCCCCAAAGAGGTTACAACCCAAACCCCAACGAGCCGCAGCAATCTCCGTGATCACGCTCGCACAACCAAAGTCGTGCTCACGTTTACTCTTTGACAACGTTGGAAAATAAAAATCCGAGAAAAAACAACCTCAAAAGAGATCAACAAAGCACTACTAGCCTACCAGACTGAAAATCTAAGACTCAGTACCCTTAATGGGTCATAATTTCTGAAAGGTAACCTTATAGCCAAATGAGCAAGCAGACACAGTGTTGCGCTCCCCCAAAGTGGTTAAAACACAAACCCTAACGAGCAACAGAGATCTCCGTGACCACGATCGTACAACCGAAACCGTGCTCGCGCTTACTCTTCGAAAGCGTTAACAAGTCAAAATCCGAGAAAAACAACAAAGCACTACTAGCCCACCAGATCAAAAATCTGAGGGACAATCCGAGGCACAGTACCCTTAAAGTTTAGTAATTTATGAAAGGTAACCTTACGGCCAATTAAGCAAGTAGACACAGTGTTGCACTCCCCCAAAGTGGTTAAAACACAAACCCCAACGAGCCGCAGCAATCTCCGTGACCATGATCGCACAACCGAAACTGTGCTGACGCTTACTCTTCGAAAGCGTTGACAAGTCAAAATCCGAGAAAAACCCGCCTCAAAAGAGAACAACAAAGCACTACTAGCCCACCAGATCGAAAATTCGAGGGACAATCCGAGGCACAGTACCCTTCAAGTTTCATAATTTACGAAAGGTAACCTTACGGCCAATTGGGCAAGTAGACACAGTGTTGCGCTCCCGCAAAGTGGTTAAAACACAAACCCCAATGAGCCGCAGCGATCTCCGTGACCACGATCGTACAACCGAAACCGTGGTGACGCTTACTCTTCGAAAGCGTTGACAAGTCAAAATCCGAGAAAAAACCACCTCAAAAGAAAACAACAAAGCACGACTAGCCCACTAGATTGAAAATCCGTGGGACAATCCAGCGCACAATACCCTTAAAGTTTCATAATTTACGAAAGGTAACCATACGGCCGAATGAGAAAGTAGACACAGTGTTACGCTCCCTCAAAGAGGTTAAAACCCAAACCCTAACGAACCGCATCAATCTCCATCAGCACGCTTAGACCACCGAAGCTGTGCTCACGCTTACTCTTCGAAAGCGTTGGTAAGTTAAAATTAGAAACAAAACCGCCTCAAAAGAGTTCAACAAAGCACTACTAGACCACCAGACCGAGTTCCTATGTGATGAAACCCAACAAAAACTAGGGGGAGGCAACCTTACGGCCAAATGAGAAAGTGGACACATTGTTGCGCTCCCCCAAAGAGTTGAAAACCCAAACCCTAACGAGCGGAAGCGATCTTCGTGACCACGCTAGTAGAACCGAAGCCGTGCTCATGCTTACTTGTCAAAAGCATTTGCAAGTTAAAATCCGAGAAAAAACCGCCACAAAAGAAATCAACAAGCACTACTAGTCCACTAGACCAAAAATCCAAGGCAAAGTACCCTTAAAGGGTTTTCATTTCCTAAAGGTTACCTTACGGCCAAATGAGAAAGTTGACACAGTGTTGCGCTCTGATCGTGCCTAAATTGTTGTATATTTCGGCCCGTATTCCTAATCCTTTGTCTCGTTCTTGTGTGTATTTTCTATATATCTTATGTCTAATAGGCTCGTTGGTGCTAATTGCTGGCAATAGATGTAATTCTGGTGTTAAAAGCTAATTGCGGTGGTTCAGGCAGAAAAGGGGCAAAAGGAAAGACAAAGGATCATAAGCAGCTCTACAGTGCGGGTCGCAACCGCACTCCAACAGCACTCCTTCCCACAGCCGGGACCTGAATCATGAAGAAAAGATAAAGTGCGGGTCAAGTGCGGGTCATCCAACCGCACTCCACCCGAACTGTTGCTCAAGACAGAGAGTTGGGTTTGCACCTGACGTTAAAGTGTGGGTAGAGTGCTGGTCATCCAACCGCACTCCACCCGCACTGTTGCCAAAACCAGAGAAGCTGATTCGTACCTGACAGATAAAGTGCGGGTCAAGACAGAATTGGATTCATTAAAGTGCGGGTCAGCCAACCGCACTCCACCTGCACTACACCCGCACTCCACCTGCACTACACCCGCACTCTACGCTCGACAGCTTCTGTTTTCAAGCTTAAGTGACCTATTTTTCCATCCCCTATAAATAGAAAAGCAGCGGAACGAACCAAACAACTCCCATCTCTCCCAACACTTGTAGTCTAAGCTAGAAACACATCTCCCTATCATCCAAACCATCTCTACTCCATCAAAGGCAACTAGGAGACTTGGATTCAAGCTTCAAGGAAGGAGATCAATCTTCAAGGGTTTTCTCTTTACACTCTCTCTTAGTTTATTGGTTTGTAATAGAACATGAGTAGCTAAAGTACCCCAATATGGGGTTGATAATATTTGTTTGATGGATACTTGGGGTTTGTAAATAAACTCTATGTGTTATATTTATTCTATCTCTATGTTTTATTCCATTGCTTGAATTGATTTCCATTATTGTTTGCTTGGATACACCTTCTTTGCATGATTGATTTGGATTACTTGAGTAGGCAATTAGGTTGTCTAATGCTCCATTGAATGGAAGGATTTCTGAAAATCTGGCTCTACAACCATGCCCTTAATCTAATCTTAAATTAGTGGTTTTCACTATACACCCTAGGTTAGCCACTTGTGAGAGAATTAGAAGCATCCACTATACTTTAGTGATTTTACGAGAACTAACCTTCGAGTAGAATTCGGTTGATAACCTCGAACTTCATCCAATTTCAAACGGGTGGCCTTCACTATACATCCTAGGTCGGCCACATGTGAGGGAATTGGAAGCCATCACTATACACCCTAGGATGGCTACATTAGTAATAGGTTGAGCCATAGCTAGATAGATGAGCATTCATGGAACAAGTCCCGATTGAGTAATTAGCCATTGTTGGTTTCTTATGAGGGATTAATCGCTAGTAGGAGGTCTTCGCTATACACCCTAGGTTGACCTCTTGCTAGAGATATATACCAACACTATACACCCTAGGTTGGTTACATTTGTCAATATGTGCTTAATTGAGAGTTTGTTGCAATTGCCCCAATATTCACTTACGAGTCCATCAACTCCGTAGTTCCATCATCATTCATTCATCACTCCATTGTCATCCCATTTTATTTGCTTTCATAGTTTAGTTTCTATTGTATTTTCATTCACCATCACTTTACTTTTATGCATACTAGTTATATTAATCCTAATCTTATCACCGCTACCCCGATTTAAGTGGACGACACCTGTGCTTACTGCTTTACTTGTATTTCTACTTGTGAACGCATCGCATAGGTTTTATAAATTGTTTTGACGGACGGTTTCTTAACGGAAAAAATCTTCCCATCACGCTCCCCCAAAGAGGTTAAAACCCAAACCCTAAAGAGGTGTGGCGATCTCTGTGACCACGCTAGCATAACCGAAGCCGTGCTCACTCTTACTCTTGAAAGTATTGGCAAGTCAAAATCCACCTCAAAAGAGATCAACAAAACACTACTAGCCCACTAGACCGAAAATTTGAGGCAAAGTACCCTTAAAGGGTCTTCATTTCCTAAAGGTAACCTTACGGCCAAATGAGAAAGTTGACATAGTGTTGCGCTCCCCCAAAGAGGTTAAAACCAAAACCCTAAAGAGGTGTGGTGATCTCTGTGACCACGCTAGCATAACCGAAGCCGTGCTCACTCTTACTCTTCGAAAGCATTGTCAAGTCAAAATCCGAGAAAAAACCGCCTCAAAAGGGAACAACAAAGCATTACTAGCCCACCAGATCGAAAATCTGAGGGACAATCCGAGCCACAGTACCCTTAAAGTTTCATAGTTTATGAAATGTAACCTTACGGCCGAATGAGAAAGTAGACACAGTGTTGCGCTCCCTTAAAGAGGTTAAAACCCAAACCCTAAAGAGCCGCAGTGGTCTCCGTGAGCACGCTCACACCACCCAAGCCGTGCTCACGCTTACTCTTCGAAAGTGTTGGAAAGTCAAAATCCGAAACAAAACTGCCTCAAAAGAGATAAACAAAGCACTACTAGCCCACCACACAAAAATTCCGATGGACATTCCAAGGCACAGTACCCTTAAAGGGTCATAATTTATGAAAGATAGCCTTACAGCCAAATGAGAAAGTAGACACAGTGTTGGGCTCCCCCAAAGTGGTCAAACCCAACCCCAACAAGCCGCAGCAATATCGTTGACCACGCTCACACAACCGAAGCCGTGTTCACGCTTACTCTTCAAAAATGTTGGCAAGTCAAAATTTGAGAAAAACTACCTCAAAAAAGATAAACAAAGCATGACTAGCCCACCAGACAAAAAATTTGAGGGACAATGAGAGGAATAGTATCCTTAAAGGGTCATAATTTCTGAAAGGTAACCTTACCGCCAAATGAGAAAGTAGACACAATGTTGCGCTATCCTAAAGAGGTGATAACCCAAACCCTAACGAGCGGCATCGATCTCCGCGACCGCTCTCTCACAACCGAAGCCCTGCTCATGCTTACTCTTCGAAAGCGTTTGCAAGTCAAAATCGAAGGAAAAACCGCTTCGAAAGAGATCACGAAGGAATACTAGCCCACAAGACCAAAAATCTGATGCATAGTACCCTTAAACTGTCTTAATTTCTGAAAGGTAACCTTACCGCCAAATGAGAAAGTAGACATAGTGTTGCACTCCCCCTAAGAGGTTAAAGCCAAAACCCCAAAGAGCCTCAGCAATCTCCATGACCACGCTCGCACAACCGAAGCCGTGCTTACGCTTACTCTTCTAAAGCGTTGGCAAGTCAAGATACGAGAAAAAACCACCTCAAAAGAGATCAACAAAGCACTACTAGCACACCAGACCAAAAATCTGAGGGACAATCAAAGGCACAGTACCATTAAAGGGTCATAATTTCCGTAAGATAACCATCCGGCCAAATGAGAAAGTAGACACATTGTGGCGCACCCCCAAAGTGGTTGAAACCCAAACCTCAACAACCCATGGCGATCTCCGTGACAAAGCTTGCAGAACCTAAGTCGTGCTCACACTTACTCTTCAAAAGCGTTGGCAAGTCAAAATCCGAGAAGTAATGGCCTCAAAAGCTATCAACAAAGTGCTACTAGCCCACTAGACCAAAAATCCGAGGGACAATCCGAGGCACAGTACCCTTAAAGGGTTATAATTACTGAAAGGTAACCTTACAGCCAAATGCAAAAGTAGACAGAGTGTTGCACTCCCCCAAAGAGGTTAAAACCCAAATAATAACAAGCCGCACCAGTAACTGTGACCACGCTCACACAACCGAAGTCGGGCTCACGCTTACTCTTCTAAAGCGTTGGTAGGTCAAAATCCAAAAAAAAAAATTGGCGTCAAAAGAGATCAATAAAGCACTACTAGGAGACCAGACCAAAAATCCGAGGGACAATTCGAGGCACAGTACCATTAATGGGGCATAATTTCTGAAAGGTAACCTTACAGCCAAATGAGAAAATAGACACAGTGTTGTGCTCCCCCAAAGAGGTTAAAACTCAAACCCCAACGAGCCGCAGTGATCTCCGTGACCACACTCGGCTCACGTTTACTCTTCTAAAGCATTGGCAAGTAAAAATCAGAGAAAAAAACACCTCAAAAAAGATCAACAAAGCACTGCTAGCCCACCATACAGAAAATCTGAGGGACAATCTGAGGCACAGTACACCTAAAGGTCATAATTTTCGAAAGATAACCTTACGGCCAAATGAGAAAGTAGACTTAGTGTGGCGCTCCCCCAAAGTGGTTAAAACCCAAACCCCAACAAGCCACTGTGATCTCCGTGACCACGCTCCCACAACCTTAGCCGTGCTCATGCTTACTCTTTGAAAGCGTTGGCCAGTCAAAATCCGAGAATAACCGTATCAAAAGCGATCAAAAAGCACTACTAGCCCACTAGACCAAAACTCTGAGGGAAAATCCGAGGCACATTACCCTTAAAAGGTCATAATATTCAAAAGGTAACCTTATGGGCAAATGAGAAAGTAGACACAGTGTTGCACTCCCCCAAAGTGGTTAAAACCCAAACCCCAACAAGCCGCAGAGATCTCCGTGACCACGCTCGTACAACCTAAGTCGTGCTCACGCTTATTCTTCCAAAGCGTTGGCAAGTCAAAATCGGAGAATAAACCGCCTCAAAAGAGATCAACAAAGCACTACTATCCCACCAGACCGATAATCTAAGGGACAATCCGAGAGACAATCCCAGGCACGGTACAATTAAAGGGTAATAATTTTTGAAATATAACCTTACGGCCAAATGAGAAAGTAGACACAGTGTGGCGCTCCCCCAAAGTGGTTAAAACCCAAACCCCAACAAGCCACAGCGATCTCCGTGACCACGCTCGTACAACCGAAGTGGTGCTCACGCTTACTCTTTGAAAGCGTTGGCAAGTAAAAATCCGAGAAGAAACTGCCTCAAAAGCGATCAACAATGCACTACAAGCCCACCAGACATAAAAATCCGAGTGACAATCTGAGGCAATGTACCCTTAAAGGGTCATAATTTTTGAAAGGTAACCTTACGGGCAAATGAGAAAGTAGACACAGTGTTGGGCTCCCCCAAAGTGGTTAAAACCGAAACCTACACAAGCCGCAGCGATCTCCTTGATAAGGCTCGCACAACCTAAGCGGTGCTCACTCTTACTCTTTGAAAGCGTTGGCAAGTAAAAATCTGAGAAGAAACTGCCTCAAAAGCGATCAACAATGCACTACAAGCCCAACAGACATAAAATCCGAGTGACAATCTGAGGCACTGTACCCTTAAAGGGTCATAATTTTCAAAAGGTAACCTTACGGGCAAATGAGAAAGTAGACACAGTGTTGGGCTCCCCCAAAGTGGTTAAAACCCAAACCCACACAAGCCGCAGGGATCTCCTTGACCAGGCTAGCACAACCTAAGCCGTGCTCACGCTTACTCTTCAAAAGCGTTGGCAAGTTTATATCCGAGAAAAAACTGCCTCAAAAGAGGTCAATAAAGCACTACTAGCCCACCAGACCAAAAATCTGAGGGACAATCCGAGGCACAGTACCCTTAAAGGGTCATAATTTTTGAAAGGTAACCTTACGTGCAAATGAGAAAGTAGACACAGTGTTGGGCTCCCCCAAAGTTGTAAAACTGAAACCCCAACAAGCCGCAACGATCTCCTTGACCAGGCTCGCACAACCTAAGTCGTGCTCACACTTACTCTTTGAAAGCGTTGGCAAGTAAAAATCCGATAAGAAACCACCTCAAAAGCGATCAACAATGCACTACAAGCCCACCAGACATAAAATCCGAGTGACAATCCGAGGCACAATACCCTTAAAGGGTCATAAATTTTGAAAGTTAACCTTACATGCAAATGATAAAGTAGACACAGTGTTGGGCTCCCCCAAAGTGGTTAAAACCCAAACCCACACTAGCCATAGCGATCTCCTTGACCAGGCTAGCACAACCTAAGCCGTGCTCACGCTTACTCTTCGAAAGCGTTGGCAAGTTAAAATCTGAGAAAAAACCGATTCAAAAGAGATTAACAAAGCACTACTAGCCCACCAGACCGAAAATCTGAGGGACAATCCGAGGCACAGTACCCTTAAAGCGTCATAATTTTTGAAAGGTAACCTTACTCGCAAAAGAGAAAGTAGACACAATGTTGGGCTCCCCTAAAGTGGTAAAACCCAAACCCCAACAAGCCGCATCGATCTCCTTGACCAGGCTCGCACAACCTAAGCCGTGCTCACTCTTACTCTTTGAAAGCTTTGGCAAGTAAAACTCTGAGAAGAAACCGCCTAAAAAGCGATCATCAATGCACTACAAGCCCACCTGACATAAAATCCGAGTGACAATCCGAGGCACAGTACCCTTAATGGGTCATAATTTTTGAATGGTAACCTTATGGCCAAATGGGAAAGTAGACAAAGTGTTGCGCACCCCCAAAGAGGTTAGAACCCAGACCCCAACGAGCCACAGCGATCTCTGTGACCACGCTCGCACAACCGAAGCCTTGCATATGCTTACTCTTCAAAAGCGTTTGCAATTCAAAATCCGAGAAAAACAGCCTCAAAAGAGATCAACAAAGTACTACTAGCCCACTAGACCAAAAATCTGAGGTACAGTACCCTTAAAGAGTCATAATTTCTGAAAGGTAACCTTATGGCCAAATGAGAAAGTAGACATAGTGTTGCGCTCCCCCAAAGAGGTTAAAACCCAGACCCAAAGAGCCGTAGCTATCTCTGTGACCACGCTGGTTTAACCTAAGTCGTGCTCACGCTTACCCTTCGAAAGCGTTGGCAAGTCAAAATCCAAGAAAAAAACACCTCAAAAGGGATCCACACACCACTACTAGCCCACCAGACTGAAAATCTTAGGGACAATCCCAGGATAGTACTTATAAAGGTTCATAATTTCCGAAAGGTAACCGTACGACCAAATGAGAAAGTAGACACAGTGTTGTGCTCCTAGAAAGTTGTTAAAACATAAACCCCAACTAGCCGCAGCGATCTCCCTGACCACGCTCGCACAACCAAAATCGTGCTCACGCTTACTCTTCAAAAGCGTTGGCATGTAAACAAAGCACTACTAGCCCACCAGCTTGAAAATCTGAAGGACAATCCGAGGCATAGTACCCCTAAAGAGTCATACGTTCCGATAGGTAACCTTATGGTAAAATGGGAAAGTAGACAAAGTGTTGCGCTCCCCTAAAGAGGTTAGAACCCAAACCCCAATGAGCCGTAGCTATCACTGATTAGCAGATTTTTGCCGTCAGAAAACTGTTCGTCAAAACAATTTATAAAACCTATGCAATGCGTTCACAAGTATAAATACAAGTAAAGCGGTAAGAACAGGTGTCGTCCACTGAGATCGGGGTAGCGGTGATAAGATTAGGATTAATATAACTAGTATGCATAAAAGTAAAGTGATGGTAAATGAAAATACAATATAAACTAAACTATGAAAGCAAATAAAATGGGATGACAATGGAGTGATGAATGAATGATGATGGAACTACGGAGTTGATGGACTCGTAAGTGAATATTGGGGCAATTGCAACAAACTCTCAATTAAGCATGTATTGACAAATGTAACCAACCTAGGGTGTATAGTGTTGGTATATATTGTTGGAACCCCGTTCACTGGTAACGCAGCGGAAATAGGTTTTAAAATTTTTATACATATCATAAACGATCTGGGACCAGTGAACTTAGGATCGCAATTCTTTTTTCTAGAACTAATACATACAATATGTAAACACAGAAAATTGTAATCAATATATTAAAAAGAAATTTAGAACCTTACCAACGTTTGGAGGCTCCTTCACTTCACGATATGCTCCTGGTCTATACCACTGATCTTCCTAGCTATTCCCGGAACTGGTAACTGCGTGTGGGCGCGTCATGTACTCAGGAACTTAGGAGGATATAGAGAGAATGAAGAAGAAACAATTTCTTCCAAGAGAAAAATACCTAGAACAATTCTAGGATGTTCAAAGAAAAATATATTATATTTTTTTATCCTTTCACTAGTTCACCCAGCACAAATATTTTTTTATTTTTTATTTTTTTTTGATCTCACGCACCCCTGTGCGTTTTTCACTTTTTGTTTCTCTTTCAAAAAAAATCACACGCACACTATCTCTCTTGTTTCTCCTTTTTGTGTTACACACAATATGAGTTTGTATCATATACAAACACTTGTGTATATCCTTTGTGTGCTGTATTTTTGTTATCAATATATATCATATATATATTATTATAACTAAAACTCTTTAATTGATATCTCTTTAGATTTTAAAAGATAATTAAATATTTATTTTGAATTTAAACATTTTAAATTCAATTTCAAATATCTAATTTAATAAAATAAAATAAGCATATTATCTTATTCTATTTAAAATCAAATATCAACTAACATCCTCCATTTAGTGATTAATAACAAAATTAAATAATCTTATTATTTAATTTATTTAATCACCATTATTCATTAATTAAATAATCTCATTATTCAATTATTTCCCGAAGAAATACATGTCACTTTCGTAACACAATTAATTGGACAATCCAATTAATTAACCGTGACCCTTGTTACCTAAATCGATCGGGCTAGTAAGGGGACCTAATGGACCTACAGTATTTTGAGCTCCAATAATCCTCGGAATTATTAATTAAACTCTTTAATTAATATTCTTTGATTATTAACTCCGGTGTTATTCCACTAAAAACTCGAAGCTGCACTCTCTCAACTGCAGACGTTTTTACACAGACCGATACAACTCGGTGTCCATCGATATAGCTATTACACATGGTGTGATCCTCCACAGTAGTTCATAATTAGAGCTGGGTCATACTGTCCGTTATACCCCTCTAATTACATATATCCTTTAAGTACCATTGATTCTCTAATAAACAGTAAATCCTATTTCCTCACGGAATTAGGAGAGCGCTCATATTGTCCAAGCCCCGAATCAACCCTTAAGGGAACTACCATCTACTTCTCACAGGAAGGAGTGGATTCCACTATTGTGTACATACCTTCCCAGCCATAAGCCAAACCGTAATCCCAACATACGGAGTATATTGATCAGGAATTGCATCTGACCTCACCCATGGTATATCAAACACCACGATCTAATCTGAAGGAGTCGATAAGACACTCAAGATTAAGATCACCCACATATAGCCATCATTAGTTGATATATATGAATCTCATCTGTAAACGGATCTTGGTGAGAGATTCATATAGATCATGGCCCAGTCCTATATGATCACATCATACAAGGTGCCTTCATTCCCATATCTCATATGAATGATTCAGGATAGAATCACCGTACATTACGGAATGGACCGCAGCTATAGATTAACCACCAATAAAGTACCCAGCTTTATTTGTTATCTATGGACTCTTTAGATTGCACGTCTCTTACTGTATCCATCCGTATATGACACTCATATACACAGTTCGAGATTACATCCGGCAATCGAGGATGTTAATATATGCACAAGTTATAAAATAAACAACACAACAAGAATGAATTGAACTTTTCTTTTTATTTATTTCATAAATCCATTTACAAAATACATCTTTAGGGCATAAACCCCAACATATATCTCTAGCAAGAGGTCAACCTAGGGTGTATAGCAAAGACCTCCTACTAGCGATTAATCCCTCCTAAGCAACCAACAATGGCTAGTTACTCAATCGAGACTTGTTCCATGAATGCTCATCTATCTAGCTATGGCTCAACCTATTACTAATGTCGCCATCCTAGGATATATAGTGATGGCTTCCAATTCCCTCACAAGTGGCCGACCTAGGATGTATAGTGAAGGCCACCCGTTTGAGATTGGTTGAGGCTTTAGGATATAAACCGAATTCTACTCGAAGGTTAGTTCTCGTAGAATCACTAAAGTAGCCAACCTAGGGTGTATAGTGGAGGCTTCTAATTCTCTCACAAGTGGCTAACCTAGAGTGTATAGTGAAAGCCACTAATTCAAGATTAGATTAAAGGCATGGTTATAGAGCCTGATTTTTGGAAATCTTTCCATTCAATTGAGCATTAGACAACCTAATTGCCTACTCAAGTAATCCAAATCAATCATGCAAAGAGGGTGTATCCAAGCAAATCAATAATGGAAATCAATTCAAGCAATGGAATAAAACATAGAGATAAAATAAATATAACACATAGAGTTTATTTACAAAGCCCAAATATCCATCAAACAAATAACATCAACCCCATAGTGGGGTATTTTAGCTACTTATGTTCTATTACAAACAGATAAACTAAGAGAGAGTGTAGAGAGAACCCTTGAAGATTGATCTCCTTCCTTGAAGCTTGAATCCAAGTCTCCTAGTTGCCTTTGATTGAGTAGAGATGGTTTGGATGGTAGGGAGATGTGTTTCTACCTTAGACTACAAGTGTTGGGAGAGATGGGGATGTTTTGGTTCGTTCCCATCCTTTTCTATTTATAGAGGATGGAAAAGTAGGTCACTTAAGCTTGAAACCAGAAACTGTCGCGCGCAGAGTGCGGGTGGAGTGCGGGTGAATTACCCGTACTGTACCCGCACTATATGGGTTTTCTTCATCTTCAGTTCTCTGATCTGGGCAACAGTGCGGGTGGAGTGCGGTTGGATTACCCGCACTTTACCCGCACTGTACTCGCACTCTGGTGTCAGTTGTAAATCAGCTCCTCTGTCTTGAGCAACAGTGCGGGTGGAGTGCGGTTGGATTACCCGCACTTTACCCGCACTTTAGTGTCAGGTGCAAATCAGCTCCTCTGTCTTGAGCAATAGTGCGGGTGGAGTGCGGTTGGATGACCCGCACTTGACCCGCACTTTAGTGTCAAGTACAAATCAGCTCCTCTGTCTTGAGCAATAGTGCGGGTGGAGTGCGGTTGGATGACCCGCATGTTACCCGCACTTTATCTTTCCTTCATGATTCAGGTCTCGTCTGTGAGAAGGAGTGTGGTTGGAATGCGGTTGCGTCCCGCACTTGACCTGGACTGTAGAGCTGCTTGTGATCCTTTGTCTTTCCTTTTGCCCATTTTCTGTCGGAACCACTGCAATTAGCTTCTAACACCAGAATTACATCTATTGCCTGCAATTAGCACAAACGAGCCTATTAGACATAAAATATATAGAAAATACACACAAGAATGAGACAAAGGAATAGGAATGAGGGCGAAATATACAACAATTTAGGCACGATCAAACACCCCCAAACCAAACCTTTGCTCGTCCTCGAGCAAACATAATATAAAACAAATAAGACACAAACTAAAAATGACTCGAACTAAGAACTTTCCTAGACACAAAGAAAAACTTGCTTCAGAACCAACTGGTAGAGAGATACGCAAAAGCAAATGGGAGTGAGGAATGAGCATATGCAAAATGTTCTAAACAACTCGAAGGCAGCCCAAGGGAAACTGGCACAACACGAATCCCACACTTAAATGCCCTCGCCTTAGAAACTACTCACTCTCACACCTCGAGCATAATTCGCTTCGACGCTAGGTTCTCACATTTATTCTCTCTTATCTTTCCTCTCAGAACCTAGGTTCACACTCATGCAACATGTATGCCAATGAATTTATGTAACTAAATCAACTTAGTTGCATACATTTAGTGTAGAATAAACGCTGTTTTCAGTGAGTGAGTCTCATGAAAGAATCATGTGTCATGAATGTGGATAGAGCATTCATTAACTAATATTCCCAATCTAGACATCCCCTAAGATAAACTAGGTCTTTTCCATTTGGTTGTAACGTGGCCACGGTGAATGCTGGTTAGAAGAATGAGAAATTTAGGCACAAGCACTAATCAACCAAGTTAAGGCAATACATTCTACACTTAAGCATTTAATTTCTCGTGCAACTCCACTTCCAAATACAATATGGCGTCCAAGCATACAATTAGACTCTACGTGCAATCTTTAACTACTCATGTTACCCATTTGAGTAGCATTTACAATTTACACAAGGCATTTGAAGCATATTTTTCTTTTGTTACTTTTTACTTCTTTTCTTTTCTTTTCTTTTCTTTTCATGCCTTTTTACTATGCACATTTTCACAACTCATTACTCTTGCCTAGGTACACGCCATTTATCAAATTAAAGCAAAACTTTACATTCCTAAGCCTCAACAAGATCAATTAAGAGAGGGTTTGCTAAGTGTTTAGGTTGCTTGGGTTATGGATAACGTGGGTGTAGAATGGAAAAGTCTATATGTGTTTGGCTTCAAAATTGGCTTGGGAGCACACATATTACGGGAATGGGAAGTATTTAGGCTTTCTTTTTGAGTGGCTACAAAACACACATTGCCTAATATCACTTCAAAGGATCAATCTACCAAGGGAGTAAAAGTTTCCGTCAAGCAGTCCACATATATGATCCATGTTCAATGACAAATGATGATTTTTGATGTAGTGAGAATATGCATGGTGTTTGAATAGTGTTTACAGATTTGAAAAACATTTTCCCTCAAATATACACGCTTTTGGCTTGTATTTGTGATCTCACAAAGGAAATCTCCACTATTAGAACAAGGCGCTTGAGCACCGAGTTCCCTAAACTTGGACACTAGAAGATGAGACTAGCCCATAAAGTGCAAGTGAGACCCGCCCATAAAGTGCAAGTGAGAGCCCTAAAGTTACTAAGAGTTATTGAATAAGCACTCAAAGCATACACACATTCGCCACAAACACTATGCTCCAGGTATCTCACCAAGCTAAATAAGCTCAAAAATTCTGGCTAAGCAGCAATTGTTTCGAAAATAAGACACAAAAATGACTCAAGACACAAAGACACAAAAATGACTCAAGACACAAAAGACGACTCAAAAAGGAGTCTACACCCCCAAACCAAAACCCAACATTGTCCTCAATGTTGAAAACAAGAGAATCCGGCCTAGCGGCATGCACCTAACATGACTCAAACAAACCTAGGCACTAATCAACCACAATCAATGCCCCAATAAAATAAAAATGACTTAAACAAGGCTCACAAAATAAAGGCAATTCATGCAATATATCATTGAAGCACAAGTCAAGCTTAACATCATGCATTTTATCAAAATTGATTGAATGGGGCATGAACAACCCCCAAACCGAATTAAACAATATAAAGCACATGTATTCATACTTGCACAAGAGCCTTCAGCTCTTTCATCCACAAATATAATCAATAGATTCAATGTGCAAATATCCGCAAAATATAGCATTCGAACAAATTATCCCAACATCACAGTTTATTGAATTTGAACAACATAAAACATAAAACATAAAACTAACTACATGCATCAAAATTATTCAATGGGATGCATTCATGGAGACGCTAGGGTCCTCTAAGGGTGGTTTGACCAAGTTAGGAAATTCTCTATTTTCACTACCACAATAAATTTAGGTGACTTCATTATCTTTTCCTTTTTCATGTTCCTATATAAGTGCACTTGGTCTTTCCTTACCCATATTTGCTTGACCCTAGGTGGACTCCATCTATTCCTAGGACCTCTAGTTTTCCTATGTTGATTTGGCTTGTAATTTTTAGCCTTAAAATGTTCTATCCTAGAATATGCATAGCAAAAGATATTAGAGTTAGAGGAACTCCCCTTTGATGCGTGGTCTTGAGGACGTTTGATTTGTTTCACTTGTAACGCCTTGACCTCTTCCTCCTTTTTGCTTAGTGCTACCTTTGATTTCTCTAAGGCATTGGCTTTTTGGTCAACCTCCATTTGCATCTTCATTGACTTGTGAGCTATCTCATCTTCAAAATATTTTGATTGCCTCGCTAAGTTCTCCAAATCCTTCGATGCGGTACTCTTTTCGGCTTCAAATCTCTCTATTCGTTCTTCCAATTCTTTGCTCTTGTCGGAGACTTCACCATTTGTCTTCTTAAGAGTACCATTCTCAACCCTGAGCATCTGCACTTCAAATAATAGTTTCTTGTTCAACTCTTGGAGATTACTCGCCTTTTCCATTCCCAAGGCTTCTCTCTCTTGAAGTGCTTCATTCTCTTCCTTCAACACACCCCTTTCCAACACTAGCTCTGTGCTCACGCTCATAAGCTCTTGGTTCATCTTGATCATCCTGTCCATCTCGTCCATTCTCTTGCTTCGCTCCACTTCAAATTCTATTCGGAGCTTATACATGTCTTCTTTTGAGAAATTAGAGGAATCCACCGGTTTGGTTGCTTTAACTTGGAAACAACTCTAATTTACCGGGGTGGACTGCTAGGCGGATTCGAGCATTTGGGTGGTTTTCTCTTCTATGAAGGCTTGAGCCTCTTGTAGAGAAGCTATCATCTGCTCAGTCTCTTGCACATGATTCTTCATGAAATTTCTTAGTTGATCTTCAACGGAATTTGACTGGAATGACGAGATGTAGGCATTCTCGTTAGGCTAGTAGCTTGACCATGAATTTTGCCAAAAGGAATCCATAGAGTCCTGAAACAAACAAAAACAAAAACTACCAAAGTAATAATAAGAAACTAACAAAACTAAAAATAACTAATAAACTAATAGTATTAAAACTAATCTAATCACTACTACGAACACCGATCCCCGGCAGCAGCGCCATTCGATGAGCAGATTTTTGCCGTCAGAAAACCGTCCATCAAAACAATTTATAAAACCTATGCAATGCGTTCACAAGTATAAATACAAGTAAAGCGGTAAGCACGGGTGCCGTCCACTGAGATCGGGGTAGCGGTAATAAGATTAGGATTAATATAACTAGTATGCATAAAAGTAAAGTGATGGTGAATGAAAATACAATATAAACTAAACTATGAAAGCAAATAAAATGGGATGACAATGGAGTGATGAATGAATGATGATGGAACTATGGAGTTGATGGACTCGTAAGTGAATATTGGGGCAGTTGCAACAAACTCTCAATTAAGCATGTATTGACAAATGTAACCAACCTAGGGTGTATAGTGTTGGTATATATCTCTAGCAAGAGGTCAACCTAGGGTGTATAGCGAAGACCTCCTACTAGCGATTAATCCCTCCTAAGCAACCAACAATGGCTAGTTACTCAATCGAGACTTGTTCCATGAATGCTCATCTATCTAGCTATGGCTCAACCTATTACTAATGTCGCCATCCTAGGATATATAGTGATGGCTTCCAATTCCCTCACAAGTGGCCAACCTAGGATGTATAGTGAAGGCCACCCGTTTGAGATTGGTTGAGGCATTAGGTTATCAACCGAATTCTACTCGAAGGTTAGTTCTCGTAGAATCACTAAAGTAGCCAACCTAGGGTGTATAGTGGAGGCTTCTAATTCTCTCACAAGTGGCTAACCTAGAGTGTATAGTGAAAGCCACTAATTCAAGATTAGATTAAGGGCATGGTTATAGAGCCTGATTTCTGAAAATCCTTCCATTCAATTGAGCATTAGACAACCTAATTGCCTACTCAAGTAATCCAAATCAATCATGCAAAGAAGGTGTATCCAAGCAAATCAATAATGGAAATCAATTCAAGCAATGGAATAAAACATAGAGATAAAATAAATATAACACATAGAGTTTATTTACAAAGCCCAAATATCCATCAAACAAATAACATCAACCCCATAGTGGGGTATTTTAGCTACTCATGTTCTATTACAAACAGATAAACTAAGAGAGAGTGTAGAGAGAACCCTTGAAGATTGATCTCCTTCCTTGAAGCTTGAATCCAAGTCTCCTAGTTGCCTTTGATTGAGTAGAGATGGTTTGGATGATAGGGAGATGTGTTTCTACCTTAGACTACAAGTGTTGGGAGAGATGGGGATGTTTTGGTTCGTTCCCATCCTTTTCTATTTATAGAGGATGGAAAAGTAGGTCACTTAAGCTTGAAACCAGAAACTGTCGCGCGCAGAGTGCGGGTGGAGTGCGGGTGAATTACCCGCACTATATGGGTTTTCTTCATCTTCAGTTCTCTGATCTGGGCAACAGTGTGGGTGGAGTACGGTTGGATGACCCGCACTTTACCCGCACTTTATCTTTCCTTCATGATTCAGGTCCCGTCTGTGAGAAGGAGTGCGGTTGGAGTGCGGTTGCGACCCGCACTTGACCCGCACTTGACCCGCACTGTAGAGCTGCTTATGATCCTTTGTCTTTCCTTTTGCCCATTTTCTGCCGGAACCACTGCAATTAGCTTCTAACACCAGAATTACATCTATTGCCTGCAATTAGCACAAACGAGCCATTAGACATAAAATATATAGATAATACACACAAGAATGAGACAAAGGAATAGGAATGAGGGCCGAAATATACAACAATTTAGGCACGATCAATCACCGTGTCCACCCTCGCACAACCGAAGCCGTGCTCATGCTTACTCTTCAAAAGCATATGCAATTAAAAAATCTGAAAAAAACCTCATCAAAAAAGATCAACAAAGCACTACTAGCCCTATAGACCAAAACTCCAAGGCACAGTACCCTTAAAGGGTTACAATATGCGAAAGGTAGCTTTACGGGCAAATGAGAAAGGAGACACAGTGTTGGGCTCCCCCAAAGTCATAAAACCCAAACCCCAACAAGCCGCAGCGATCTCCTTGACCAGGCTCGCACAACCTAAGCCGTGCTCACGCTTACTCTTGGAAAGCGTTGGTAAGTCTAAATCCGAGGAAAAACCTCCTCAAAAGAGATCAACAAAGCACTACTAGCCCACCAGACAGAAAATCTGAAGGATAATTCGACACACAGTACCCCTAAAGGGTCCTAAGTTCCGAAAGGTAACCTTATTGCCAAATGGGAAAGAAGACAAAGTGTTGCGCTCCCCCAAAGAGGTTAGAACCCCAACCCCAATGAGCGGTAGCGATCTCCGTGTCCACACTCGCACAACAGCAGCCGTGCTCATGCCTACTCTTTAAAAGAATTTGCAATTCAAAATCTGAGAAAAACTGCATCAAAAGAGATCAACAAAGCACTACTAGCCCAATAGACAAAAAATCTAAGGCACTGTACCCTTAAAGGGTAATAATTTCTGAAAGGTAATCTTACGGCCAAATGTGAAAGTAGACATAGTGTTGCGCTCCCCCAAAGAGGTTAAAACCCAAACCCAAGGAGCCGCAGTGATCTCTGTGACCACGCTTGCACAACCTAAGCCGTTCTCACGCTTACTCTTCGAAAGCGTTCGCAAGTCAACATCCAAGAAAAAACAACCTCAAAAGAGATCAACAAAACACTACTAGCCCACCAGACCAAAACTCTGATGGACAATTTGAGGCACAGTACCCTTAAAATGTTAAAATTTCCATAAGGTAACCTTATGGCCAAATGGGAAAGTAGACAAAGTGTTACGCTCCCCCAAAGAGGTTAGAACCCAAACCCCAATGAGCCGTAGCGATCTCCGTGACCACGCTCGTTTAACCTAAGTCGTGCTCGCGCTTACTCTTCGAAAGCTTTGGCAAGTTAAAATCCAAGAAAAAACCACCTTAAAAGAGATCAACATACCACTACTAGCCCACCAAATCAAAAATCAAAGGGACAATCCGAGGCATAGCACCCTTAAAACATCAAGATTTTCGAAAGGTAACCGTACAGACAAATGAGAAAGTAGACATAGTGTTGTGCTCCTATAAAGGGGTTGAAAATAAAATCCCAACGAGCCGCAACGATCTCCTTGACTACGCTCGCACAACCGAAACCGTGCTCACGCTTACTCTTCAAAAGCGTTGGCAAGTAAAAATAGGAGAAAAATTTCCTTAAAAGAGACAACACAAAACTACAAGCCCACCAGACCAAAAATCTGAGGGACAATCCGAGGCATAGTACCCTTAAAGGGTCATAATTTTCGAAAGGTAACCGTACGGCCAAATGAGAAAGTAGACACAGTGTTGTTCTCTTACAAAGTGGTTAAAACACAAACCCCAATGAGTTGCAGCGATCTCCCTGCCCACGCTCGCCGAACCAAAACCATGCTCACGCTTACTCTTCAAAAGCGTTGGCAAGTAAAAATTGGAGAAGAAATCGCCTCGAAAGCGATCAACAAAGCACTACAAGCCCACCAGACATAAAATTCGAGGGACAATCCGGGGCACATTACCCTTAAAGGGTCACAATTTGCGAAAGGTAACCTTACGCGCAAATGAGAAAGTAGACACAGTGTCCCCCCCCCCCCCCCCCCCCCCAAAGTGGTAAAATCCAAACCCTAACAAGCCGCAGCGATCTCCTTGACCAGGCTCGCACAACCTAAGCCATGCTCACGCTTACTCTTGGAAAGCGTTGGCAAGTCTAGATACGAGGAAAAATCATCTCAAAAGAGATCAACAAAGCACTACTAGCCCACCAGACCGAAAATCTGAAGGATAATCCGAGGCACAGTGCCCCTAAAGGGTCATAAGTTCCAAAAGGTAACCTTATGGCCAAATGGGAAAGTAGACAAAGTGTTGCGCTCCCCCAAAGAGGTAAGAACCCAACCTTCAACGAGCAGTAGAGATCTCTGTGTACACGCTTGCACAACCGAAACCGTGCTCATGCTTGCTTTTCAAAAGCATTTGCAATTCAAAATCCGAGAAAAACTGCATCAAAAGAGATTAACAAAGCACAACCCAACGATTACAAGAACCGTAAGGCCTGCGGAAAAATCAAGCCAGACCACACCAGAACCGCATCACGTGAAGAAAATACTTGGGACAAATTCCGATAGCCAACCATACAGTAAATCCGAGGGACAATCCAAGGCACATTACCCTTAAAGGGTGTCATAATTTCTGAAAGGTAACCTGATGGCCAAGTGAGAAAGTAGACACATCATTGCGCTCCCCCAAAGAGGTTAAAATGCAAACCCGAACGAGCTACTAGCGATCTCCGTGACCACGCTCGCACAGCCGAAGCCGTGCTCATGCTTACACTTCGAAAGCATTGGCAAGTCAAAATCCAAGGAAACATTGCCTCGCAAGAGACAAACAAAGCACTACTAGCCCACCAGATTCAGAGCCCATGAGGGCACCCATTAAATATCTCAAAGGGACGTGCCAAGTGAGAAAGTAAAAGAGCGTTGCGCTCCCCTAAAGAGGTTTAAAACCCAAACCCCAATGAGCTACTAGCAATCTTCGTGCTCGCACAGCTGAAGCCGTGCTCACGTTTACTCTTCGAAAGCATCGGCAAGTCGAAATTCACCCTCGAAAGAGACCAACATAGCACTACTTGCCCACCATAACGAGTGCCTGTGAGGGCACCCGTTAAGTATCTCGGAGCGACGTGCCAAGCGAGAAAGTAGACATAGCGTTGCGCTCCCCCAAAGAGGTTAAAACCCAAACCCCAACGAGATACTAGCGATCTCCGTGACCACGCTCGTACAGCCGAAGCCATGCTCACGCTTACTCTTCG
The DNA here is from genome assembly GCA_033220585.1 of Dipteronia sinensis. Classification (NCBI taxonomy): domain Eukaryota; kingdom Viridiplantae; phylum Streptophyta; class Magnoliopsida; order Sapindales; family Sapindaceae; genus Dipteronia; species Dipteronia sinensis. The sequence continues at coordinate 70,415,486 of CM065640.1, forward strand.
AAAGCATTGGCAAGTCAGAATACGAGAAAAAACCGCCTCGAATGAGACCAACAAAGCACTACCAGCCCACCAGACTGAGTGCCCGTGAGGGCACCCGTTAAATAACTCTAAGGGACATGCCAAGCGAGAAAGTAGAAACAGCGTTGCGCTACCCCAAAGAGGTTAAAATCCAAACCCCAATGAGCTACTAGCGATCTCCTTGACCACGCTTGCACAGCCGAAGCCGTACTGACGCTTGCTCTTCGAAAGCATTGGAAAGTCGAAATTCGAGGAAAAATCGCCTCAAAAGAGACCAACAAAGCACTACTAGCCCACCAGACCGAGTGCCCGTGAGGACACCCATTAAATATCTCGGAGCGACATGCCAAGTGAGAAAGTAGACACTGTTGGGGTTTATGCCCTAAAGATGTAATTTGTAAATTGATTTATGAAATAAATAAAAAGAAAAGTTTAATTCATTCTTGTTGTGTTGTTTATTTTATAACTTGTGCATTTATTAACATCCTAGATTGCCGGATGTAATCTCGAACTATGTATATGAGTGTCATAAACAGATGGATACAGTAAGAGACTTGCAATCTAAAGAGTCCATAGATAACAAATAAAGCTGGGTAGTTTATTTGTGGCTAATATATAGCTGCGGTCCATTCCGTAATGTATGGTGATTCTATCCTGAATCATTAATATGAGATATGGGAATGGAGGCACCTTGTATGATGTGATCATATAGGACTGGGCGATGATCTATATGTATCTCTCACCAAGATCCGTTTACTGATGAGATTCATATATATCAACTAATGATGGCTATATGTGGGTGATCTTAATCCTGAGTGTCTTATCGACACCTTCAGGTTAGATCGTGGTCTTTGATATACCATGGGTGAGGTCAGATGCAGTTCCTGATCAATATACTCCGTATGTTGGGATTACGGTTTGGCTTGTGGCTGGGAAGCTATGTACACAATAGTGGAATCCACTCCTTCTTGTGAGAAGTAGATGGTAGTTCCCTTAAGGGTTGATTCGGGGCTTGGACAATATGAGCGCTCTCCTAATTCCGTGAGGAAATAGGATTTATTGTCCATTAGAGAATCAACGGTACTTAAAAGATATATGTAATTAGAGGGGTATAACGGACATTATGACCCAGCTTTAATTATGAACTACTTTGGAGGATCACACCATGTGTAATAGCTATATCGATGGACACCGAGTTGTATCGGTCTGTGTAAAAACGTCTACAGTTGAGAGAGTGCAGCTTCGGGTTTTTAGTGGAATAACACCGGAGTTAATAATCAAGGAATATTAATAAAGAGTTTAATTAATAATTCTGAGGATTATTGGAGCTCAAAATACTATGGGTCCATTAGGTCCCCTTGCTAGCCCGATCGATTTAGGTAACAAGGGTCACGGATAATTAATTGGAAAGTCCAATTAATTGTGTTACGAAAGTGACACATGTCAGTAGTTGATTGAGTAATTGGATTATTCAATTGATTAAAATGATAATTATGACAATTAAATAATAAGATTATTTAATGATGTAATTAGTCATATATGGAGGGTTTCATTTGTTATTTATTTTGAATATGAGATAATGAGATTATCTCATATATTAAATAAAATAAATTGATATATATTTGAATTTAAATTGTTTAAATTTAGATATACATAATATCTTTATTGAAAAATAAAATATAGATTTTATTTTAAAAGATAATGTGTGGTTATTTGAAAATTAGAAAAGAGTTTTTTATCTTTTAACTAACCTTATCTGATATGCATAGTATTTGTATAGGATACAAATATTGGTGTGTGTGTACAAGTGAAACAAAAAGAGATATCAAAGAAAAAACAATAGGATACGCATAAGTGTACTTTTGTGTGTGCAATTGGTGCGTGTGATTTTTTTTTAAAGAGAAACAAAAAGTGAAAAACGCACAGGGGTGAGTGAGATCAAAAGAAGAAAAAAAATTTGTGCTAGGTGCACTAGTGAAAAGAAAAAAAAATTATAATATATTTTTCTTTGAACATCCTAGAATTGTTTTAGGTATTTTTCTCTTAGAAGAAATTGTTTCTTCTTCATTCTCTCTATATCCTCCTAAGTTCCTGAGTACGTGACGCGCCCACACGCAGTTACCAGTTAAGGGAATAGCTAGGAAGATCAGTGGTACAGACCAGGAGCATATCGTAAAGTGAAGGATCCTCCAAACGTTGGTAAGGTTCTAAATTTTCTTTCAATATATTGATTACAATTACCTGTGTTTACATATTGTATGTATTAGTTCCGAAAAAAGAATTGCGATCCTAAGTTCACTGTTCTCAGATCGTTTATGATCTGTATGTAAAATTTTAAAACCTATTTCCGCTGTGTTACCAGTGAACGGGGTTCCAACAGACACAGCGTTGCACTACCCCAAAGAGTTTAAAACCCAAACCGCAACGAGCTACTAGCGATCTCCGTGACCACGCTCGCTTAGCTGAAGCCGTGCTCACGCTTACTCTTCGAAGGCATTGGCAAGTCTAAATCCGAGGAAAAACCGCATCGAAAGAGACCAATAAAGCATTACTAGCCCACCAGACTGACTGCCCGTGAGGGCACCCGATAAATAATTCGAAGGGACGTGCCAAGCGAGAAAGTAGACACAGCGTTGCGCTCCCTCAAAGAGGTTAAAACCCGAACCCCAACGAGCTACTAGCGATCTCCGTGACCACGCTCGCACAACCAAAGCAGTACTAATGCTTACACTTCGAAAGCATTGGCAAGTCAAAATCCGAGGAAAAACCGTCTCGAAAGAGACCAACAGAGCACTACTAGCCCACCAGAACGAGTGCCCGTGAGGGCACCCGTTAAGTATCTCGGAGCGACGCGCCAAGCGAGAAAGTAGACATAGCGTTGCGCTCCTCCAAAGAGGTTAAAAACCAAACCCCAACAAGATACTAGCGATCTTCGTGACCACTATCGCACAGCCAAAGTCGTGCTCACGCTTACTCTTCGAAAGCATTAGCAAGTCAAAATCTGAGGAAAAATCGCCTCGAATGAGACAAACAAAGCACTACTAGCCCACCAGACCGAGTGACCGTGAGAGCACCCGTTAAATAACTCGAAGGGACGTGCCCAGCGAGAAAGTAGAAACAGCGTTGCGCTCCCCTAAAGAGGTTAAAATCCAAACCCCAACGAGCTACTAGCGATCTCCGTGACCACGCTCACACAGCCGAAGCCGTACTGACGCTTGCTCTTCGAAAGCATTGGCAAGTCGAAATTCAAGGAAACACCACCTCAAAAGAGACCACCTGAGCACTACTAGCTCACCCGAACAAGTGCCCGTGAGGGTACCCGTTAAGTATCTCAGACCGACTTGCCAAGCGAGAAAGTAGAAACAGCGTTGCGCTCCCTCAAAGAGGTTAAAACCCAAACCCCAACGAGCTACTAGCGATCTCCGTGACCACGCTCGCTCAACCGAAGCCATACTGACGCTTACACTTCGAAAGCATTAGCAAGTCGAAATCCGAGGAAACACCGCCTCGAAAGAGACCAAAAAAGCACTACTAGCCGACCAGAACAAGTGCCCGTGAGGGCACCCGTTAAGTATCTCGGAGCGACGTGCCAAGCGAGAAAGTAGGCATAGCGTTGCGGTCTCCCAAAGAGGTTAAAACCCAAACCTCAACGAGATACTAGCGATCTCCGTGACCAAGCTCGCACATCCGAAGCCGTGCTCATGCTTACTCTTCGAAAGCATTGGCAAGTCAAAATAGACCAACAGAGCACTACTACCCCACCAGACCGAGTGCCCGTGAGGGCACCTGGTTAATATATCGGAGCGACGTGCCAAGCGTGAAAGTAGACACAGCGTTGCGCTCTCCCAAAGAGGTAAAAACCCAAACCCCAACAAGCTATTAGTGATATCCGTAACAACGCTCGTACAGCCGAAGCCGTATTGACGCTTACTCTTTGAAAGCATTAACGAGTTTAAATCCGAGGAAAAACCGCCTCGAAAAATACCAACAGAGCACTACTAGCCCACCAAACCGAGTGCCCGTGAGGGCACCCGTTAAATAACTTGAAGGGACGTGCCAAGCGAGATAGTAGAAATAGCGTTGCGCCCCTTCAAAGAGGTTAAAATCCAAACCCCAACGAGCTACTAGCGATCTCCGTGACCATGCTCGCACAGCCGAAGCCGTACTAGTGCTTACTCTTCGAAAGCATTGGCAAGTCAAAATTCGAGGAAAAACCGCCTTGAAAGAGACCAACAGAGCACTACTAACCCACCAGACCGAGTTCCCCTGAGGGCACCCGGTTAATATCTCGGAGCGACGTGCCAAGTGTGAAAGTAGACACAGCGTTGCGCTCTACCAAAGAGGTTAAAACCCAAACAACAACGAGCTATTAGCGATCTCCGTAACAACGCTCGCACAGCAAAAGCCGTACTGATGCTTATTCTTCGAAAGCATTGGCGAGTCGAAATCTGAGGAAAAACCGCCTCGAAAAAGACCAACAGAGGACTACCAGCCCACCAGAATGAGTGCCCCTAAGGGCACCCGTTAAGTATCTCGGAGCGACGCGCCAAGCGAGAAAATAGACATAGCGTTGCGCTCCTTCAAAAAGGTTAAAAGACAAACCCCAACGAGATACTTGCGATCTCCGTGACCACACTCGCACAGCCAAAGCCGTGCTCACGCTTACTCTTCGAAAGCATTAGCAAGTCAAAATCCGAAGAAAAATATCCTCGAATGAGACAAACAAAGCACTACTAGCCCACCATACCGAGTGCCTGTGAGAGCACCCGTTAAATAACTCGAAGGGACGTGCCAAGCGAGAAAGTAGAAACAGCGTTGCGCTCCCCTAAAGAGGTTAAAATCCAAACCCCAACGAGCTACTAGCGATCTCCGTGACCACGCTCGCACATCCGAAGCCGTACTGACGCTTGCTCTTCGAAAGCATTGGTAAGTCATAATTTGAGGAAAAACGGCCTCGAAAGAGACCAACAGAGAACTACTACCCCACCTGAACAAGTGACCGTGATGGCACCCGTTAAGTATCTCTGAGCGACATGCCAAGCGAGAAAGTAGAAACAGCATTGCACTCCCCCAAAGAGGTTAAAACCCAAACCCCAACGAGCTACTAGCGATCTCCGTGACCACGCTCGCATAGCAGAAGCCGTGCTCACGCTTACTCTTCGAAAGCATTGGCAAGTAGAAATCTGAGGAAAAACTGCCCCGAAAGAGACCAACAAAGCACTACTATCCCACCAGACCAAGTGCCCATGAGGGCACCCGTTAAATGACTCAAAGGGACATGCCAAGCGAGAAAGTAGACACAGCGCTACCCTCCCCCAAAGAGGTTAAAACCTAAACCCCAACGAGCTACTAGCAAACTCCGTGACCACGGTCGCACAGCCGAAGCCGTGCTCACGCTTACTCTTCAAAAGCATTGGCAAGTCAAAATCCGAGGAAAAACCGCCTCGAAAGAGACCAACAAAGCACTACTAGCCCTCCAGACCGCGTGCCCGTGAGGGCACCCGTTAAATAACTCGAGGGGACATGCGAAGCGAGAAAGTTGACATAGCATCGCCCTCCCCCAAAGACGTTAAAACCCTAACCCCAACTAGCTACTAGCGATCTCCGTGACCACGCTCGCACAGCCGAAGCCCTGCTCACGCTTACTCTTCGAAAGCATTGGCAAGTCGAAATCCGGGAAAAAACCGCCACGAAAGCGACAAACAAAGCACTACTAGCCCACCGGACAGAGTGCCCGTTAGGGCACCCGTTAAATAACTCGAAGGGAGATGCCAAGCGAGAAAGTAGACCAAGCGTTGCCCTCCCCTAAAGAGGTTAAAAACCAATCCCCAACGAGCTACTAGCGATATACGCGACCACGCTCGCACAACCGAAGCCGTGCTCACGCGTACTCTTCGAAAGCATTGGCAAGTCAAAATTCGGGGAAAAACCCCCTCAAAAGAGACCAACAAAGCACTACTAGCCAACCAGATCGAGTGCCTCTGTGGCGCCACCCGTTAAATATCTCGGAGCGACTTGCCAAGTGAGAAAGTAGATACAGGGTTGCGCTCTCCCAAAGAGGTTAAAACCCAAACCCCAACGAGCTACTAGCGATCTCCGTGACCGGGCTCGCACAGCTGAAGCTGTGCTCACGCTTACTCTTCGAAAGAATTGGCATGTCGAAATCCGGGGAAAAACCGCCTCGAAAGCGACCAACAAAGCACTACTAGCCTACCAGACCGAGTTCCCGTGAGGGCACCCGTTAAATAACTCGAAGGGAGATGCCAAGCGAGAAAGTAGACACAGCGTTGCCCTTCCCCAAAGAGGTTAAAACCCTAACCCCAACGAGCGACTAGCGATCCCGTGACCACTTTCGCACAGCCGAAGCCGTGCTCACGCTTACTCTTCGAAAGCATTGGCAAGTCGAAATCCGGGGAAAAACCTCGTCAAAAGAGACCAACAAAGCACTATTAGCCCACCAGATCGAGTGCCTCTGTGGGGCCACGCGTTAAATATCTCGGAGCTACTTGCCAAGTGAGAAAGTAGACAAAGCGTTGCGCTCTCCCAAAGAGGTTAAAACCCAAACCCTAACGAGCTACTAGCGATCTCGGTGACCACGATTGCACAGCCGAAGCCGTGCTCACGCTTACTCTTCGAAAGCATTGGAAAATCGAAATCCGGGGAAAAACCGCCTCAAAAGATACCAACAAAGCACTACTAGCCCACCAGACCGTGTGCCTCTATGGGCCCACCCGTTAAATATCTCGCAGCGACGTGCCAAGTGAGAAATTAGACACATCGTTGCGCTCCCCCAAAGAGGTTAAAATCCAAACCCCAACGAGTTACTAGCGATCTCAGTGACCACGCTCGCACAGCCGAAGCCGTGTTCACGCTTACTCTTCGAAAGCATTGGCAGGCCGAAATACGGGAAAAAATTGGCTCGAAAGCGACCAACAAAGCACTACTAGCATACCAGACAGAGTGCCTCTGTGGGACCACCGGTTAAATATCTCGGAGCGACATGCCAAGTGAGAAAGTAGACACATCGTTGCGCTCCCCCAAAGAGGTTAAAACCCAAACCCCAACGAGTTACTAGCGATCTCAGTGACCACGCTCGCACAGCCGAAGCCGTGCTCACGCTTACTCTTCGAAGGCATTGGCAAGTCAAAATCCGAGGAAAAACCCCCCCGAAAGAGACCAACAAAGCACTACTAGCCCACCAGACCGAGTGCCCATGAGGGCACCTGCTACATGACTCGAAGGGACATGCCAAGCGAGAAAGTAGACACAGCGCTAGCGTCCCCCAAAGAAGGTAAAACCCAAACCCCAACGAGCTACTAGCAATCTCCGTGACCACGCTCGCACAGCCGAAGCCGTGCTCACGCTTACTCTTCGAAAGCATTGGCAAGTCGAAATCCGAGGAAAAACCATCCCGAAAGAGACCAACAAAGCACTACTAGCCCATCAGACCGAGTGCCCGAGAGGGCACCCGTTAAATAACTCGAGGGGACATGCGAAGCGGGAAAGTAGACACAGCGTTGCCCTCCCCCAAAGAGGTTAAAACCCAAACCCCAACGAGCTACTAGCGATCTCCGTGACCAAGGCTGGTGACCACGCTCGCACAGCCAAAGCTGTGCTCACGCTTACACTTTGTAAGCATTGGCAAGTCCAAATCCGGGAAAAAACCGCCTCGAAAGCGACCAACAAAGCACTACTAGCCCACCAGACCGAGTGCCCGTTAGGGCACCCATCAAATAACTCAAAGGGAGATGCCAAGCGAGAAAGTAGACACAGCGTTGCCCTCCCCCAAAGAGGTTAAAACCCAAATCCCAACGAGCTACTAGCGATCTCCGTGACCACGGCTGGTGACCACGCTTGCACAGCCAAAGCTGTGCTCACGCTTACTCTTCGTAAGCATCGGCAAGTCCAAATCTAGGTAAAAACCGATTCGAAAGTGACCAACAAAGCACTACTAGCCCACCAGACCGAGTGCCCTTTAGGGCACCTGTTAAATAACTCGAAGGGATATGCCAAGCGAGAAAGTAGACACAGCGTTGTCCTACCCCAAAGAGGTTAAAACCCTAACCCCAACGAGCTACTAGCGATCTCCTTGACCACGCTCGCACAGCCGAAGCCGTGCTCACGCTTACTCTTAGAAAGCATTGGCAAGTCAAAATCTGGGGAAAAACCCCCTCAAAAGAGACTAACAAAGCACTACTAGCCCACCAGATCGAGTGCCTCTGTTGGGCCACCCGTTAAATATCTCGGAGCGACTTGCCAAGTGAGAAAGTAGATACTGCTTTGCGCTCTCCCAAAGTGGTTACAACCCAAACCCTAACGAGCTACTAGCGATCTCCTTGACCACGCTCGCACAGCCGAAGCCGTGCTCATGCTTACTCTTCGAAAGCATTGGCAAGTCGAAATCCGGGGAATAACCACCTCAAAAGAGACCAACAAAGCACTACTAGCCCACCAGACCAAGTGCCCGTGAGGGCACCCGTTAAATAACTCGATGGGACATGCGAAGCGCGAAAGTAGACACAGCGTTGCCCTCCCCCAAAGAGGTTAAAACCCTAACCCCAACGAGCTACTAGCTATCACCGTGACCACTTTCGCACAGCCGAAGCCGTGCTCACGCTTACTCTTAGAAAGCATTGGAAAGTCGAAATCCAGGGAAAAACCGCCTCGAAAGCGACCAAAAAAGCACTACTAGCCCACTAGACCGAGTGCCCGTTAGGGCACCCGTTAAATAACTCAAAGGGATATGCCAAGCGAGAAAGTAGACACAGCGTTGCCCTCCCCCAAAGAGGTTAAAACCCAAACCCCAACGAGCTACTAGCGATCTCCGTGACCACGGCTGGTGACCACGCTCGCGCAGCCAATGCTGTGCTCACGCTTACTCTTCGTAAGCATTGGCAAGTCCAAATCCAGGAAAAAACCGCCTCGAAAGCGACCAATAAAGCACTACTAGCCCACCAGACCGAGTGCCCTTTAGGGCACCCGTTAAATAACTCGAAGGGAGATGCCAAGCGAGAAAGTAGACACAGCGCTACCCTCCCCCAAAGAGGTTAAAATCCTAACCCCAACGAGCTACTAGCGATCTCATTGACCACGCTCGCATAGCCGAAGCCGTGCTCACGCTTACTCTTCCAAAGCATTGGCAAGTCGAAATCCGGGGACAAACCACCTCAAAAGAGTCCAACAAAGCACTACTAGCCCACCAGACCGAGTGCCCGTGGGGGCACCCGTTAAATAACTCGAGGGGACATGCGAAGCGAGAAAGTAGACACAGCGTTGCCCTCCCCCAAAGAGGTTAAAACCCTAACCCTAACGAGCTACTAGTGATCACCGTGACCACTTTCGCACAGCCGAAGCCGTGCTCACACTTACTCTTCGAAAGCATTGGCGAGTCGAAATCCGGGGAAAAACCCTCTCAAAAGAGACCAACAAAGCACTACTAGCCCACCAGATCGAGTGAATCTGTGGGGCCACCCGTTTAATATCTCGTAGCGACTTGCCAAGTGAAAAAGTAGATACAGCCTTGCGCCCTCCCAAAGAGGATAAAACCAAAACCCTAACGACCTACTAGCGATCTCCTTGACCACGCTCGCACAGCCGAAGCCGTGCTCATGCTTACTCTTCGAAAGCATTGGCAAGTCAAAATCCGGGGAAAAACCACCTCAAAAGAGACCAACAAAGCACTATTAGCCCACCAGACCGAGTGCCCGTGAGGGCACCCGTTAAATAGCTCAAGGGGACATGCGAAGCGAGAAAGTAGACACAGCGTTACCCTCACCCAAAGAAGTTAAAACCCTAACCCCAACAAGCTACTAGTGATCACCGTGACCACTTTCGCACAGCCGAAGCCGTGCTCACGCTTACTCTTCGAAAGCATTGGCAAGTCAAAATCCGGTGAAAAACCACCTCAAAAGAGACCAACAAAGCACTACTAGCCCACCAGATCGAGTGCCTATGTGGGGCCACCCGTTAAATATCTCGGAGCGACTTGCCAAGTGAGAAAGTAGATACAGCGTTGCGCTCTCCCAAAGAGGTTAAAACCCAAACCCTAACGACCTACTAGCGATCTCCTTGACCACGCTTGCACAGCCGAATCCGTGCTCATGCTTACACTTCGAAAGCATTGGCAAGTCGAAATCCGGGGAAAAACTACCTCAAAAGAGACCAACAAAGCACTATTAGCTCACCAGACCGAGTGCCCGTGAGGGCACCCGTTAAATAACTCAAGGGGACATGCGAAGCGAGAAAGTAGACACAGCGTTGCCCTCCCCCAAAGAGCTTAAAACCCTAACCCCAACGAGCTACTAGTGATCACCGTGACCACTTTCGCACAGCCGAAGCCTTGCTCACGCTTACTCTTCGAAAGAATTGGCAAGTCGAAATCCGGTGAAAAACCCACTCAAAAGAGACCAACAAAGCACTACTAGCCCACCAGATCGAGTGCCTCTGTGGGGCCACCCGTTAAATATCTCGGAGCGACTTGCCAAGTGAGAAAGTAGATACAGCGTTGAGCTCTCCCAAAGAGGTTAAAACCCAAACCCTAACGACCTACTAGCGATCTCCTTGATCACGCTCGCACAGCCGAAGCCGTGCTAACGCTTACTCTTCGAAAGCATTGGCAAGTCGAAATCCGATGAAAAACCACCTCAAAAGAAACCAACAAAGCACTACTAGCCCACCAGACCGAGTGCCCGTGATGGCACCCGTTCAATAATTCGAGGGGACATGCGAAGCGAGAAATTAGACACAGCGTTGCCCTCCCCCGAAGTGGTTAAAACCCTAACCCCAACCAGCTACTAGCAATCACCGTGACCAGTTTCGCACAGCCGAAGCCGTGCTCACGCTTACTCTTCGAAAGCATTGGAAAGTCGAAATCCGGGGAAAAACCGCCTCGAAAGCGACCAAAAAAGCACTACTAGCCCACCAGATCGAGCGCCTGTTAGGGCACCCGTTAAATAACCCGAAGGGACATGCCAAGCGAGAAAGTAGATACAGCGTTGGGCTCTCCCAAAGTGGTTAAAACCCAAACTCCAACGAGCTACTAGCGATCTCCGTGACCTCGCTCGTACAGCCGAAGCCGTGCTCATGATTACTCTTCGAAAGGATTGGCAAGTCGAAATACGGGAAAAAACCGCCTCGAAAACGACCAAAAAGGCACTACTAGCCCACCAGACCGAGTGCCTGTTAGGGCACCCGTTAAATAACTCGAAGGGAGATGCCAAGCGAGAAAGTAGACACAGCGTTGTCCTCCCCCAAAGAGGTTAAAACCCTAACCCCAACGAGCTACTAGCGATTTTCTTGACCACGGTCGCACAGCCGAAGCCGTGCTCACTCTTACTCTTCGAAAGCATTGGCAAGCCGAAATCCGGGGAAAATACCCCTCAAAAGAGACAAACAAAGCACTACTAGCCCACCGGACCGAGTGCCACTGTGGGACAACAATTAAATGTCTCGGAGCGAGATGCAAAGCGAGAAAGTAGATACAGCGTTGCGCTCTCCCAAAGTGGTTAAAACCCAAACCCCAACGAGCTACTAGCGATCTCCGTGACCTCGCTCGCACTGCCGAAGCCGTGCTCACGATTACTCTTCGAAAGCATTGGGAAGTCGAAATTCTGGAAAAAACCGCCTCGAAAGCGACAAACAAAGCACTACTAGCCCACCAGACCGAGTGCCCGTTAGGGCATTTGTTAAATAACTCGAAGGGAGATGCCAAGCGAGAAAGTAGACACAGCATTGTCCTCCCCCAAAGAGATTAAAACCCTAACCCCAACGAGTTACTAGCGATCTCCTTGACCACGGTCGCACAACCGAAGCCGTGCTCACTCTTACTCTTCGAAAGCATTGGCAAGCCGAAATCCGGGGAAAAACCCCTCAAAAGAGACCAACAAAGCACTACTAGCCCACCAGACCGAGTACCTCTGTGGGACCACCCATTAAATATCTCGGAGCGACATGACAAGCGAGAAAGTAGATACAGCGTTGCGCTCTTTCAAAGTGGTTAAAACCCAAACCCCAACGAGCTACTAGCGATCTCCGTGACCTCGCTCGCACAGCCGAAGCCGTGCTCACGATTACTCTTCGAAAGCATTGGAAAGTCGAAATACGGGAAAAAACCGCCTCGAAAGTGACCAACAAAGCACTACTAGCCCACCAGACCGACTGCCCGTGAGGGCACCCGTTAAATAACTCGAAGGGAGATGCCAAGCGAGAAAGTAGACACAGCGTTGCGCTCCCCCAAAGAGGTTAAAACCCTAACCCCAACGAGCTACTAGCGATCTCCGTGACCACGCACGCACAGCCGAAGCCGTGCTCGGGCTAACTCTTCGAAAGAATTTGCAAGATGAAATCTGGGAAAAAACCGCCTTGAAAGCGACAAACAAAGCACTACTAGCCCACCAGACCGAGTGCCCGTGAGGGCACCCGTTAAATGACTCGAGGGGACATGCGAAGTGAGAAAGTAGACACAGCGTTACCCTCCCCCAAAGAAGTTAAAACCCTAACACCAACGAGCTACTAGTGATCACCGTGACCACATTCGCACAGCCGAAGCCGTGCTCACGCTTACTCTTCGAAAGCATTGGCAAGTCGAAATTCGGTGAAAAACCACCTCAAAAGAGACCAACAAAGAACTACTAGCCCACCAGATCGAGTGCCTCTGTGGGGCCACCCGTTAAATATCTCGGAGCGACTTGCCAAGTGAGAAAGTAGATACAGCGTTGCGCTCTCCCAAAGAGGTTAAAACCCAAACCCTAACGACCTACTAGCGATCTGCTTGACCACGCTCGCACAGCCGAAGCCGTGCTCACGCTTACTCTTTGAAAGCATTGGGAAGTCAAAATCTGGGGAAAAATCACCTCAAAAGAGACCAACGAAGCACTATTAGCCCACCAGACCGAGTGCCCGTGAGGGCACCCGTTAAATAACTCAAGGGGACATGCGAAGCGAGAAAGTAGACACAGCGTTTCCCTCCTCCAAAGAGGTTAAAACCCTAACCCCAACGAGCTACTAGTGATCACCGTGACCACTTTCGCACAGCCGAAGCCGTGCTCACGCTTACTCTTCGAAAGCATTGGCAAGTCGAAATCCGGTGAAAAACTGCCTCAAAAGAGACCAACAAGGCACTACTAGCCCACCAGATCGAGTGCCTCTGTGGTGCCACCGGTTAAATATCTCGGAGCGACTTGCCAAGTGAGGAAGTAGATACAGTGTTGCGCTCTCCCAAAGAGGTTAAAACCCAAACCCTAAAGACCTACTAGCGATCTCCTTGATCACGCTCGCACAGCCGAAGCTGTGCTCACGCTTACTCTTCGAAAGCATTGGCAAGTCAAAATCCGGGGAAAAACCACCTCAAAAGAGACAAACAAAGCACTACTAGCCCACCAGACCATGTGCCCGTCAGGGCACCCGTTAAATAACTCGAGAGGACACAGCGTTGCCCTCCCCCGAAGAGGTTAAAACCCTAACCCCAACGAGCTACTAGCGATCACCGTGACCACTTTCGCACAGCCGAAGCCGTGCTCACGCTTACTCTTCGAAAGCACTGGAAAGTCAAAATCAGGGGAAAAACCGCCTCGAAAGCAACCAAAAAAGCACTACTAGCCCACCAGATCGAGTGCCTGTTAGGGCACCCGTTAAATAACTCGAAGGGACATGCCAAGCGAGAAAGTAGATACAGCGTTGCGCTCTCCCAAAGTGGTTAAAACCCAAACCCCAACGAGCTACTAGCGATCTCCGTGACCTCGCTCGCACAGCCGAAGCCGTGCTCACGATTACTCTTCGAAAGCATTGGCAAGTCAAAATACGGGAAAAAACCGCCTCGAAAGCGACCAAAAAGGCACTACTAGCCCACCAGACCGAGTGCCCGTTAGGGCACCCATTAAATAACTCGAAGGGAGATGCCAAGCGAGAAAGTAGACACAGCGTTGCCCTCTCCCATTGAGGTTAAAACCCAAACCCCAACGAGCTACTAGCAATCTCCGTGACCACGGCCGGTGACCACGCTCGCACAGCCGAAGCTGTTCTCATGCTTACTCTTCGTAAGCATTGGCAAGTCCAAATCCGGGAAAAAACCGCCTCGAAAGCGACAAACAAAGCACTACTAGCCCTCCAGACCGAGTGCCCGTTAGGGCACCCATTAATTAACTCGAAGGGAGATGCCAAGCGAGAAAGTAGACACAGCGTTGCCCTCTCCCATTGAGGTTAAAACCCAAACCCCAACGAGCTACTAGCAATCTCCGTGACCACGGCCGGTGACCACGCTCGCACAGCCGAAGCTGTTCTCATGCTTACTCTTCGTAAGCATTGGCAAGTCCAAATCCGGGAAAAAACCGCCTCGAAAGCGACAAACAAAGCACTACTAGCCCTCCAGACCGAGTGCCCGTTAGGGCACCCATTAAATAACTCGAAGGGAGATGCCAAGCGAGAAATTAGACACATCGTTGTCCTCCCCCAAAGAGGTTAAAACCCAAACCCTAACGAGCTACTAGCGATCTGCTTGACCACGGTCGCACAGCCGAAACCATGCTCACTCTTACTCTTCGAAAGCATTGGCAAGTCGAAATCCGGGGAAAAACCACCTCAAAAGAGACCAACAAAGCACTACTAGCCCACCAGACCGAGTGCCCGTGAGTGCACCCGTTAAATAACTCGAGGGGACATGCGAAGCGAGAAAGTAGACACAGCGTTGCCCTCCCCCGAGGAGGTTAAAACCCTAACCACAACGAGCTACTAGCGATCACCGTGACCACTTTCGCACAGCCGAAGCCGTGCTCACGCTTACTCTTCGAAAGCACTGGAAAATCGAAATCAGGGGAAAAACCGCCTCGAAAGCGACCAAAAAAGCACTACTAGCCCACCAGATCGAGTGCCTGTTAGGGCACCCATTAAATAACTCGAAGGGACATGCCAAGCGAGAAAGTAGATACAGCGTTGCGCTCTTTCAAAGTGGTTAAAACCCAAACCCCAACGAGGTACTAGCGATCTCCGTGACCTCGCTCGCACAGCAGAAGCCGTGCTCATGATTACTCTTCGAAAGCATTGGCAAGTCGAAATACGGGAAAAAACCTCCTCGAAAGCGACCAACAAAGCACTACTAGCCCACCAGACCGACTGCCCGTGAGGGCACCCGTTAAATAACTCGAAGGGAGATGCCAAGCGAGAAAGTAGACACAGCGTTGCCCTCCCCCAAAGAGGTTAAAACCCAAACCCCAACGAGCTACTAGCGATATCCGTGACCACGGCTGGTGACCACGCTGGCACAACCAAAGTTGTGCTCACGCTTACAC
Source organism: Dipteronia sinensis (assembly GCA_033220585.1). Lineage (NCBI taxonomy): Eukaryota > Viridiplantae > Streptophyta > Magnoliopsida > Sapindales > Sapindaceae > Dipteronia > Dipteronia sinensis. Next base: position 70,430,785 of record CM065640.1, read on the forward strand.
TTCGTAAGCATCGGCAAGTCCAAATCTAGGAAAAAAACCGCCTCGAAAGTGACCAACAAAGCACTACTAGCCCACCAGACCGAGTGCCCTTTAGGGCACCCATTAAATAACTCGAAGGGAGATGCCAAGCGAGAAAGTAGACACAGCGCTACCCTCCCCCAAAGAGGTTAAAACCCTAGCCCCAACGAGCTACTAGCGATCTCCGTGACCACGCACGCACAGCCGAAGCCGTGCTCGGGCTTACTCTTCGAAAGCATTTGCAAGACGAAATCTGGGAAACAACTGCCTTGAAAGCGACCAACAAAGCACTACTAGCCCACCAGACTGAGTGCCCGTGAGGGCACCCGTTAAATGACTCGAGGGGACATGCCAAGCAAGAAAGTAGACACTGTGTTGCCCTCCCCCAAAGAGGTTAAAACCCTAACCCCAACGAGCTACTAGCGATCTCTGTCACCACTTTTGCACAACCGAAGCCGTGCTCACGCTTACTCTTCGAAAGCATTTGCAAGACAAATTCCGAGAAAAAACTGCCTTGAAAGCGACCAACAAAGCACTACTAGCCCACCAGACCGAGTGCCCGTGAGGGCACCCGTTAAATAACTCGAAGGGAGATGCCAAGCGAGAAAGTAGACACAGCGTTGCCCTCCCCCAAAGATGTTAAATCCCAAACCGCAACAAGCTACTAGCGATCTCCGTGACCACGCTCGCATAGCCGAAGCCGTGCTCACGCTTACTCTTCGAAAGCATTTGCAAATCGAAATCCGGGGAAAAACCCCCTCAAAAGAGACCAACAAAGCACTACTAGCCCACCAGACTGTGTGCCACTGTGGGGCCACCCGTTAAATATCTCGCAGTGACGTGCCAAGTGAGAAAGTAGACACATCGTTGCGCTCCCCCAAAGAGGTTAAAACCCAAACCCCAACGAGCTTCTAGCGATCTCCGTGACCACGCTCGCACAGCTGATGCCGTGCTCAAGCTTACTCTTCGAAAGCATTGGCGAGTTGAAATACGGGAAAAAATTGCCACGAAAGCGACCAACAAAGCACTACTAGCCCACCAGACCGAGTGCCAGTGAGGGCACCCATTAAACAACTTGAGGGGACATGCGAAGCGAGAAAGTAGACACAGCGTTGCCCTCCCCCAAAATGGGTTAAAACCCTATCCCCAACGAGCTACTAGCGATCTCCGTGACAACTTTCGAACAGCCGAAGCCGTGCTCATGCTTACTCTTCGAAAGCATTGGCAAGTTGAAATCTGGGGAAAAACCGCCTTGAAAACGACCAACAAAGCACTACTAGCCCACCAGACCGAGTGCCTCTGTGGGGCCACCTGTTAAATATCTCGGAGCGACATGCCAAGTGAGAAAGTAGACACATCGTTGCGCTCCCCCAAAGAGGTTAAAACCCAAACCCCAACGAGCCACTAGCGATCTCCGTGACCGGGCTCACACAGCCGAAGCCGTGCTCACGCTTACTCTTCGAAAGCATTGGCAATTTGAAATCCTGGGAAAAACCCCCTCGAAAGAGACCAATAAAGCACTACTAGCCCACCAGACCGAGTGCCTGTAAAGGCACCAATTAAATAACTCGAAGGGACATGCCAAGCGAGAAAGTAGACACTGCCTTGCCCTCCCCCAAAGAGGTTAAAACCCAAACCCCAACGAGCTACTAGCGATCTCCGTGACTTCGCTCGTACAGCCAAAGCCGTGCTCACGCATACTCTTCGAAAGCATTGGCAAGTCGAAATACGTTAAAAAACCGCCTCGAAAGCGACCAACAAAGCACTACTAGCCCACCAGACCGAGTGCCCGTGACGGCACCCGTTAAATAACTCGAAGGGAGATGCCAAGCGAGAAAGAAGACACAGCGTTGCCCTCCCCCAAAGAGGTTAAAGACCAAACCCAAACGAGCTAATAGCGATCTCCGTGACCACGCACGCACAGCCGAAGCAGTGCTCACGCTTACTCTTCGAAAACATTTGCAAGACGAAATACGGGAAAAAACCGCCTTGAAAGCGACCAACAAAGCACTTCTAGCCCACCAGACCGAGTGCCCATGAGGGCACATGTTAAATGATTTGAAGGGACATGCCAAGCGAGAAAGTAAACACAGCGCTACCCTCCCCCAACAAGGTTAAAACCCAAACCCCAATGAGCTACTAGCGATCTCCGTGACCACGTACGCACAGCCGAAGCCGTGCTCACGCTTACTCTTCGAAAGCTTTTGCAAGACGAAATCCTAGAAAAAACCGCCTTAAAAACTACCAACAAAGCACTACTAGCCCACCTGACCGAGTGCCTGTGAGGGCACCCGTTAAATAACTCGAGGGGACATGCGAAGCGAGAAAGTAGACACAGCGTTGCCCTCTCCCAAAATAGGTTAAAACCCTAACCCCAACGACCTACTAGTGATCTCCGTGACCACTTTCGCACAGCCGAAGCCGTGCTCAAACTTAGTCTTCGGAAGCATTGGCACGTCTAAATACAGGAAAAAACCGCCTCAAAAGTGACCACCAAAGCACTACTAGCTTATCAGACCGAGTGCCTTTGTGGGTCCACCCGTTAAATATCTCGGAGTGAAATGCCAAGTGAGAAAGTAGACACATCGTTGCGCTCCCCCAAAGAGGTTAAAACCCAAACCCCATCGAGCTTCTAGCGATCTCCGTGACCACGCTCGCACAGCCGAAGCCGTGCTCACGCTTACTCTTCGGAAGCATTGGCAAGTCGAAATCCAAGGAAAAACCGCCCCGCAAGAGACCAACAAAGCACTACTAGCCCACCAGACCGAGTGTCCATGAGGGCACCTCTTGAATGACTCCAAGGGACATGCCAAGCGAGAAAGTAGACACAGCGCTACCCTCCCCCAAAGAGGTTAAAACCCAAACCCTAACGAGCTACTAGCAATCTCCGTGACCACGCTCGCACAGCCGATGCCGTGCTCACGCTTACTCTTCGAAAGCATTGGCAAGTCGAAATCCAAGGAAAAACCGCCCCGAAAGAGACCAACAAAGCACTACTAGCCCACCAGACCGAGTACCCGTGAGGGAACCCGTTAAACAACTCGAGGGGACATGCGAAGCGAGAAAGTAGACACTGCGTTGCCCTCCCCCAAAATAGGTTAAAACGATAACCCCAACGAGCTACTAGTGATCTCCGTGACCACTTTCGAACAGCCGAAGCCGTGCTCACGCTTACTCTTCGAAAGCATTGGCAAGTCGAAATTCGGGGAAAAATCGCCTCGAAAGCGACCAACAAAGCATTACTAGCCAACCAGACGGAGTGCCCGTTAGGGCACCCGTTAAATAACTCGAAGGGAGATGCCAAGCGAGAAAGTAGACACAGCGTTGCCCTCCCCCAAAGAGGTTAAAACCCAAACCCCAACGAGCTACTAGCGATCTCCGTGACCACGGCTGGTGACCACGCTCGCACAGCCGAAGATGTGCTCACGCTTACTCTTCTTAAGCATTGGCCCTCTTCGTAAGCATTGGCAAGTCGAAATCCGAGAAAAAACTGCCTCGAAAGTAACCAACAAAGCACTACTAGCCCACCAGACCAAGTGCCAGTTAGGGCACCCGTTAAATAACTCGAAGGGAGATGCCAAGCGAGAAAGTAGATACAGCGTTGCGCTCTCCCAAAGAGGTTAAAACCTAAACCCCAACGAGCTACTACCGATCTTCTTGACCACGCTCGCACAGCCGAAGCCGTGCTCATGCTTACTCTTCGAAAGCATTGGCAAGTCAAAATCCGGGGAAAAACCCCCTCAAACGAGACCAACAAAGCACAACAAGCCCAACAGACCGAGTGCCTCTGTGGGGCCACCCGTTAAATATCCCAGAGCGACATGCCAAGTGAGAAAGTAGATACAGCGTTGCGCTCTCCCAAAGAGGTTAAAACCCAAACCCCAACGAGCTACTAGCGATCTCCGTGACTTCGCTCGTACAGCCAAAGACGTGCTCACGCATACTCTTCGAAAGCATTGGCAAGTCGAAATACGTTAAAAAACCCCCTCGAAAGCGACCAACAAAGCACTACTAGCCCACCAGACCGAGTGCCCATGACGGCACCCGTTAAATAACTCGAAGGGAGATGCCAAGCGAGAAAGAAGACACAGCGTTGCCCTCCCCCAAAGAGGTTAAAGACCAAACCCAAACGAGCTAATAGCGATCTCCGTGACCACGCACGCACAGCCGAAGCAGTGCTCACGCTTACTCTTCGAAAGCATTTGCAAGACGAAATACGGGAAAAAACCGCCTTGAAAGCGACCAACAAAGCACTTCTAGCCCACCAGACCGAGTGCCCATGAGGGCACATGTTAAATGATTTGAAGGGACATGCCAAGCGAGAAAGTAAACACAGCGCTACCCTCCCCCAACAAGGTTAAAACCCAAACCCCAATGAGCTACTAGCGATCTCCGTGACCACGTACGCACAGCCGAAGCCGTGCTCACGCTTACTCTTCGAAAGCTTTTGCAAGATGAAATCCTGGAAAAAACCGCCTTGAAAGCTACCAACAAAGCACTACTAGCCCACCTGACCGAGTGCCTGTGAGGGCACCCGTTAAATAACTCGAGGGGACATGCGAAGCGAAAAAGTAGACACAGCGTTGCCCTCCCCCAAAATAGGTTAAAACCCTAACCCCAACGAGCTACTAGTGATCTCCGTGACCACATTCGCACAGCCGAAGCCGTGCTCAAACTTAGTCTTCGGAAGCATTGGCACGTCTAAATACAGGAAAAAACCGCCTCGAAAGTGACCACCAAAGCACTACTAGCTTATCAGACCGAGTGCCTTTGTGGGTCCACCCGTTAAATATCTCGGAGTGAAATGCCAAGTGAGAAAGTAGACACATCGTTGCGCTCCCCCAAAGAGGTTAAAACCCAAACCCCAACGAGCTTCTAGCGATCTCCGTGACCACGCTCGCACAGCCGAAGCCGTGCTCACGCTTACTCTTCGGAAGCATTGGCAAGTCGAAATCCAAGGAAAAACCGCCCCGCAAGAGACTAACAAAGCACTACTAGCCCACCAGACCGAGTGTCCATGAGGGCACCTCTTCAATGACTCCAAGGGACATGCCAAGCGAGAAAGTAGACACAGCGCTACCCTCCCCCAAAGAGGTTAAAACCCAAACCCTAACGAGCTACTAGCAATCTCCGTGACCACGCTCGCACAGCCGATGCCATGCTCACGCTTACTCTTCGAAAGCATTGGCAAGTCGAAATCCAAGGAAAAACCGCCCCGCAAGAGACCAACAAAGCACTACTAGCCCACCAGACCGAGTACACGTGAGGGAACCCGTTAAACAACTCGAGGGGACATGCGAAGCGAGAAAGTAGACACTGCGTTGCCCTCCCCCAAAATAGGTTAAAACGATAACCCCAACGAGCTACTAGTGATCTCCGTGACCACTTTCGAACAGCCGAAGCCGTGCTCACGCTTACTCTTCGAAAGCATTGGAAAGTCGAAATTCGGGGAAAAACCGCCTCGAAAGCGACCAACAAAGCATTACCAGCCAACCAGACGGAGTGCCCGTTAGGGCACTCGTTATGGCACCCGTTAAATAACTCGAAGGGAGATGCCAAGCGAGAAAGTAGACACAGCGTTGCCCTCCCCCAAAGAGGTTAAAACCCAAACCCCAACGAGCTACTAGCGATCTCCGTGACCACGGCTGGTGACCACGCTCGTACAGCCGAAGCTGTGCTCACGCTTACTCTTCGTAAGCATTGGCCCTCTTCGTAAGCATTGGCAAGTCGAAATCCGAGAAAAAACTGCCTCGAAAGTGACCAACAAAGCACTACTAGCCCACCAGACCAAGTTCCAGTTAGGGCACCCGTTAAATAACTCGAAGGGAGATGGGAAGCGAGAAAGTAGATACAGCGTTGCGCTCTCCCAAAGAGGTTAAAACCTAAACCCCAACGAGCTACTACCGATCTCCTTGACCACGCTCGCACAGCCGAAGCCGTGATCATGCTTACTCTTCGAAAGCATTGGCAAGTAAAAATCCGGGGAAAAACCCCCTCAAAAGAGACCAACAAAGCACAACAAGCCCAACAGACCGAGTGCCTCTGTGGGGCCACCCCTTAAATATCTCGGAGGGACATGCCAAGTGAGAAAGTAGATACAGCATTGCGCTCTCCCAAAGAGGTTAAAACCCAAACCCCAACGAGCTACTAGCGATCTCCGTGACTTCGCTCGCACAGCCAAAGCCGTGCTCACGCTTACTCTTCGAAAGCATTGGCAAGTCGAAATACTGGAAAAAACTGCCTAGAAAGCGACCAACAAAGCACTACTAGCCCACCAGACCGAGTGCCCGTGACGGCACCTGTTAAATAACTGGAAGGGAGATGCCAAGTGAGAAAGAAGACACAGCGTTGCCCTCCCCCAAAGAGGTTAAAGACCAAACCCAAACGAGCTACTAGCGATCTCCGTGACCACGCACGCACAGCCGAAGCAGTGCTCACGCTTACTCTTCGAAAGCATTGGCAAGTTAAAATTAGAGGAAAAACCACCCCGAAAGAGACCAATAAAGCACTACTAGCCCACCAGACTGAGTGCCCATGAGGGCAATTGTTAATTGACTCGAAGAGCCATGCCAAGCGAGAAAGTAGACACAGCGCTAGCCTCCCCCAAAGAGGTGAAAACCCAAACCCTAACGAGCTACTAGCAATCTCCGTGACCACGCTCGCACAGCCGAAGCTGTGCTCATGCTTACTCTTCGAAAGCATTGGCAAGTCGAAATCCAAGGAAAAACCGCCCCGAAAAAGACCAACAAAGCACTACTAGCCCACCAGACCGAGTACCCGTGAGGGCACCCGTTAAACAACTCGAGGGGACATGCGAAGCGAGAAAGTAGACAAAGCGTTGCCCTCCCCCAAAATAGGTTAAAACCCTAACCCCAACGAGCTACTAGCGATCTCCATGACCACTTTCGAACAGCCAAAGCCGTGCTCACGCATACTCTTCGAAAGCATTGGTAAGTCGAAATCCGGTAAAAAACCGCCTCGAAAGTGACCAACAAAGCATTACTGGCCCACCAGACCGAGTGCCCGTTAGGGCACCAGTTAAATAACTCGAAGGGAGATAACAAGCGAGAAAGTAGACACAGCGTTGCCCTCCCCCAAAGAGGTTAAAACCCAAACCCCAACGAGCTACTAGCGATCTCCGTGACCACGGCTGGTGACCACGCTCGCACAGCCGAAGCTGTGCTCAAGCTTACACTTCGTAAGCATTGGCCCTCTTCGTAAGCATTGGCAAGTCCAAATCCGGGACAAAACTGCCTCGAAAGTGACCAACAAAGCACTACTAGCCCACCAGACCGAGTGCCCGTTAGGGCACCCGTTAAATAACTTGAAGGGAGATGCCAAGCGAGAAAGTAGAAACAGCGTTGTCCTCCCCCAAGGAGGTTAAAACCCTAACCCCAACGAGCTACTAGCTATCACCGTGACCACTTTCGCACAGCCGAAGCTGTGCTCACGCTTACTCTTCGAAAGCATTGGAAAGTCGAAATCCGGGGAAAAACCGCCTCGAAAGTGACCAAAAAAGCACTACTAGCCCGCCAGACCGAGTGCCTCTGTGGGGCCACCCATTAAATATCTCGGAGCGACATGCCAAGTGAGAAAGTAGATACAGTGTTGCGCTCTCCCAAAGAGGTTAAACCATAAACCCCAACGAACTACTAGCGATCTCCGTGACCTCGCTCGCACAGCCGAAGCCGTGCTCACGCTTACTCTTCGAAAGCATTGGCAAGTCGAAATCCGGGGAAAAACCCCCTCAAAAGAGACCAACAAAGCACTACTAGCCCACCAGACCGAGTGCCCATGAGGGCACCCGTTAAATAACTCAAGGGGACATGCGAAGCGAGAAAGTAGACACAGCGTTGGCCTCCCCCAAAGAGGTTAAAACCCTAACCCTAACGAGCTACTAGCGATCTCCGTGACCACTTTCGCACAGCCGAAGCCGTGCTCTTGCTTACTCTTCGAAAGCATTGGCAAGTCGAAATCCGGGGAAAAACCCCCTCAAAAGAGACCAACAAAGAACTACTAGCCCACCAGACCGAGTGCCCATGAGGGCACCCGTTAAATAACTCGAAGGGACATGCCAAGCGAGAAAGTAGACACAGCCTTGCCGTCCCCCAAAGAGGTTAATGTTGGGGTTTTTTCCCTAAAGCTTTTAATATGTAAATAGAATTTGAACATAAATAAAATAAGTAGTATATTCATTCATTTTGTGTCATACTTTATATAACATGTGCACTTAACATCCAAAATTGCCGGATGTAATTTCGAACTGAGTATATGAGTGGCATATATAGATGGATTCAGTTTGAAACGAGCAATTTAAAGAGTCCGTAGATAGCAAAAAAAGCTGGGTACTTTATTTGTGGTTAATCTACAGCTACGGTCCATTTCGTAGTGTACGGTGATCCTATCCTGGATCATTCATATGTAGATATGAGAATGGAGGCACCTTGTATGATGTGATCATATAGGACTGGCCATGATCTATATGAATCTCTCACTAAGATCCGTTTAACGATGAGATTCATATATATCAACTAATGATGGCTATATGTGGGTGATCTTAATCCTGAGTGTCTTATCGACTCCTTCAGGTTAGATCGTGGTCTTTGATATACCATGGGTGAGGTCGGAGTTGCATTCCCGATCAATAAACTCCGTATGTTGGGATCGCGGTTTGGCTTGTGGCTGGGAAGGTTTGTACACAATAGTGGAATCCACTCCTTCTTGTGAGAATTAGATGTTAGTTCCCTTAAGGGTTGATTCGGGGCTTGAACAATATGAGCGCTCTCCTAATTCCGTAAGGAATGTAGGATTTATTGTTCATTAGAGAATCAATGGTACTTAATGGAAAGATATGATTAGAGGGGTATAACGGACATTATGACCCAGCTCTAATTATGAACTACTTGTGGAGGATTATACCATATGTAATAGCTATATCGATGGACACCGAGAGTTATTGGTTTGTGTAAAAACGTCTACAGTTGAGAGAGTGCAGCTTCGGGTTTTTAGTGGAATAACACCGAAGTTAATAATCATGAAATATTAATTAAAGAGTTTAATTAATAATTTCTAAGGATTATTGGAGCTCAAAATACTGTGGGTCCATTAGGTCCCCTTGCTAGCCCGATCGATTTAGGTAACAAGGGTCACGGTTAATTAATTGGATTGTCCAATTAATTGTGTTACGAAAGTGACACATATTAATTCTGGAATTAATTTAATAATGGGATTATTTAATTAATGAATAATGGTGATTAAATAAATTAAATAATAAAATTATTTAATTATGTTATTAATCACTAAATGGAGGGTGTTAGTTGATATTTGATTTTGAATAAAATAAGATAATATGATTATTTTATTTTATTAAATTCAATATTTGAAATTGAATTTAAAATGTTTGGATTCAAAAATAAATATTTAATTATTTTTAAAAAAGATATGAGATATCTTTATAAAATTTTAAAAATCAAATATAAGATGTTTGGTTTGTTTTTAATATATATGAGATATATATTTTTTTAAAATTTAAACCAAATGTCGGTTTTGTTTTGATTTGAATATATATGAGATATATATTTTTAATTAAAATGAAGAAATGAACCGAATGTGAGAGAAAAAGTAATTTAGATTACTTAAAGAATAGAACACATAAAAGTGTTCGTGACACACAAAAAGAAAAAAGAGAAGATATTAAAAGTTAATATCGTGACACAGAGAACAGAAACAAAAGAAGAAAAATATTATGGTGTGGTGAGACCACAAAAATACTGCACTTCTAGAGTTTGTTTTTGTGTGTATTCTTCTCTTCTTCCTCCGTACAGGTCCTGAATATCGTGACGCACCCACACGCTGTTACCAGTTCCGCGAGATAGCGAGGAAGATCACGTGGTTCAAATCAGGAGCAGTTCGTATTAAAATGAAGGAGCCTCCTACGTAGGTATGAATCTTCACTTTATTATTTAATTTGATTATTACTGTACAAATGGGTTAGTTTAATGATTGCATAAAAATTTTTAAATCCTTCCGCTGCGCAATCTGTAACCCAAGGTTCCAACAGTTAAAACCCAAACCCCAACGAGCTACTAGCGATCTCCGTGACCACACTCGCACAGCCGAAGCCGTGCTCAAGCTTACTCTTCGAAAGCATTGGCAAGTCGAAATCCGAGGAAAAACAGCCCCGAAAGAGACCAACAAAGCACTACTAGCCCATTAGACCGAGTGCCCATGAGGGCACCTGTTAAATGACTCGAAGGGACATGCCAAGCGAGAAAGTAGACACAGCGCTACCCTCCCCTAAAGAGGTTAAAACCCAAACCCTAACGAGCTACTAGCAATCTCCTTGACCACGCTCGCACAGCCGAAGCCGTGCTCACGCTTACTCTTAGAAAGCATTGGCAAGTCGAAATCCGATAAAAAACCGCCCCGAAAGAGACCAACAAAGCACTACTAGCCCACCAGACCGAGTGCCCGTGAGGGCACCCATTAAATAACTCGAAGGGAGATGCCAAGCGAGAAAGTAGACACAGCATTGTCCTCCCCCAAAGACGTTAAAACCCTAACCCCAACGAGCTACTAGCGATCTCCTTGACCACGCTCGAATAGCCGAAGCCGTTCTCACGCTTACTCTTCGAAAGCATTGGCAAGTCGAAATCCGGGGAAAAACCCCCTCAAAAGAGACCAACAAAGCACTACTAGCCCACCAGACCGAGTGCCTCTGTGGGGCCACCCGTTAAATATCTCGGAGTGACAGGCCAAGTGAAAAAGTAGATACAGCGTTGCGCTCTCCCAAAGAGGTTAAAACCCAAACCCCAACGACCTACTAGCGATCTCCTTGACAACGCTTGCACAGCCGAAGCCGTGCTCACGCTTACTCTTCGAAAGCATTGGCAAGTCAAAATCCGGGGAAAAACCCCCTCAGAAGAGACAAACAAAGCACTACTAGCCCACCAGACCGAGTGCCTGTAAAGGCACCCGTTAAATAACTCAAAGGGACATGCCAAGCGAGAAATTAGACACAGCGCTACCCTCCCCCAAAAAGGTTAAAATCCAAACCCCAACGAGCTACCAGCGATCTCCGTGACCACGCACGCATAGCCAAAGCCGTGCTCACGCTTACTCTTCGAAAGCATTTGCAAGACGAAATCCGGGAAAAAATCGCCTTGAAAGCGACCAATAAAGCACTACTAGCCCACCAGACCGAGTGCCCGTGAGGGAACCCGTTAAATAACTCGAAGGGAAATGCCAAGCGAGAAAGTAGACACAGCGTTGCCCTCCCCCAAAGAGGTTAAAGCCCAAACCCAAACGAGCTACTAGTGATCACCGTGACCACTTTCGCACAGCCGAAGCCGTGCTCACGCTTCCTCTTCGAAAGCATTGGCAAGTCGAAATCCGGTGAAAAACCCCCTCAAAAGAGACCAACAAGGCACTACTAGCCCACCAGATCGAGTGCCTCTGTGGGGCCACCCGTAAAATATCTCGGAGCGACATGCCAAGTGAGAAAGTAGACACATCGTTGCGCTCCCCCAAAGAGGTTAAAACCCAAACCCCAGCGAGCTACTAGCGATCTCCGTCACCACGCTCGCACGGCCGAAGCCGTGCTCACGCTTACTCTTCGAAAGCATTGGCAAGTCAAAATCCGGGGAAAAACCCCCTCAAAAGATACAAACAAATCACTACTAGCCCACCAGACCGAGTGCCTGTAAAGGCACCCGTTAAATAACTCGAAGAGACATTCCAAGTGAGAAAGTAGACACAGCGCTACCCTCCCCAAAAACGGTTAAAACCCAAACCCCAACGAGCTACCAGCGATCTCCGTGACCACGCATGCACAGCCAAAGCCGTGCTCACGCTTACTCTTCGAAAGCATTTGCAAGACGAAATCCGGGAAAAAACCACCTTGAATGTGACCAACAAAGCACTACTAGCCCACCAGACCGAGTGCCTCTGTTTGGCCACCCGTTAAATATCTCGGAGCGACATGCCAAGTGAGAAAGTAGACACATCGTTGCGCTCCCCCAAAGAGGTTAAAACCCAAACCCCAACTAGCTACTAGCGATCTCCGTGACCACGCTCGCACAGCCGAAGCCGTGCTCACGCTTACTCTTCGAAAGCATTGGCAAGTCGAAAGCCGGGGAAAACCCCCCTCAAAAGAGACAAACAAAGCACTACTAGCAACCAGACCGAGTGCCTGTAAAGGCACCCGTTAAATAACTCGAAGGGACATGCCAAGCGAGAAAGTAGACACAGCGCTACCCTCCCCCAAAAAGGTTAAAACCCAAACCCCAACGAGCTACCAGCGATCTCCGTGACCACGCACGCACAACCAAAGCCGTGCTCACGCTTACTCTTCGAAAGCATTTGCAAGATGAAATCCGGGAAAAAACCGCCTTGAAAGCGACCAACAAAGCACTACTAGCCCACCAGACCGAGTGCCCGTGAGGGCACCTGTTAAATAACTCGAGGGGACATGCCAAGCGAGAAAGTAGACACAGCGTTGCCCTCCCCCAAAATAGGCTAAAACCCTAATCCCAACGAGCTACTAGCGATCTCCGTGATCACTTTTGCACAGCCGAAGCCGTGCTCACACATACTCTTCGAAAGCATTGGCAAGTCCAAATCCGGGAAAAAACCGCCTCGAAAGCGACCAACAAAGCACTACTAGCCCACCAGACCGAGTGCCCGTGAGGGCACCCGTTAAATAACTCGAAGGGAGATGCCAAGCAAGAAAGTAGACACAGCGTTGCCCTTTCCCAAATAGGTTAAAACCCAAACCCCAATGAGCTACTAGCGATCTCCGTGACCACAGCTGGTGACCACGCTCGCACAGCCGAAGCTGTGCTCACGTTTACTCTTCGTAAGCATTGGCAAGTCCAAATCCGGGAAAGAACCGCCTCGAAAGCGACCAATAAAGCACTACTAGCCCACCAGACCGAGTGCACGTTAGGGCACCCGTTAAATAACTCGAAGGGAGATGCGAAGCGAGAAAGTAGACACAGTGTTGCCCTCTCCCAAAATGGTTAAAACCCAAACCCCAACGAGCTACTAGCGATCTCCGTGACCACGGCTGGTAAACACGCTCGCACAGCCGAAGCTGTGCTCACACTTGCTCTTCGTAAGCATTGGCAAGTCCAAATCCAGCAAAAAACCTCCTCGAAAGCGACCAACAAAGCACTACTAGCCCACCAGACCGAGTGCCCGTTAGGGCACCCGTTAAATAACTCGAAGGGAGATGCCAAGCGAGAAAGTAGACACAGCGTTGTCCTACCCCAAAGAGGTTAAAACCCTAACCCCAACGAGCTACTAGCGATCTCCTTGACCACGCTCGCATAGGCGAAGCCGTGCTCACGCTTACTCTTCGAAAGCATTGGAAAGTCAAAATCCGGAAAAAAAACCACCTCGAAAGCGACCAACAAAGCACTACTAGCCCACCAGACCGAGTGCCTCTGTGGGGCCACCCGTTAAATATCTCTAAGCGACATGCCAAGCGAGAAACTGGACACAGCGCTACCCTCCCCCAAAAAGGTTAAAACCCAAACCCCTACGAGCTACCAGCGATCTCTGTGACCACGTACGCACAGCCGAAGCCGTGCTCACGCTTACTCTTCGAAAGCATTTGCAAGACGAAATCCGGGGAAAAAACCCCCTCAAAAGAGACAAACAAAGCACTACTAGCCCACCAGACCAAGTGCCCGTGAGGGCACCCGTTAAATAACTCTAAGGGAGATACCAAGCTAGAAAGTAGACACAGTGCTACCCTCCCCCAAAAAGGTTAAAACCCAAACCCCAAAAAGCTACTAGCGATCTCCGTGACCACGCACGCACAGCCGAAGCCGTGCTTACGCTTACTCTTCGAAAGCATTTGCAAGACGAAATCCGGGGAAAAACCGCCTTGAAAGCGACCAACAAAGCACTACTAGCCCACCAGAGCGAGTGCCCGTGAGGGCACCCGTTAAATAACTCGAGGGGACATGCGAAGCGAGAAAGTAGACACAGCGTTTCCCTCCTCCAAAGAGGTTAAAACGCTAACCCTAACGAGCTACTAGCGATCTCCGTGACCACTTTCGAACAGTCGAAGCCGTGCTCACGTTTACTCTTCGAAAGCATTGGCAAATCGAAATCCGGGGAAAAATCGCCTCGAAAGCGACCAACAAAGCACTACTAGCCCACCAGACCGAGTGCCCGTTAGGGCACCCGTTAAATAACTCGAAGGGAGATGCCAAGCGAGTAAATGGACACAGCGCTACCCTCCCCCAAAAAGGTTGAAACCCAAACCCCAACGAGCTACCAGCGATCTCCGTGACCACGCACGCACAGCCGAAGCCGTGCTCACGCTTACTCTTCGAAAGCATTGGCAAGTCGAAATACGGGAAAAAACCGCCTCGAAGGCGACCAACAAAGTACTACTAGCCCACCAGACTGAGTCCCTCTATGGGGCCACCCGTTAAATATCTCGGAGCGACATGCCAAGTGAGAAAGTAGACACAGCGTTGCGCTCCCCCAAAGAGGTTAAAACCCAAACCCCAACGAGCTACTAGCGATCTCCGTGACCACGCATGCAAAGCCGAAGCCGTGATCACGCTTACTCTTCGAAAGCATTTGCAAGACGAAATACGGGAAAAAACTTCCTCGAAAGCGACCAACAGAGCACAACTAGCCCACCAGGCCGAGTGCCCGTGAGGGCACCCGTTAAATAACTCGAAGAGAGATTCCAAGCGAGAAAGTAGGCACAGCGTTGCCCTCCCCCAAAGATGTTAAATCCCAAACCCCAACAAGCTACTAGCGATCTCCGTGACCATGCTCGCACAGCCGAAGCCGTGCTCACGCTTACATTTCGAAAGCATTTGCAAGTCGAAATACGGGAAAAAACCGCCTCGAAAGTGACCAACAAATCACTACTAGCCCACCAGACCGAGTGCCAGTGAGGGCACCCGTTAAATAACTCGAAGGGAGATGCCAAGCAAGAAAGTAGACACAGCGTTGCCCTTTCCCAAATAGGTTAAAACCCAAACCCCAATGAGCTACTAGCGATCTCCGTGACCACAGCTGGTGACCACGCTCGCACAGCCGAAGCTGTGCTCACGTTTACTCTTCGTAAGCATTGGCAAGTCCAAATCCGGGAAAGAACCGCCTCGAAAGCGACCAATAAAGCACTACTAGCCCACCAGACCGGGTGCACGTTAGGGCACCCGTTAAATAACTCGAAGGGAGATGCGAAGCGAGAAAGTAGACACAGTGTTGCCCTCTCCCAAAATGGTTAAAACCCAAACCCCAACGAGCTACTAGCGATCTCCGTGACCACGGCTGGTAAACACGCTCGCACAGCCGAAGCTGTGCTCACACTTGCTCTTCGTAAGCATTGGCAAGTCCAAATCCAGTAAAAAAACCTCCTCGAAAGCGACCAACAAAGCACTACTAGCCCACCAGACCGAGTGCCCGTTAGGGCACCCGTTAAATAACTCGAAGGGAGATGCCAAGCGAGAAAGTAGACACAGCGTTGTCCTACCCCAAAGAGGTTAAAACCCTAACCCCAACGAGCTACTAGCGATCTCCTTGACCACGCTCGCATAGGCGAAGCCGTGCTCACGCTTACTCTTCGAAAGCATTGGCAAGTCGAAATCCGGGAAAAAACCGCCTCGAAAGCGACCAACAAAGCACTACTAGCCCACCAGACCGAGTGCCTCTGTGGGGCCACCCGTTAAATATCTCTAAGCGACATACCAAGCGAGAAACTGGACACAGCGCTACCCTCCCCCAAAAAGGTTAAAACCCAAACCCCTACGAGCTACCAGCGATCTCTATGACCACGTACGCACAGCCGAAGCCGTGCTCACGCTTACTCTTCGAAAGCATTTGCAAGATGAAATCCGAGGAAAAACTCCCTCAAAAGAGACCAACAAAGCACTACTAGCCCACCAGACCAAGTGTCTCTGTGGGGCCACTTGTTAAATATCTCGGAGAGACATTCCAAGTGAGAAAGTAGACACAGCGTTGTGCTCCCCCAAAGATGTTAAATCCCAAACCCCAACAAGCTACTAGCGATCTCCGTGACCATACTCGCACAGCCGAAGCCGTGCTCACGCTTACACTTCGAAACCATTGGCAAGTCGAAATACGGGAAAAAACCGCCTCGAAAGCGACAAACAAATCACTACTAGCCCACCAGACCGAGTGGTTGTGAGGGTACCCGTTAAATAACTCGAAGGGAGATGCCAACCGAGAAAGTAGAAACAGCGTTGCCCTCCCACAAAGAGGTTAAAACCCAAACCCCAACGAGCTACCAGCGATCTCTGTGACCACGCTCGCATAGCCGAAGCCGTCCTCACGCTTACTCTTCGAAAGCATTGGCAAGTCGAAATCCGAGGAAAAACCCCCTCAAAAGAGACCAACAAAGCACTACTAGCGCACCAGACCAAGTGCCTCTGTGGGGCCACTCGTTAAATATCTCAGAGCGACATGCCAAGTGAGAAAGTAGACACAGCGTTGCGCTCCCCCAAAGAGGTTAAAACCCAAACCCCAACGAGCTACTAGCGATCTCTGTGACCACGCACGCACAGCCGAAGCTGTTCTCACGCTTACTCTTCGAAAGCATTTGCAAGATGAAATCCAGGAAAAAACCGCCTCGAAAGCGACAAACAAATAACTACTAGCCCACCAGACCGAGTGGTTGTGAGGGTACCCGTTAAATAACTCGAAGGGAGATGCCGAGAAAGTAGAAACAGCGTTGCCCTCCCCCAAAGAGGTTAAAACCCAAACCCCAACGAGCTACCAGCGATCTCTGTGACCATGCTCGCACAGCCGAAGCCGTGCTCACGCTTACTCTTCCAAAGCATTGGCAAGTCAAAATCCGAGGAAAAACCAACACAAAAGAGACCAACAAAGCACTACTAGCGCACCAGACCAAGTGCCTCTATGGGGCCACTCGTTAAATATCTCGGAGCGACATGCCAAGTGAGAAAGTAGACACAGCGTTGCGCTCCCCCAAAGAGGTTAAAACCCAAACCCCAACGAGCTACTAGCGATCTCTGTGACCACGCACGCACAGCCGAAGCCGTGCTCACGCTTACTCTTCGAAAGCATTTGCAAGACGAAATCCGGGAAAAAATCGCCTCGAAAGCGACAAACAAAGAACTACTAGCCCACCAGATCGAGTGCCCGTGAGGGAACCCGTTAAATAACTCGAAGGGAGATGCCAACCGAGAAAGTAGAAACAGCGTTGCCCTCCCCCAAAGAGGTTAAAACCCAAACCCCAACGAGCTACTAGCGATCTCCGTGACCACGCTCACACAGCCAAAGCCGTGCTCACGCTTACTCTTCGAAAGCATTGGCAAGTCGAAATCCTAGGAAAAACCTTCTCAAAAGAGACCAACAAAGCACTACTAGCCCACAAGACCAAGTGCCTCTGTGGGGCCACCCATTAAATATCTCGGAGCGACATGCCAAGTGAGAAAGTAGACACAGCGTTGCGCTCCCCTAAAGAGGTTAAAACCCAAACCCCAACGAGCTACTAGCGATCTCTGTGACCACGCACGCACAGCCGAAGCCGTGCTCACGCTTACTCTTCGAAAGCATTTGCAAGACGAAATCCGGGAAAAAATCACCTCGAAAGCGACCAACAAAGAACTACTAGCCCACCAGATCGAGTGCCCGTGAGGGAACCCGTTAAATAACTCGAAGGGAGATGCCAACCGAGAAAGTAGAAACAGCGTTGCCCTCCCCCAAAGAGGTTAAAACCCAAACCCCAACGAGCTACTAGCGATCTCCGTGACCACGCACGCACAGCCGAAGCCGTGCTCACGCTAACTCTTCGAAAGCATTTGCAAGACGAAATCCGGGAAAAAACCGCCTCGAAAGCGACTAACAAAGCACAACTAGCCCACCAGGCAGAGTGCTTGTGAGGGCACCAGTTAAATAACTCGAAGGGAGATGCCAAGCAAGAAAGTAGACACAGCGTTGCCCTTTCCCAAATAGGTTAAAACCCAAACCCCAATGAGCTACTAGCGATCTCCGTGACCACAGCTGGTGACCACGCTCGCACAGCCGAAGCTGTGCTCACGTTTACTCTTCGTAAGCATTGGCAAGTCCAAATCCGGGAAAGAACCGCCTCGAAAGCGACCAATAAAGCACTACTAGCCCACCAGACCGAGTGCACGTTAGGGCACCCGTTAAATAACTCGAAGGGAGATGCGAAGCGAGAAAGTAGACACAGTGTTGCCCTCTCCCAAAATGGTTAAAACCCAAACCCCAACGAGCTACTAGTGATCTCCGTGACCACGGCTGGTAAACACGCTCGCACAGCCGAAGCTGTGCTCACACTTGCTCTTCGTAAGCATTGGCAAGTCCAAATCCAGCAAAAAACCTCCTCGAAAGCGACCAACAAAGCACTACTAGCCCACCAGACCGAGTGCCCGTTAGGGCACCCGTTAAATAACTCGAAGGGAGATGCGAAGCGAGAAAGTAGACACAGCGTTGTCCTACCCCAAAGAGGTTAAAACCCTAACCCCAACGAGCTACTAGCGATCTCCTTGACCACGCTCGCATAGGCGAAGCCGTGCTCATGCTTACTCTTCGAAAGCATTGGCAAGTCGAAATCCGGGAAAAAACCGCCTCGAAAGCGACCAACAAAGCACTACTAGCCCACCAGACCGAGTGCCTCTGTGGGGCCACCCGTTAAATATCTCTAAGCGACATACCAAGCGAGAAACTGGACACAGCGCTACCCTCCTCCAAAGAGGTTAAAACGCTAACCCTAACGAGCTACTAGCGATCTCCGTGACCACTTTCGAACAGTCGAAGCCGTGCTCACGTTTACTCTTCGAAAGCATTGGCAAGTCGAAATCCGGGGAAAAATCGCCTCGAAAGCGACCAACAAAGCACTACTAGCCCACCAGACCGAGTGCCCGTTAGGGCACCCGTTAAATAACTCGAAGGGAGATGCCAAGCAAGAAAATGGACACAGCGCTACCCTCCCCCAAAAAGGTTGAAACCCAAACCCCAACGAGCTACCAGTGATCTCCGTGACCACGCACGCACAGCCGAAGCCGTGCTCACGCTTACTCTTCGAAAGCATTGGCAAGTCAAAATACGGGAAAAAAACCGCCTCGAAGGTGACCAACAAAGTACTACTAGCCCACCAGACTGAGTCCCTCTATGGGGCCACCCGTTAAATATCTCGGAGCGACATGCCAAGTGAGAAAGTAGACACAGCGTTGCGCTCCCCCAAAGAGGTTAAAACCCAAACCCCAACGAGCTACTAGCGATCTCCGTGACCACGCATGCAAAGCCGAAGCCGTGATCACGCTTACTCTTCGAAAGCATTTGCAAGACGAAATACGGGAAAAAACTTCCTCGAAAGCGACCAACAGAGCAAAACTAGCCCACCAGGCCGAGTGCCCGTGAGGGCACCCGTTAAGTAACTCGAAGGGAGATTCCAAGCGAGAAAGTAGGCACAGCGTTGCCCTCCCCCAAAGATGTTAAATCCCAAACCCCAACAAGCTACTAGCGATCTCCGTGACCATGCTCGTACAGCCGAAGCCGTGCTCACGCTTACATTTCGAAAGCATTTGCAAGACGAAATCCGGGAAAAAATCGCCTCGAAAGCGACAAACAAAGAACTACTAGCCCACCAGATCGAGTGCCCGTGAGGGAACCCGTTAAATAACTCGAAGGGAGATGCCAACCGAGAAAGTAGAAACAGCGTTGCCCTCCCCCAAAGAGGTTAAAACCCAAACCCCAACGAGCTACTAGCGATCTCCGTGACCACGCTCACACAGCCAAAGCCGTGCTCACGCTTACTCTTCGAAAGCATTGGCAAGTCGAAATCCTAGGAAAAACCTTCTCAAAAGAGACCAACAAAGCACTACTAGCCCACAAGACCAAGTGCCTCTGTGGGGCCACCCATTAAATATCTCGGAGCGACATGCCAAGTGAGAAAGTAGACACAGCGTTGCGCTCCCCTAAAGAGGTTAAAACCCAAACCCCAACGAGCTACTAGCGATCTCTGTGACCACGCACGCACAGCCGAAGCCGTGCTCACGCTTACTCTTCGAAAGCATTTGCAAGACGAAATCCGGGAAAAAATCACCTCGAAAGCGACCAACAAAGAACTACTAGCCCACCAGATCGAGTGCCCGTGAGGGAACCCGTTAAATAACTCGAAGGGAGATGCCAACCGAGAAAGTAGAAACAGCGTTGCCCTCCCCCAAAGAGGTTAAAACCCAAACCCCAACGAGCTACTAGCGATCTCCGTGACCACGCACGCACAGCCGAAGCCGTGCTCACGCTAACTCTTCGAAAGCATTTGCAAGACGAAATCCGGGAAAAAACCGCCTCGAAAGCGACTAACAAAGCACAACTAGCCCACCAGGCAGAGTGCTTGTGAGGGCACCAGTTAAATAACTCGAAGGGAGATGCCAAGCAAGAAAGTAGACACAGCGTTGCCCTTTCCCAAATAGGTTAAAACCCAAACCCCAATGAGCTACTAGCGATCTCCGTGACCACAGCTGGTGACCACGCTCGCACAGCCGAAGCTGTGCTCACGTTTACTCTTCGTAAGCATTGGCAAGTCCAAATCCGGGAAAGAACCGCCTCGAAAGCGACCAATAAAGCACTACTAGCCCACCAGACCGAGTGCACGTTAGGGCACCCGTTAAATAACTCGAAGGGAGATGCGAAGCGAGAAAGTAGACACAGTGTTGCCCTCTCCCAAAATGGTTAAAACCCAAACCCCAACGAGCTACTAGTGATCTCCGTGACCACGGCTGGTAAACACGCTCGCACAGCCGAAGCTGTGCTCACACTTGCTCTTCGTAAGCATTGGCAAGTCCAAATCCAGCAAAAAACCTCCTCGAAAGCGACCAACAAAGCACTACTAGCCCACCAGACCGAGTGCCCGTTAGGGCACCCGTTAAATAACTCGAAGGGAGATGCGAAGCGAGAAAGTAGACACAGCGTTGTCCTACCCCAAAGAGGTTAAAACCCTAACCCCAACGAGCTACTAGCGATCTCCTTGACCACGCTCGCATAGGCGAAGCCGTGCTCATGCTTACTCTTCGAAAGCATTGGCAAGTCGAAATCCGGGAAAAAACCGCCTCGAAAGCGACCAACAAAGCACTACTAGCCCACCAGACCGAGTGCCTCTGTGGGGCCACCCGTTAAATATCTCTAAGCGACATACCAAGCGAGAAACTGGACACAGCGCTACCCTCCTCCAAAGAGGTTAAAACGCTAACCCTAACGAGCTACTAGCGATCTCCGTGACCACTTTCGAACAGTCGAAGCCGTGCTCACGTTTACTCTTCGAAAGCATTGGCAAGTCGAAATCCGGGGAAAAATCGCCTCGAAAGCGACCAACAAAGCACTACTAGCCCACCAGACCGAGTGCCCGTTAGGGCACCCGTTAAATAACTCGAAGGGAGATGCCAAGCAAGAAAATGGACACAGCGCTACCCTCCCCCAAAAAGGTTGAAACCCAAACCCCAACGAGCTACCAGTGATCTCCGTGACCACGCACGCACAGCCGAAGCCGTGCTCACGCTTACTCTTCGAAAGCATTGGCAAGTCAAAATACGGGAAAAAACCGCCTCGAAGGTGACCAACAAAGTACTACTAGCCCACCAGACTGAGTCCCTCTATGGGGCCACCCGTTAAATATCTCGGAGCGACATGCCAAGTGAGAAAGTAGACACAGCGTTGCGCTCCCCCAAAGAGGTTAAAACCCAAACCCCAACGAGCTACTAGCGATCTCCGTGACCACGCATGCAAAGCCGAAGCCGTGATCACGCTTACTCTTCGAAAGCATTTGCAAGACGAAATACGGGAAAAAACTTCCTCGAAAGCGACCAACAGAGCAAAACTAGCCCACCAGGCCGAGTGCCCGTGAGGGCACCCGTTAAGTAACTCGAAGGGAGATTCCAAGCGAGAAAGTAGGCACAGCGTTGCCCTCCCCCAAAGATGTTAAATCCCAAACCCCAACAAGCTACTAGCGATCTCCGTGACCATGCTCGTACAGCCGAAGCCGTGCTCACGCTTACATTTCGAATGCATTTGCAAGTCGAAATACGGGAAAAAACCGCCTTGAAAGTGACCAACAAATCACTACTAGCCCACCAGACCGAGTGCCCGTGAGGGTACCCGTTAAATAACTCGAAGGGAGATGCCAACAGAGAAAGTAGAAACAGCGTTGCCCTCCCCCAAAGAGGTTAAAACTTAAACCCCAACGAGCTACTAGCGATCTCTGTGACCACGCTCGCACAGCCGAAGCCGTGCGCACGCTTACTCTTCGAAAGCATTGGCAAGTCGAAATCCGAGGAAAAACCCCCTCAAAAGAGACCAACAAAGCACTACTAGCGCACCAGACCAAGTGCCTCCGTGGGGCCACTCGTTAAATATCTCGGAGCGACATGCCAAGTGAGAAAGTAGACACAGCGTTGCGCTCCCCCAAAGAGGTTAAAACCCAAACCCCAACGAGCTACTAGCGATCTCTGTGACCACGCACGCACAGCCGAAGCTGTGCTCACGCTTACTCTTCGAAAGCATTTGCAAGACGAAATCCGGGAAAAAACCGCCTCGAAAGCGACAAACAAATAACTACTAGCCCACCAGACCGAGTGGTTGTGAGGGTACCCGTTAAATAACTCGAAGGGAGATGCCGAGAAAGTAGAAACAGCGTTGCCCTCCCCCAAAGAGGTTAAAACCCAAACCCCAACGAGCTACCAGCGATCTCTCTGACCATGCTCGCACAGCCGAAGCCGTGCTCATGCTTACTCTTCCAAAGCATTGGCAAGTCGAAATCCGAGGAAAAACCAACACAAAAGAGACCAACAAAGCACTACTAGCGCACCAGACCAAGTGCCTCTGTGGGGCCACTCGTTAAATATCTCGGAGCGACATGCCAAGTGAGAAAGTAGACACAGCGTTGTGCTCCCCCAAAGAGGTTAAAACCCAAACCCCAATGAGCTACTAGCGATATCTGTGACCACGCACGCACAGCCGAAGCCGTGCTCACGCTTACTCTTCGAAAGCATTTGCAAGACGAAATCCGGGAAAAAATCGCCTCGAAAGCGACCAACAAAGAACTACTAGCCCACCAGATCGAGTGCCCGTGAGGGAACCCGTTAAATAACTCGAAGGGAGATGCCAACCGAGAAAGTAGAAACAGCGTTGCCCTCCCCCAAAGAGGTTAAAACCCAAACCCCAACGAGCTACTAGCGATCTCCGTGACCATGCTCACACAGCCAAAGCCTTGCTCACGCTTACTCTTCGAAAGCATTGGCAAGTCGAAATCCTAGGAAAAACCTTCTCAAAAGAGACCAACAAAGCACTACTAGCCCACAAGACCAAGTGCCTCTGTGGGGCCACCCGTTAAATATCTCGGAGCGACATGCCAAGTGAGAAAGTAGACACAGCGTTGCGCTCCCCTAAAGAGGTTAAAACCCAAACCCCAACGAGCTACTAGCGATCTCTGTGACCACGCACGCACAGCCGAAGCCGTGCTCACGCTAAATCTTCGAAAGCATTTGCAAGACGAAATCCGGGAAAAAACCGCCTCGAAAGCGACTAACAAAGCACAACTAGCCCACCAGGCAGAGTGCTTGTGAGGGCACCCGTTAAATAACTCGAAGGGAGATTCCAAGCGAGAAAGTAGACACAGCGTTGCCCTCCCCGTAAGATGTTAAATCCCAAACCCCAACAAGCTACTAGCGATCTCCGTGACCATGCTCGTACAGCCGAAGCCGTGCTCACGCTTACATTTCGAAAGCATTTGCAAGTCGAAATACGGGAAAAAACCGCCTCGAAAGTGACCAACAAATCACTACTAGCCCACCAGACCGAGTGCCCGTGAGGGCACCCGTTAAATAACTCGAAGGGAGATGCCAACAGAGAAAGTAGAAACAGCGTTGCCCTCCCCCAAAGAGGTTAAAACTTAAACCCCAACGAGCTACTAGCGATCTCTGTGACCACGCTCGCACAGCCGAAGCCGTGCGCACGCTTACTCTTCGAAAGCATTGGCAAGTCGAAATCCGAGGAGAAACCCCCTCAAAAGAGACCAACAAAGCACTACTAGCGCACCAGACCAAGTGCCTCCGTGGGGCCACTCGTTAAATATCTCGGAGCGACATGCCAAGTGAGAAAGTAGACACAGCGTTGCGCTCCCCCAAAGAGGTTAAAACCCAAACCCCAACGAGCTACTAGCGATCTCTGTGACCACGCACGCACAGCCGAAGCTGTGCTCACGCTTACTCTTCGAAAGCATTTGCAAGACGAAATCTGGGAAAAAACCGCCTCGAAAGCGACAAACAAATAACTACTAGCCCACCAGACCGAGTGGTTGTGAGGGTACCCGTTAAATAACTCGAAGGGAGATGCCGAGAAAGTAGAAACAGCGTTGCCCTCCCCCAAAGAGGTTAAAACCCAAACCCCAACGAGCTACCAGCGATCTCTCTGACCATGCTCGCACAGCCGAAGCCGTGCTCATGCTTACTCTTCCAAAGCATTGGCAAGTCGAAATCCGAGGAAAAACCAACACAAAAGAGACCAACAAAGCACTACTAGCGCACCAGACCAAGTGCCTCTGTGGGGCCACTCGTTAAATATCTCGGAGCGACATGCCAAGTGAGAAAGTAGACACAGCGTTGTGCTCCCCCAAAGAGGTTAAAACCCAAACCCCAATGAGCTACTAGCGATATCTGTGACCACGCACGCACAGCCGAAGCCGTGCTCACGCTTACTCTTCGAAAGCATTTGCAAGACGAAATCCGGGAAAAAATCACCTCGAAAGCGACCAACAAAGAACTACTAGCCCACCAGATCGAGTGCCCGTGAGGGAACCCGTTAAATAACTCGAAGGGAGATGCCAACCGAGAAAGTAGAAACAGCGTTGCCCTCCCCCAAAGAGGTTAAAACCCAAACCCCAACGAGCTACTAGCGATCTCCGTGACCACGCTCACACAGCCAAAGCCGTGCTCACGCTTACTCTTCGAAAGCATTGGCAAGTCGAAATCCTAGGAAAAACCTTCTCAAAAGAGACCAACAAAGCACTACTAGCCCACAAGACCAAGTGCCTCTGTGGGGCCACCCGTTAAATATCTCGGAGCGACATGCCAAGTGAGAAAGTAGACACAGCGTTGCGCTCCCCTAAAGAGGTTAAAACCCAAATCCCAACAAGCTACTAGCGATCTCCGTGACCACGCACGCACAGCCGAAGCCGTGCTCACGCTTACTCTTCGAAAGCATTTGCAAGACGAAATCCGGGAAAAAACCACCTCGAAAGCGACAAACAAATCACTACTAGCCCACCAGACCGAGTGGTTGTGAGGGTACCCGTTAAATAACTCGAAGGGAGATGCCGAGAAAGTAG
Organism: Dipteronia sinensis; assembly: GCA_033220585.1. NCBI lineage: Eukaryota > Viridiplantae > Streptophyta > Magnoliopsida > Sapindales > Sapindaceae > Dipteronia > Dipteronia sinensis. Next base: position 70,456,160 of record CM065640.1, read on the forward strand.
AAACAGCGTTGCCCTCCCCCAAAGAGGTTAAAACCCAAACCCCAACGAGCTACCAGCGATCTCTGTGACCACGCTCGCACAGCCGAAGCCGTGCTCACGCTTACTCTTCGAAAGCATTGGCAAGTCGAAATCCGGGAAAAAACCGCCTCGAAAGCGACCAACAAAGCACCACTAGCGCACCAGACCAAGTGCCTCTGTGGGGCCACTCGTTAAATATCTCGGAGCGACATGCCAAGTGAGAAAGTAGACACAGCGTTGCGCTCCCCCAAAGAGGTTAAAACCCAAACTCCAACGAGCTACTAGCGATCTCTGTGACCACGCACGCACAGCCGAAGCCGTGCTCACGCTTACTCTTCGAAAGCATTTGCAAGATAAAATCCGGGAAAAAACCGCCTCGAAAGCGACCAGCAAAGAACTACTAGCCCACCAGATCGAGTGCCCGTGAGGGAACCCGTTAAATAACTCGAAGGGAGATGCCAAGCGAGAAAGTAGAAACAGTGTTGCCCTCCCCCAAAGAGGTTAAAACGCAAACCCCAACGAGCTACTAGCGATCTCCGTGACCACGCTCGAACAGCCGAAGCCGTGCTCACGCTTACTCTTCGAAAGCATTGGCAAGTCGAAATCCGAGGAAAAACCCCCTCAAAAGAGACCAACAGAGCACTACTAGCCCACAAGACCAAGTGCCTCTGTGGGGCCACCCGTTAAATATCTCGGAGCGACATGCCAAGTGAGAAAGTAGACATAGCGTTGCGCTCCCCTAAAGAGGTTAAAACCCAAACCCCAACGAGCTACTAGCGATCTCTGTGACCACGCACGCACAGCCGAAGCCGTGCTCACGCTAACTCTTCGAAAGGATTTGCAAGATGAAATCCGGGAAAAAACCGCCTAGAAAGCGACTAACAGAGCACAACTAGCCCACCAGGCAGAATGCTTGTGAGGGCACCCGTTAAATAACTCGAAGGGAGATCCAAGCGAGAAAGTAGACACAGCGTTGCCCTCCCCGAAAGATGTTAAATCCCAAACCCCAACAAGCTACTAGCGATCTCTGTGACCACGCTCGCACAGCCGAAGCCGTGCTCACACTTACTCTTCGAAAGCATTGGCAAGTCGAAATACAAGAAAAAACCCCCTCGAAAGCGACCATCAAATCACTATTAGCCCACCAGACCGAGTGCCCATGAGGGCACCCGTTAAATAACTCGAAGGGAGATGCCAAGCGAGAAAGTAGACACAGCGTTGCCCTCCCCCAAAGAGGTTAAAACCCAAATCCCAACAAGCTACTAGCTATCTCCGTGACCACGCACGCACAGCCGAAGTCGTGATCACGCTTACTCTTCGAAAGCATTTGCAAGACGAAATCCAGGAAAAAACTTCCTCGAAAGCGACCAACAGAGCACAACTAGCCCACCAGGCCAAGTGCCCGTGAGGTCACCCGTTAAATAACTCGAAGGGAGATTCCAAGCGAGAAAGTAGAAACAGCATTGCCCTCCCCCAAAGATGTTAAATCCCAAACCCCAACAAGCTACTAGCGATCTCTGTGACCATGCTCGCACAGCCGAAGCCGTGCTCACGCTTACACTTCGAAAGCATTGGCAAGTAGAAATATGGGAAAAAACTGCCTCGAAAGTGACCATCAAATCACTACTAGCCCACCAGACCGAGTGCCCGTGAGGGCACCCGTTAAATAACTCGAAAGGAGATGCCAAGCGAGAAAGTAGACACAGCGTTGCCCTTCCCCAAAGAGGTTAAAACTCAAATCCCAAAGAGCTACTAGCGATCTCTGTGACCATGCTCGCACAGCCGAAGCCGTGCTCACGCTTACTCTTCCAAAGCATTGGCAAGTCGAAATCCGAGGAAAAACCCCCTCAAAAGAGACCAACAAAGCACCACTAGCCCACCAGACCAAGTGCCTCTGTGGGGCCACTCGTTAAATATCTCAGAGCGACATGCCAAGTGAGAAAGTAGACACAGCGTTGCGCTCCCCCAAAGAGGTTAAAACCCAAACCCCAACGAGCTACTAGCGATCTCCGTGACCACGCACGCACAGCCGAAGCCGTGATCACGCTTACTCTTCGAAAGCATTTGCAAGATGAAATTTGGGAAAAAACCGCCTCGAAAGTGACCAACAAAGCACTACTAGCCCACCAGATCGAGTGCACGTTAGGGCACCCGTTAAATAACTCAAAGGGAGATGCCAAGCGAGAAAGTAGACACAGCGTTGCCCTCCCCTAAAGAGGTTAAAACTCAAACCCCAACGATGTACAAGCGATCTCAGTGACCACACTTGCGCAGCCGAAGCCGTGCTGACGCTTACTCTTCGAATGCATTGGCAAGTCGAAATCCGGGGAAAAACCCCCTCAAAAGAGACCAACAAAGCACTACTAGCCCACCAGACCGAGTCCCTCTGTAAGGCCACCCGTTAAATATCTCGGAGTGACATGCCAAGTGACAAAGTAGACACAGCGTTGCGCTCCCCCAAAGAGGTTAAAACCCAAAACCCAAACCCCAACGAGCTACCAGCGATCTCCGTGACCACGCACGCACAGCCGAAGCCGTGATCACGCTTACTCTTCGAAAGCATTTACAAGACGAAATCCGAGAAAAAACTTCCTCGAAAGCGACCAACAGAGCACAACTAGCCCACCAGGCCGAGTGCCCGTGAGGGCACCCGTTAAATAACTCGAAGGGAGATTCCAAGCGAGAAAGTAGACACAGCGTTGCCCTCCCCCAAAGATGTTAAATCCCAAACCCCAACAAGCTACTAGCGATCTCCGTGACCATGCTCGCACAGCCGAAGCCGTGCTCACGCTTACACTTCGAAAGCATTGGCAAGTCGAAATACGGGAAAAAACCGCCTCGAAAGCGACCAACAAATCACTACTAGCCCACCAGACCGAGTGCCCGTGAGGGCACTCGTTAAATAACTTGAAGGGAAATGCCAAGCGAGAAAGTAGACACAGCGTTGCCCTCCCCCAAAGAGGTTAAAACCCAAACCCCAACGAGCTACAAGCGATCTCTGTGACCACGCTCGCACATCCGAAGCCTTGCTCACGCTTACTCTTCGAAAGCATTGGCAAGTCGAAATCCGGGGAAAAACCCCCTCAAAAGAGATGAACAAAGCACTACTAGGCCACTAAACCGAGTCCCTCTGTGGGGCCACCCGTTAAATATCTCGGAGTGACATGCCAAGTGAGAAAGTAGACACAGCGTTGCGCTCCCCCAAAGAGGTTAAAACCCAAAACACAAACCCCAACGAGCTACCAGAGATATCTGTGACCACGCACGCACAGCCGAAGCCGTGATCACGCTTACTCTTCGAACGCATTTGCAAGATGAAATCCGGGAAAAAACTTCCTCGAAAGCGACCAACAGAGCACAACTAGCCCACCAGGCCGAGTGCCCGTGAGGGCACCCGTTAAATAACTCGAAGGGAGATTCCAAGCGAGAAATTAGACACAGCGTTGCCCTCCCTCAAAGATGTTAAATCCCAAACCCCAACAAGCTATTAGCGATCTCCGTGACCACGCTCGCACAGCCGAAGCCGTGCTCACACTTACTCTTCGAAAGCATTGGCAAGTCAAAATCCGAGGAAAAACCCCCTCAAAAGAGACCAACAAAGCACTACTAGCGCACCAGACCAAGTGCCTCTGTGCGGCCACTCGTTAAATATCTCGGAGCGACATGCCAAGTGAGAAAGTAGACACAGCGTTGCGCTCCCCCAAAGAGGTTAAAACCCAAACCCCAACGAGCTACTAGCGATCTCTGTGACCACGCTCGCACAGCCGAAGCCGTGCTCACATTTACTCTTCGAAAGCATTGGCAAGTCGAAATCCAAGGAAAAACCCCCTCAAAAGAGACCAACAAAGCACTACTAGCCCACCAGACCAAGTGCCTCTGTGGGGCCACTTTAAATATCTCGGAGCGACAGGCCAAGTGAGAAAGTAGACACAGCGTTGCGCTCCCCCAAAGAGGTTAAAACCCAAACCCCAACGAGCTACTAGCGATCTCTGTGACCACGCTCGCACAGCTGAAGCCGTGCTCACACTTACTCTTCGAAAGCATTGGCAAGTCAAAATCTGAGGAAAAACCCTCTCAAAAGAGACCAACAAAGCACTACTAGCCGACCAGACCAAGTGCCTCTGTGGGGCCACTCGTTAAATATCTCGGAGTGAAATGCCAAGTGAGAAAGTAGACACAGCGTTGCGCTCCCCCAAGGAGGTTAAAACCCAAACCCCAACGAGCTACTAGCGATCTCTGTGACCACGCACGCACAGCTGAAGCCGTGCTCACGCTAACTCTTCGAAAGAATTTGCAAGATGAAATCCGGGAAAAAACCGCCTCGAAAGCGACCAACAAAGCACTACTACCCCACCAGATCTAGTGCCCGTTAGGGCACCCGTTAAATAACTCGAAGGGAGATGCCAAGCGAGAAAGTAGACACAGCGTTGCCCTCCCCCAAAGAGGTTAAAACCCAAACCCCAACGAGCTACAAGCGATCTCAGTGACCACGCTTGCGCAGCCGAAGCCGTGCTCACGCTTACTCTTCGAAAGCATTGGCAAATCGAAATCCGTGGAAAAACCCCCTCAAAAGAGACCAACAAAGCACTACTAGCCCACCAGACCGAGTCCCTCTGTAAGGCCACCAATTAATATCTCGGAGCGACATGCCAAGTGAGAAAGTAGACACAGCGTTGCGCTCCCCCAAAGAGGTTAAAACCCAAAACCCAAACTCCAACCCCAACGAGCTACTAGCGATCTCTGTGACCACGCACGCACAGCCGAAGCCGTGCTCACGCTTACTCTTTGAAAGCATTTGCAAGATGAAATCTGGGAAAAAACTTCCTCGAAAGTGTCCAACGGAGCACAACTAGCCCACCAGGCCGAGTGCCCGTGAGGGCATCCGTTAAATACCTCGAAGGGAGATTCCAAGCGAGAAAGTAGACACAGCATTGCCCTCCCCCAAAGAGGTTAAAACCCAAACCCCAACGAGCTACTAGCGATCTCTGTGACCACGCTCGCACAGCCGAAGCCGTGCTCACGCTTACTCTTCGAAAGCATTTGCAAGATGAAATCCGGGAAAAAACCGCCTCGAAAGCGACCAACAAAGCACCACTAGCCCACCAGATCGAGTGCCCGTTAGGGCACCCGTTAAATAACTCGAAGGGAGATGCCAAGTGAGAAAGTAGACACAGCGTTGCCCTCCCCCAAAGAGGTTAAAACCCAAACCCCAATGAGCTCTTAGCAATCTCATTGACCACGCTTGCGCAGCCGAAGCCGTGCTCACGCTCACTCTTTGAAAGCATTGGCAAGTCGAAATTCGGGGAAAAACCCCCTCAAAAGAGACCAACAAAGCACTACTAGCCCAACAGACCGAGTCCCTCTTTGGGGCCACCCGTTAAATATCTCGGAGCGACATGCCAAGTGAGAAAGTAGACACAGCGTTGCGATCCCCCAAAGAGGTTTAAACCCAAACCCCAATGAGCTACCAGCGATCTCCGTGACCACGCACGCACAGCCGAAGCCGTGCTCACGCTTACTCTTCGAAAGCATTTGCAAGATGAAATCCGGGAAAAAACTTCCTCAAAAGTGACCAACAGAACACAACTAGCCCACCAGGCCGAGTGCCCGTGAGGGCACCCGTTAAATAACTTGAATGGAGATTCCAAGCGAGAAAGTAGACACAGCGTTGCCCTCCCCCAAAGATGTTAAATCCCAAACCCCAACAAGCTACAAGCGATCTCCGTAACCATGCTCGCACAGCCGAAGCCGTGCTCACGCTTACACTTCGAAAGCATTGGCAAGTCGAAATACGGGAAAAAACCGCCTCGAAAGCGACCAACAAATCACTACTAGCCCACCAGACCGAGTGCCCGTGAGGGCACCCGTTAAATAACTCGAAGGGAGATGCCAAGCGAGAAAGTAGACACAGCGTTGCCCTCCCCCAAAGAGGTTAAAACTTAAACCCCAACGAGCTACTAGCGATCTTAGTGACCACGCTTGCACAGACGAAGCCGTGCTCACGCTTACTCTTCGAAAGCATTGGCAAGTCAAAATCCGGGGAAAAACCCCCTCAAAAGAGACCAACAAAGCACTACTAGCCCACCAGACCGAGTCCCTCTGTGGGGCCACCCGTTAAATATCTCAGAGCTACATCTCAAGTGAGAAAGTAGACACAGCGTTGCACTCCCCCAAAGAGGTTAAAACCCAAACCCCAACGAGCTACTAGCGATCTCCGTGACCACGCACGCACAGCCGAAGCCGTGCTCACCCTTACTCTTCGAAAAGAACATGGTGTGGGAGTAGGGATATATTCTAGCATGATTGGTGAGTTTGAACTCCTAAATTTCCATATTTTTTGTGTAAACTCATTCAACCCCACAGCCACACTATAACTGGTTGAAAAGCCCTATTTGATCCATGTAAGTCTAGTTTGGGAATGTAGGTTGAAGCACGATCTTTCACATCCATGGCATGGTGACTCGTTCCTAGGATAATTCATTGCTTAAATCTTATGCAAAATCTTCTTTGCATACTTGTTGTGTGGAACTTAGGACTCTTGAGGAAAGAAAAGAGAGG